>CM060903.1:411904523-412504523 GCA_030737815.1 Allium fistulosum | reverse complement strand
CTAATTACAATTTCAACTATGACAACAACTATAGGCAGTAATTGTCATCGAGAGCAGCAACAATACTTAGAACACTACCAACAACAATCACTTGTTAATTTAACATCTATTTCAACCAATTTTTTACCTCTAATCACCATGGATGAAGAGCTTCCTTCCATTTATAGCTAAATCAATTAGTTGCTTCAAGGTATACCTGAGAATAAAGTAATTATGAAGTTTGATTTTGGAAAATAGTGGGTTGGATTGGTCATTGGGATGGATTTTGAGAAGAAGGAGATGGTTTTGAAAAATGATTATCAAATCTGTGCTTGCTGGAATTTTGTAAGCCGAAATAATGCTTGCGCATTCCATATTTGCGCAAGCAATATATATATATATATATATAGCTTGCAAAAATGTGGATTGCGCAAGCATATATAATAGAAGACGTATTGTCCTATTATATCATATATAATATGTCATCGATTATTTTTCTTCATAAATCAAATCTTGCCCTTTAGCGCAAAGTGAAAAATAAACAAATCATCATTTTGTGATTGTGCACTTTTAGAGTGTTCGACACAAATCATCCTAAGACACCAAAATTGGTGTTTTACTTAAATTAGGGGTCACTGTTGTCATAAAAGAATTAAAATAATTTGTCAGATGTTAGAATAAAAGCTTGAGAAGAAACATGCACATTAATGTTTTTTTCACAAATATAAATGTGCATCATAAGCTTTACTATGATGCAAGGCAAAGTAAAGTATGAAATCAAAAAATATACTATCTTCCTTTATCGAATACAAAGGTGTACTTGAGCTCAAAGTGCATGTTGTGGACTTAAATTTCAAAACACTACAACATGTCATACCAATATTTCTTATTTGATAGCCTAATGCATTGTTGATTCATAATTCCAATCCAAGTGAAAGATTGCATACAACTTGTACCTATAGTCATTTACTAATGTGCCTATGGATGTCATGCACATGAGAGCTAATCCTTTACGAGGGTATCCATGAAGAGCATACAGATTTTATATAGGGGATGTGGTTTATGGATTCGGGTATGGGTTGAGTTATTCCAGTTATTCATGCAGTTTTGTTACTATTTTTGGAAAAGTAAGGTAGTGTTTGGTTTACCATTTCTAGTTTTGGGTTTTCGTCCACACAAAAATACGCATGACGCATGTATATTGTGAAAAACGATCAATTTAAAAAGCAAAGTTAACATACAAAATAGAAAACAACTTTTTTTTCTTTCATGTTTTGAAAAATAAGGGAAGCACGAGAAACAATCCATCCTTCCATCATTCCTCCATCCTCTGCATGACCCATTCCATTTTCTTTTCATCTTATCCGTCCTCCCTCCACTTCTCTTATATTTTATAATTAATATTGAAAACTCAAAACACAAAAATCATTTTAAACCAAATGCTACCTAAGTTTGTTGAGCTCGCTTATAAGTACAGAGCCTCTGTTATAAAAGAGGATGGACTGTATTACATGCATGTTGATAAGGTATTAACTTGTGAAGCACTAGTGTTGAGCATAATTGAAAGCTTCATTCAAGCTTCTGTAACCAAGAATTCACATGAGAATAATAGCACATACCACCATTTGCAATAAAAATATGTAAGTACTCCATTCAAGCTTATACCAGCCATAACCTCACTTCTATTTTCTCATTTTTATCTTCCTCTAGTTACTACTATTAAAAAAAATGAATTCTACAAAATCCGTCTATATATTTATGCTTATTTCGCCTACAATATTACAAATTGAGTTGGTGACGTATTCTCTCCTATGAGTCTCCTCTTCTCTCATATATTCAGTATGGTTTCTTAAGGTTCTCCTTGAATTTTTGTGTGCTGTTAATTATATATTTTGTTAATTAATCATGTTAATGGGATGCTTAGAATTTAATTGAGATGCTCATCTGGATTTATTGATTTTGGGGGTTTAGTTTGGTTGGTGTTTTTGAAATTCCATTTACTTCACTTTCATGTGAACTGTAGAAAGCGGTTTTTGTATTCTACCATATTCAACAATTCCTGATGCAATATTTCTTCTAACGAAACAATTGATCAATTCTCTGGATCCGATTAGCTTGTATATTTTGTGATATTAAATGAGTTAGAGCAACCAATTGCTAATGTAAACAATGATCACTTTGTATTTATGAAATGCCAATTTTATTACTTAAAAGGAGACAGTTATCTTATATGTCTCCAGACTTGTAATGTATTTCGAACCCAACACATGCACATTTGTTTTTTCACATAAAGCATGATTGACAATTAAACGCGCACATGAAAGAAAATAGCTTTGATATTATGTTAAAGGGACGAATATTATCACAAAATTAGTTGATAATGTGAACAATGATATTTTAATCTTTGTGGTGTGACAATTTTATTATTTAGGAGAGAGAGAGAGAGACTATTATCAACAATATGAATGTTAATATACCTTATCAACATGAACCCTTGGATTCATCTGGAATACAGAGATGCAAGCAAAAAGGTAACTAGACATCAACAAGTTTCAAAATAATACATAGAATATGTATCATAACAAAGATGCTATAGCATAGAATAAGGCAATGCCACTAAAAGTAAAATGCAACCTGTCATTATTCCTGTTATAGTAGTAGCTTTTAAACAACCTACATCTCTATTATGCAACATTGAGCAAACTTTACACTTTTCTACCTCACCCATGAATCAGTTCATACTTTATAGACTATGTTGGAAATATTTTAAAATTTTAGGTGAATTATTAAAAAAATGATTAAGTGTATATCACTCCTATGATAGTCCCACATTATAGAACTATAGAAAAGAATCTAGTATCTATACTTGATTCTTATCATGTTAATGACTTCTGTTTCATATTTGGATGCTGCTGCCCCCGCGTCACTGTTCCAGGTCCCCATGGTGTCTACTGCACCCTTCAGGTTCAAGTAGCAGTTTTGATTGATAAATTACCTCCCAATTGGAAGGATTTTAAGAATAATTTTAGACATAAAACTAAGTAATTTTCATTAGAAAGTCTAATAACCCGTCTCCGTATTGAGGAGGAATCTCGTAAATAGGATATAAAGGAAGAAATGCTTGCTGTTTCAGGCAACACTAAGAAAGCTGCAATTCTGAAACCGAATCCCAATAGCTTTAAGATTCAAAACCACATCAGACAGAATTTGAATTCGCAAGGAAACCATAGAGGTCAACAGAAACCACCCCAAAAGAATAACTCTGGAGAGTTGTTTCTTTGTTACAACTGTGGAAAACCAGGTTATATGGCACGCAAGTGTCGAAACAGCCCAAGCTTTGCACCACAGGCTAACCTGACTAAGGAGCCTCTTACGGCTATGATTTCTGATGAGATTCACCTTGTTGGGAGATCAAAGGGTTAATGGGTAGATACCGGCGCTACGCGTCATGTCTGCTATGATCGTGCTAGGTTCAAAACTTATACGGAGATCGAGGACAAGAAAGTGTTGTTGGGAGACTCTCACATCACTATTGTTGCTGGGATTGGAAGCGTAGAGCTAAAGTTTACCTCTGAAAAGACCGTCATTCTGAAAGATGTCATGCACACTCTAGAGAGGAGAAAGAATCTTGTTTTGAGTTATCTTCTTAATAAGGTTGGGTTTACAAAGACTATTAGGGCTGATATGTACACCATCACTATGAATGGTATGTTTATGGGTAGGAGTTATGCAACCGATGGCATGTTTAAACTGAATATTGAATGTAATAAAATGTTTGCTTCTGCTTATATATTGTGTAATTTTATTATCTGGCACTCTAGACTATGTCATGTAAATAAACGAATAATAAAGAACATGAGTAGCTTAGGTATATTCCCTAATATGTCACTAAATGATTTTGAAAAATGTGATTTTGTAGTCAAGCAAAAATAACTAAAACCCCACATAAATCTGTAATTAGAGAATCAGAACTCTTAGACTTGATTCATTCTGATATATGTGAGCTTGATGGCACTCTGACTAGAAATGGACTCTGCTACTTTATCACTTTCATTGATGATTGCTCTGATTTTACTTATGTATACCTTATGAAAAATAAAAGTGATGCATTTGAGATGTTCAAATCTATCATAACTGAAATTGAAAATCGGTGTAATAAGAAAGTTAAAAAATTGTGTAGTGATAGAGGAACTGAATATGAATCAAGTTTGTTTATTGAATTTTACAACTCACATGGAATAATAGATGAAATAACTGCACCATATTCACCTAAAATGAATGGTAAAGCTGAAAGGAAAAATAGAACATTAACTGAATTAGTAGTTGCTATTTTACTTAATTCAGGTGCTTTATCACATTGGTGGGCGGAAATTTTATTGACCGTGTGTTATGTTTTGAATAGGATCCCTAAGTCAAACAAAAAAATTTCACCTTTGAAATCTTAAGAAATTATAAACCAAATGTGTCTTATTTTAGAACTTGGGGATGTTTAGCATATGTTCTTATACTTGACTCTAAGAGAATAAAATTAGCAAGTAGATCATATGAATGTGTATTTATTGGCTATGTTATTAATAGCAAAGCATATAGATTTTATGATCTGAATACACATAATATAATGGAATCTAATGATGCTGATTTTTATGAATTGAGATTTCCTTTTAAACTGAGGAATAGTGGGGGCACATCAAGTAACACTATGCCTATTAGAACAGAACATAATGAATATCTTCTGAAAACGAACCTTGAAGAAGTAAAAGAGCAAGAATTACAAAAAAATATGTTTTTGCACTTTTGCTATAGAGGAGGATCCTTTAAACCTTCAAGAAGCCTTATCTTCTTTAGATGCCCATTTTTGACAAGTGGCAATAAATGATGAGACGGATTCTCTACAATCCAATAAGACTTGGCACTTAGTAGATTTACCACCTGGTTGTAAGTCTATAGGCTATAAATGGGTACTTAAAAAGAAATTCAAACCTAATGGTGTAGTTGATAAATATAAAGCCCGTCTAGTAGCTAAAGAATTTAAGTAATGAGAAAATGTAGACTTTTTTGACACTTATTCACCTGTAACTAGAATTACATCCATTAGAGTACTAATTTCACCAACATCTATTTATAATTTAATAATACACCAAATGGATGTTAAAACTGCTTTTTTAAATGGTAAATTAAAAGAGGAAATTTATATGGACCAACTTGAAGGCTTCGTAATTCATGGTCAAGAATATAAAGTTTGCAAGTTAGATAAATCATTATATAGTTTAAAATAAGCACCTAAGCAATGGTATGAGAAATTTGATAACTTAATAATCTCACATGGTTTTAAAGTTAATTAAAGTGACAAATGTATTTACTATAAATCTGAGAATGACATTTGCACTATTATATGTCTGTATGTAGATGATCTACTTATTTTTGGGTTAAACATTCATGCTATAAACAATGTCAAATCTTTGTAAAGTTCCTACTTCAATATGAAAGATTTAGGTGAAGTGAGTGTATTCTTTGGAATTAAGATTACTATGTCGGAAAAGGGAATTTCTTTGGATCAATCTCATTACATTTAGGTGAGATGAGATTTCCCTTTTCGGGAATTATGGGTTATGAGAAATCGCCATGAGATTTATTTTCACTTGCCGATGATACGAGGCAAGATATACGAGTATTCTAAGATTTCTGAGGTTTGAGATTTTATTTTTATGATGTGGAGTTAACTAACAGTTAATAAACCATTTAGCGCGAACGTATGGTGTATGGGACACATGTTAACACTTTTCGAGTTCCTTTTCTAGAGTTTGTGACACATCCACGAGTATGCCAGTGCTATAGACCTTCGGGTAATCTGAGTTATGTGACTTCGGTCACCACAAGTTATGTGACTTCAGTCACCACGAGTATGACCTTCGGGTCCACGAGTTAGGTACCTAAATTATAAATAGCACTGGACAAGAGTTTAGCACGTGCAGCATTGCTTTGGCATTGCAATCGAAGATCTGGCCAATCCGGGTTTTCTGAGATTTCTGAGTTTTATACGATTTCACCATTTTTGAGATGTTTTTTTTGCATCGATAGCCTAGTGCTACATGAGATGTTATATATACATGGTGATTTCAATTTTATGAGATTTGAACTCTTTTTAGAGTTCCATGAGATTCAAACTTGGGAATTTTGATGAGTTTCCCTTATGACTTTCGAATGGTTTCTGGCTTTTGTGTTGCATGCCTTTGAGTATGGTTTTCTTATGTTGGACATAACCTATTCATGCGACAACCCTTTGTGAATCTATACCATAGCATTGTAATGAGCCATATGTATATCATTCCTTTATATCTAAAGGAAGAATTCCCTTATGCACTTGTATTCCTCTCATATTTTACTAATATAAAGTTCTAGCCAGCCTGACCCATGTATTTATTACTCGGGTCAGACTAAGTTGCAGATTAGGTAGTTGGACTCTTAGCTTGCTTTACCATTTAGACTTCACCATCGACTTGGGATATGGCATATTTTTTGGGTAGTAGTCTTTTTGTTGGGAACTTGTGATGTATATATTCTTTTGTGGGGAATGTATGTATATATTGTGGTTGTATACCACTAGTGGCATGTTGTATTACATTTGATGTATGTATTCATATGTATCGTTTCTATGTTGCTGTTCTATGACTTGTAATTTAAATAGTTATTATGTTTTGTTTCTGAATCGATCATGTAGCCACCATAGTAGTGTATTAGATAGGAATTAAGTATGTCGAATACTTGTGATGGGGAAAAAAAGAGTACAAATATCGACATACTTAGCTCTTATCTAATGCAAGACTATGATAGTCGCCCTTAACCAGCCCTATTCTCCGCATTAGCAGACAGAATTACTAAGTAATTCTCTTTGTTAATGTGGGTCTCGGGGTGGGGCGTCACAGCTACCACATCCTGACGAGAATTACCCCTAGGATTAGTAGTGAGAAGTCCTTGCATATCGTAGCTTTTCATAGCGAAGCACTACTTCCACTATATATATATATATAATATGCATCGCAGGTCTAGTGGCAAATAGCACTACATCATGAATCTCTGTCTTCAAAATCATCATCATAAACCTGCACTTTTGAATGGATACATTGGTCTAAAGTGGTTCTCGGATAAATCTGACCTCGGTCTCTCCGGACCAACAACGATAAAGAGGCCCTCAACCTCATGCGAAAACCAAGTCTCGTAGACTTCTCACGTTTCCAACTCTCAACTTGTTATCCTTCGGCCAAGAAGGAAGCCCGGTAGATTGGAGTACCATTGACACTCCGCACTACTTGAATCAACATTCTTAATCCAAATGATAATCAAGCCTACTTAGTCAGCTTCGTGCTAAGTGCACGACTAAACCGTTCCCTTATCAAGTCAAGGAACAAAAAATAGCCAAATTTGATAATCGGTTATTTAACTATCAAAGCAATAAACAATATCTAAAACATAAGCAGTTACTAGGACCATTTAATTAATCTTTTATTAATTACATTAGTTTCCAAATATTTACTTCAAATTATCCTTAAAAGATATATTTTCAAAACCATTTCAATCTTTCGATATTGGAATACATTTCCATATACTTATATCAACGATATAAGTATATTCACAAACCATTTCATTTTCAATAATTAGAAAATATTTTCATATACTTAAAAAAGAAATAAGTATATATACAAATCTTAAGGTCGAAGCGCACTTTATTTGGGTAAAAACGAATGTTGCGTAAAACATCGTTAATCGTTATGACAACCCAAAAACACTAGTATAGGGATTTGATTATATATATATATCCCATATACTATATAAAACATTTTCATTCGAAAATCATTTACTATAACAACAGTGTTATAGTCCATGCCTTCCATACTTCCCCAAAAACATCTACTATAACAATAAATGTTGAAATTTATGTTTTCGATACATATCACATTTTAAATCATTTTTCAAACTATTAAATTCCATTTGGAATCATTACTTTCAAAACTTTACTTTTAAAGATTATCACTTTAGAAACCATTAACTTCACCAAAAATATTGCTTTCAAAACATTCCTTTAAAAAGATTATTTAACTCTTAAAAACTTGAATGTATTTCCTTTATATAAAATCCATATTTAAATCTCAACATAAACCATTTCCATATTTATAAAACTAAGTTTATAAATCTCCTTTCAATTTTATAAAACTTTTATTTTATAAAATCTCTTTATTTATAAAAATCTATTTATAAATCATTCTTTCATAAAAACTCATATTACTATCAAAATCCCCTTATAAATCCATTTCTTTATAAATCTAATTTATTTATAAAATCCATTTATAAATCCATTTACCAAATAAATTTCAAATCCATTTACAAAATATTTACAAATTCTGATTATAAATCTATTTCTTTATTTATAAAATATCACATTTAAAAATCCTTTTTATAAACTTATTCAAAAAACTCTATTTAAAGTATTTCTCAAAAGTATACTTTCATAACATCAAAAATCATACTTTTAATTTGTTAAAAAAAAATTCATTCCTTTTAATAATTTAAAAATCATTAAAACATATATACTTCCAAAATCACTTTGAAAATCATTTCAATTCAAAATCACTATTTTATAGTATTTCAAAATACTAAAAATATGGCCCAGCGCCACTATAGCATTAAATAAGCGGAAACATATCCATATCATCAAATATGGCATCCAACACATCATATATCAAAATATATGAAAAGTAAAATCAACAGTGTGAGGAATCCTATTGGATCCCTCCAACTTATCTCCCTGCATCACATACAGTATATAATCAAATTATATAAATCAACTGCTTCGAGGCGGGAGCATATACAAAGGTTCATTCGCTCATACACGGGAACGTAATAGGGTATCATCCGCTCCAATAGACGAGGATATATCCAAACCAACTAATAAAATAGTAAATCTTCTAAACAAGCAACAAACAATATAAATAAAATTATCTACACTTATATAAAATAAAAGTGGGCCAAAGATGTGAGTTTATTCACATAAATTCTAGAAATCGCCAAAGCGCTCCGGTTCAAATTTAAATAGAACGGTCGTTCAATTTAACCCAAAATTTCCACTAGCTTTAAATCCATCTAATCCAACTCCATATCGTAGTACACGCTAATACGAATGCAACACAACTTGTCGCACTCAAAATCAACCTCGTACGAAAAAGTTATGGATTAATGAACGTACGAGTTAATTAAATTAAAAATAACTGAAATTATTTAAAATTTCAAATCCATAATCACCTTTCCCTCTTCTTCCTTCTCATACACAAATATCTTGGCCGGGCTTCTTATTCTTTTTTATAAATGAAAATCAATGGCGATCAAACTCCGCCGCCTCCACCTGCGCTCGAGCCTCGCCATCGAGCCACAGCTGCCACGCGCCTGCGCTGCTCCACCTACCGCCGCCGCCTCTCCACGTGCGTGCACCTTGCACGTGAACCCAAAACTGTGCGACATCAGAGCAAGATTTTTGGCCACCACACGATGAACTAAGCGATCACCACCGTTGATTTTCTACATCTCATCACCCCGGTCAACTTCCTAGTTGAAGTCGAAGGGTGGTTCGGCCTAAAGTGGTCAAGATGAATGTGGAACGTTCGATTTGGCTGTTGAAAAATGGCGGCTGACACCTTCTTTAGTTAGGGTTGGCAAAAGTGAGAATGTCTAGGTCCTTATATAGGAAAATTTTAAAGCATATTCATTCGTTATATTTTTAAACTCCAAACGAGACGTGCCGCTTGGCGTTCCATATGTTATACCCCCTTTCCGAACACAATGGAATATATATCGAAAGCCAATTCTATCATATAGAGAAGTTAAGTTTTCAAAATCAAATTGTATAAATTTAAATTCCTTTAATTAATTTCTACACGTTTCAAACTCGCACGACCAAACGATACATCCATGAAATTCGATGGCATATAATAATTCACTATTACGGATCCAATGGAACTGATTTCATCGAAATCCAAAACAGTACCTCGGAAAGCTATTTTTACACATTAATTAAAATGAGTTATTTCCAAAATTAGTTTAATTACTTATAAATCCAATTTAAAAGTTAACTATCTCCGTTATTGTTTAAACATAATATAAATCAGTTTTCGAAATCATTTTCATTCACATTAAATTCAGGATTCAGTTATTTAAACAATTCCAAATATTCAATTCAATAATTTATTTACCAAATAAATCTCTATATTTGAAATCCAAGTTATTTAACTTATAAAATTGACTTTTCAATATTTAAAATCAATTAAATATTCCAAATTCAAATGATCGAAATTCTGGGTCGTTACGTTCTTCCCCCCTTAAAAGAATTTCATCCCCAAAATTTCCAAGGTAAGAAAATGTTCCGCACCCACTTGCTTTTCAAAACCAATTAGTTGTACTAGATTTCCAAATTCTTCTAAGCCTTTAACTTTCAAAAACCAATTTGTTGAAACTTGATTATCACCTTTCTATGTTTCTAATTTAACTCGTAGATACTAACTAATACCATACCATGTTATACCAAGAATACCAAGTTTCAGTTATCAAATTTTTTCCAAAATTCTCAAAAATTTCTAACTCTTAAATTTATGAAATTTATTGCCAGTGTCTCCTTTGCACGGCTCGATCATAAAAATTTATAATAGATAGATAATCACAAATATACATCTCATCTTTAAGGATGAGGCACCCCGTAGAGAAAAATATAAAAATACGATATGTTATCTAAGATGTGTACCTTATTTTAGCATTAGCAAAGCATATATAATGAATATAATGCGAAAGCGAGCTCCAAATGCGAAGCATACGTCATCCGCACCTACTAATCACTCAATAACCAATGAGAACAAGTAAAGAAAGTAATATCAATATATAACATAGACTATACAATAACCATATGCAAATGTAGAAAATGTAACAAGAGAAACCATCAAACAAATAATATCCATTCAATTAATTCATAATCATATCAATTTACATTTTCCAATGTCTATATTTAAGTTACTAAAGCCCGTACGATGTACATATATCATCCGTACGCAATATCAAATCTGATCGCTCGCTCGATCACACCATTTCACTTCCAAACTAGTATTGTTCACACAACCACTCTAGTGCGGACTCAGATCCGATTCCTTGATTTGAAACCGCCATTCTCCTTGCATAGCTATATACTATGATAGAGAAAATTAGAATCAGTCAAAAATCCGTATCCAGCGTTTACCATCAAGAATAGAGTGAAAAATTCTAACTCGGACCGGTGTGAATCACCTCGAAATCATACATTTGAATATGGATCAAACAGTTATGTGAATAAAATAATATACGTACAACTTACGTATTTATTTCAATTGGTTTCTTATTATATCACATTCTTTTCATTTACATTCATTTCATTTTATTATTCACATTGCTTTATTCACATTCATTTATTACTTAGTATATTTCTTTCAATACTAATAGCATTTATAAACCATTTCATCAAATTTTTACTTTAGTTCATTATAAACATTTTATACAACACTTTTAATGTTTATTTTCACTTTATAACTTAAGTTCATATTTATTTCTAGCAAACAACATTCCAAAATGTATTCAATTCATTTTATAACTCAAGTCCATATCCATCTCATTAATTCATTTCATTAATTCACTTAATTTGTTCCGTTGGTCAATTTACAATTCTTTTTCCTTTGTTTAGATTACAATAATAACAACCCTTATTAGAACAACCAACAACAATTGATAATAATCAAATATTATCATTCACTAACAACCAAACATGCCATATATAACTATAATAATTTGTGAAAAATTATTCTTTTATATGTATAAAATATAATTTAGGTAAAATTATTTCATTTACCAATTTTTAAAACAATACTTTGTCTGTTTGCCTTGTTTAAGTGTTTAGAAACCCCTATCGGTATCATGGTGTTCCACGTATCGACTAGAATTCATAAGCTACTCAACAGATAAATTAACAAAATATAAATAATTTTTATAATCACTAACAAATACGCGCTCATATATATACACTCATACTCATCCTTAGGTCTCGCTTACCCTATCTCAAATGAGAAAATTCCCACTAAAGCCTAGGTGTTCACTCAACCTAAGCTCCGATACCAAGTGTAAAGACCCGCAATTCCACACAATTCAAGCTGAAAATAAACTACACATGTCCAACTCAAATTGAATGGAAAGACGGATAGTTATAAGAAATAAAGAAGAAGAGGAGGAGAAGAAGAAAAAACAAAAATTGAAACAACACAGAATCTCACAATCGCAGCGGAACAATATATATTATAATATCAATGATCTTTATAAAAGAGAAACTGTTATATACATACACCCATCGGAGGACAACAACAAGTCACAATCATCGGCCTGGATAGTTAGAACAACCTGTCCTCACAATTGCTCATAATATCAACAAAAAAGCAGCGGAAAATAAACATATACGTGAATACGACTTAAAGACCTCCAACCCGTCTCCTAAGCTCCAAGGCATCCAAAGCGATCTGTAAATATGCTCGGTCTGACCTAAGCATTATAATAAAATAACACCCGAGTTAGTCTGGAAAACCAGTGTGAGAAAAACACCCAACTGAATTTTTAAAGTTATAATAACCTTTGAAATCAAAAGTAGCTTGTAAGACCACGCCGTACATAAACACGGACGGGTTTTTACCTTAGATAACCAAAATGTTTCATATAGAAAATCCATTTATATTATAATAATGTCTAGGGGTCAAAGTAAAATTTGAATATAGCTGAAATGCTTGCATCTCATGTTTCAGCATAGTTGGGCACAACTAAGTCCGTAAAAGCACGTATTGGAAAATGGATTCCAACAATAACAAGACACTAGGGTACCACCTACCATAGTGCATCTCTAGATAAAATACACCGAGAGCCTCCCATACCAAGTCACAGAATAAAAAAATTGCCAAATTTGATTGTCGGTTATTTAACTATCAAAGCAACATACAATATCTAGCACATAAGCAGTCACTAGGTCCATTTAATTAATCTTTTATTAATTAAATCAATTTCCAAATATTTACTTCAAATTATCTTTAAAAGATATATTCTCAAAACCATTTCAATCTTTCGATATTGGAATACATTTCCACATACTTATATCAACGGTATAAGTATATTCACAAATCATTTCATCGGTCGAAACGCATTTTATTTGGGTCAAAACGAATGTTGTGTAAAACATCATTATGTCAACCCAAAAACACTAGTATAGGGATTTGATTAATTATATATATATATCCCATATACTATATAAAACATTTCCTTTCGGAAATCATTTACTATAACAATAGTGTTATAGTCCATGCCTTCCATACTTCCACGAAAACATCTATTACAACTATAAATGTTGAAATCTATGTTTTCGATAAATATCAAATTTTGAATCATTTTTCAAACTATTAAATTCCATTTGGAATCATTACTTTCAAAACTTTACTTTTAAAGATTATCACGTTAGAAACCATTAACTTCACCAAAAATATTGCTTTTAAAACATTCCTTTAAAAAGATTATTTAACTCTTAAAAACTTGAATGTATTTCCTTTATATAAAAATCATATTTAAATCTCAACATAAATCGTTTCCATATTTATAAAACTATATTTATAAATCTCCTTTCGATTTTATAAAAATTCTATTTTATAAAATCTCTTTATTTATAAAATTCTATTTATAAATTATTCTTTTATAAAAACTTATTTTACTATCAAAATCCACTTATAAATCCATTTCTTTATAAATCTAATTTATTTATAAAATTCATTTATAAATCCATTTACCAAATAAATTTCAAATCCATTTATAAAATATTTACAAATTCCAATTATAAATCTATTTCTTTATTTATAAAATATCACTTTTATAAATCCTTTTTATAAACTAATTCAATAATCTCTATTTAAAGTATTTTTCAAAAGTATACTTTCATAACATCAAAAATCATACTTTAAATTTGTTAAAAAAAATTCATTCCTTTTAATAATTTAAAAATTATTCAAACATATATACTTCCAAAATCACTTAGAAAATCATTTCAATTCAAAATCACTATTTTATAGTATTTCAAAATACGAAAAATATGGCCCAGTGCCACTATAGCATTAAATAAGCGGAAATATATCCATGTCATCAAATATGGCATCCAACACATCATATATCAAAATATATGAAAAGTAAAACCAACAGTGTGAGGAATCCTGTTGGATCCCTCCAACTTGTCCCCCTACATCACATACAATATATAATCAAATTATATAAATCAACCGCTTCGAGGCGGGATCATATACAAAGGTTCATTCGCTCATACACGGGAAGTAATAGGATCTCATCCGCTCCAATAGTCCAAACAAGCAACAAACAACATAAATAAAATTATCCACACTTATATAAAATATAAGTAGGCCAGAGAGGTGAGTTTACTCACAGAAATTCCAGAAATCACCAAAGCTGTGACGCCCCACCTCTATGCTCATGATAACAAAGAGTATTAAAAGAAATACTGTCTATTATTACGAAGAATAAGGCTGGATAGGAGCGACCATCCGTAATTGGCCTTACACTAATATTGGTTATCTCGATAGGAGTGGTATATACTTTTTATTTTTCATCTATTATTTATTTACTCCCATCGACATATCCAATTATCAGTATAAAACAAACTACGATAGTTCATAATAGTTTAGGACATTAGATATAACAATAACACAGATAATATAAATGCGGAACACAGATAAAAACAAAA
The DNA here is from genome assembly GCA_030737815.1 of Allium fistulosum. NCBI lineage: Eukaryota > Viridiplantae > Streptophyta > Magnoliopsida > Asparagales > Amaryllidaceae > Allium > Allium fistulosum. The sequence goes on along the minus strand of CM060903.1, from coordinate 412,489,708 downwards.
GTCTCATATATATATAACTGATGTCAGTTAATACATAGTTGACACTATACATATGATACAACTACAACTGTCGACTCTAGAAGTTATATATACAAGTACATTATCGACTAATATACAAGGATACATATCATTCTATACAATGACACGACTACTACAAAATGACTGACAACTTCAGAAGATGTGAAAAGTCTTCAATCCCGAACAGCAACTCAAAGAAAGAAATCTACAACCTGAAATACTCGGGTCTGACCCGAGTATTATATTCAAAAGAAAATAATACCCAGGTCAGTCTAATTCAAACCAGTTTATTAGTGCATATAGGCAGTAATAATTTAAATAGACGACGGTCACAATAATTCCCGTCCACCCGATTCTTTAAACAAAGAAACCGGATAACGATCAATATAACACTTAACAGTGTTTAACAAAAATCAGCAGATTTAAATCATCACAGAGATCAATAAACAATTTATCAAATCGACTAAATCAATTTAAAACTGTCAAATCTGATAGGGCTGCAGTACACGCACGCGTGTACTGCCTCGCCACTATCGCAAGAGATACACAAAAGCTCAGTGAAAGTCAAAAGTGATCACAAGGTCAAACCCCGAAATCGGGTTCAACTCAAGTGAATTAAAGAACAAATCCCGATAAGGGGAAAAACTGCAAAGCACATGCAACTGCAGACATAAGCGAATACGAAGCAACCAGCACGATGAAGCTATAGTAGAAAACAGTTGCAAGGACAAGGGCAGAATGCAACTACAAATATACATGGTCTAACAACAGTTCAAATAGGAAGAAATGCCAAAGTCGAGCATGCTACAGGTAAGAAAGATCACGAGACAAAATTCCCAAGCTAGAAGCCCGAGCTAATATCGAAGTGGAACAATATGCAACTTGCATCTGAACAGTGCTCCAAAAATAAGGAGACAGGACAATACATGATACTAGGGACAAAGCACGAGATACAGTGATGCAAAAACTCACTGAAATATACAAGGCTAACCAAAAATAGTGCAACAATGGACAGTGCAGGTCCAATTAGAAGCAGTGGACGGTACCAGTATAGTCTCAGCGACGAAATGCAGCGGTGACAACACAAGTATAGTAAATTTCAAGTGATACAACTCGAACCATGCACCATGTTCATACACCACTACCCAGTGAGATAACCAATACAACAAGCTAAATGCTCAAGCTACTGCATAATGCAAATGAAGACCAGAAATCAGTGCACCAGACAGTTGAAATTTAGCAACTAAACGTGAAGTGGGGATACAACATGATACAAGTAAAGTGCCCAGTATTCCAAATCCAAACAACACGAATACACAAGCAAAGCAACAATTATACAAAGGCTACAACTAAACCATATGAGGTGATATACAGTGGGATATAAAGGTGTGCATATCCCTTTACAACTGACTCGAAGAAATGCTCAGTGTACCACAACTACGCTGCAGATACGAATCCATATAGAGATCTACATGATGAACTTGTATACAGTGACCAGTGAATGAATCTGGACAGTGTAAATATGAGACTCGATTGAACAGCCTCCACAACAATCTGGCCATGTTCAAAACTTGATACAAAGATCTACATGATGAACCATACTAACAGGCATACAAGAAGACATAATGAATGTATCACATTTGAACAAGACAACAGACCACTAACAGATGCAGACTCCAAAAATATTAGTCTAGAAATGGCAATGCAGTGATGAAACAAAGAACTCCCGTTTATATGCAATTAAACAGTGTAGTGATGGAATTACAGTGATATACGAATGCAACAGGTAAGGAATAATTCAAAATCTGCACAATACCAAAGTGCTACTAGATGCAGTGGATAACCTGGCAAATGTTGAACAAGACCAACATCAAAAATCAAGTTTACAGCCGAAGGCAACTACAGGTCAAAGTCGACGCCGAAGCCAACAAGGAAGATGAAAACAGTCGGAGCAAATACATGTCAACAAAATACCATACAAACCAAAGCCACAGAATAACTCAATACCATAGCAATCGATTTAAAATGGCCAACGTTGAAATCCCAAACCATCAGATAAAATCGAACGAAGTCGAACTCGACAAAACCCAAATTTTCACAATCAAACTAATAAATCGGAGTTAACTAGAAACGAACGAAAACCAACAGAGTCGAGTGGATTAGATGTGAGTTTTCACTCACCTTTGCCTACGAGTAGCACGAAGTGGATTCGAAGCCGAGCACCCTTGCAATCGAGCGAAGCCAGTGCTTGAACTCGATTGAGCAGCCAAAGCCCTCCTCTTTCTCCCTTCAGAACGCTGAGGTGCGCGAACCCTAATTTGCTCGAAGAGGACTGAACTCAGACGAAGAGAATGCCGCCACCATTTGATTGAAGAACGAATCGAACGCCGCCATTAATTTTTTTTTTCCGTTCGAATGTTTTTTAATTAGGGTTCGACTGAGAAAAATGGTAAAGGGGAAAACGGGTTGAATAGCTTGAAAAGGGAATGGCTATTTGCCTTTGTAAATTTTCACGGCCCAATGAAAAATAGACCACTATTTAAATTTTTAAAGCACATCAACACTTAACAGGTTTTTCAAAGGAGTTTCAAACTGGTTTTAAAATTCCAAACAGCCATTAGCTAGGAAAGGTAATCGTCCAGAGATGATAAATAGTCGGTATGCAATACCGGGTTGTTACAGACTCCCCTCCTTATAAAAATTGCGTCCCCGCAATTTTCCTAATCAAGATTGTCTATAACAATTATTCTTCTAACCTAAACTAATTATGCTAGAAAAATAAGGATTGAGAACACAATTATCAAAGAAATTGCGTCCACGCAATCATAGGGAATAAATGGACAAAATGTAACATCCATATGAGCATGGCAATGTCGAATGAACAAGCCAAGCAAGCGTCAGCGGGGAAGTATTAGATAAGAAATCAAAAGGTTCGACTGCTTCAAATCAAAAGAATCAACATCGTGGGAATCAGGGATCAAAATCAGACGACTAACAAAAGCAAGAACAATCGAGTTCCAGCAACTAAAAGAGAAGAAAAACATAGCAGAAATCCCATACAGAGCACGAATTGGATGTGAGTAAATCAAATTACTCACCTGAATCACCAGAGAAAAAGACGAAGCTCAGATCTCAAAAGTCGCAATTATTCAATCATCAAAACGATAATTGAATTTCTCAAATCAACGAACATTCAATTATCAAAATGATAATCAAATTTTAAATTTAACAAATATTTGATTATCCCAAGCGATAATCAAATTTCTCAAATTAACAAATATTCGATCATCACAAACGATAATCAAATTTCTAATTCACAAATATTTAATTATCTAAAGCGATAATTAAATTCGAAATCAACAAATATTTAATTATCTAAAGTGATAATTAAACCTCAAAGCAACAAATATTCAATTATCCAAAGCGATAATTAAAACAACAAATCAACAATTATTTAATTATCTCAGGCGATAATTAAATCTAAAATCAACAAATATTTAATTATCTAAAGCGATAATTAAAAGCAACAAATATCCGATTATCGAAAACGATAATCAGAACTCATATCAACAAATATCTAATTATCACAAGCGATAATTAGAAACAACAAATATCTAATTATCAAAAACGATAATCAGAACTCATATCAACAAATATTTAATTATCTAAAGCGATAATTAAATTCGAAATCAGCAATTATTTAATTATCAAAAGCGATAATTAAATCTCATATCAACAAATATTTAATTATCTAAAGCGATAATTAAATCTCAAATCAACAAATATTTAATTATCTAAAGCGATAATTAAATCTCAAATCAACAAATATTTAATTATCAAAAGCGATAATTAAATCTCAAATCAACAAATATTTAATTATCTAAAGCGATAATTAAATTCGAAATCAGCAATTATTTAATTATCAAAAGCGATAATTAAATCTCATATCAACAAATATTTAATTATCTAAAGCGATAATTAAATCTCAAATCAACAAATATTTAATTATCTAAAGCGATAATTAAATCTCAAATCAACAAATATTTAATTATCAAAAGCGATAATTAAATCTCAAATCAACAAATATTTAATTATCTAAAGCGATAATTAAATTCGAAATCAGCAAATATTTAATTATCAAAAGCGATAATTAAATCTCATATCAACAAATATTTAATTATCTAAAGCGATAATTAAATCTCAAATCAACAAATATTTAATTATCTAAAGCGATAATTAAATTCGAAATCAGCAAATATTTAATTATCAAAAGCGATAATTAAATCTCATATCAACAAATATTTAATTATCTAAAGCGATAATTAAATCTCAAATCAACAAATATTTAATTATCTAAAGCGATAATTAAATTCGAAATCAGCAAATATTTAATTATCAAAAGCGATAATTAAAAACAACAAATATCTAATTATCTCAAGCGATAATTAGAAACAACAAATATCTGATTATCAAAAACGATAATCAGAACTCATATCAACAAATATCCAATTACCTGCAGATAATTGGAAGCAACAAATATCTAGAAATCAATTAAGAAGACTAGAAAATCAACATAAAAGCTTGGATCGATCCCATCAGATGGCGAGTTTTTAATTCGCCGCACGTGCATCTCAGAGTGGCCGAAGCCTACCAAGTACTCAACATAATTTTGGCGCCCATCAGATTGACCCGGAGGTCCGCAGAGTGACCCGAAGGTCTAGTACTGGTATTTGACCCGAAGGTCCGCAGAGTGGCCCGAAAGCCCAACAAATGACCCGAAGGTCCGCAGAGTGGCCCGAAAGCCCAACAAATGACCCGAAGGTCCTCATAGTGGCTCGAAAGCACACAAAATCATCAAATATTTCAATTAACGAGTCCGGAATTAACCGAAATAGCAAACGCACATGTCCCATACCACGTGTTTTACTAAATCGTTTGATTCTCTTCATCGTTTCCTTGAAAGTGTAAAATTGTGTATTTTGTAAAAATACATTTCACATTCTCAAACGGACAAGTCCGGAATTAAGCGAATCAGTAAAAGAAAGGGGTCATAGTCCTCGATTTTGCTGAAACGTTTAAATCGCTTCCTCATTCTTTTGAAATCGCAAACTGTAAAATTTTTGAAAACAATTTTATTTATTTTGCAAAAATAACAATTCGCATTCTCAACTGGACAAGTCCGGAGTTAAGCGAAACAGTAAAAGAAAGGGGTCATAATCCTCGATTTTGCTGAATCGTTTAAGTCGCTTTCTCATTCTTTTGAAAACGCAAACTATTAAAAATTTATAAAACAATTTTCATTTTAAAACGATTTTTCCAATCACGTGATTAAAGCAGCAAATCAGTAACAATTTCGATAAGGAAATTGTGCTTCTAAAAATACCGTAAAACGGTTACACATCAGTATTGCGGAATAACCGCTTGAAAATCCACTTTTAAAAATAAGGCTGTTACTGAAGTCAAAGCGACAATAATTTTAAAACATCAAATATCTCATCAAAAGAATTCACATCAAAATGTGACATCAGTGAATTTTCATTCATTAAAATTGTCAACAAAACACCGTGCCTCAAAAATTCAGCATTGGTGTAAAAATCCCGTTATAAAAATAACGGCAACAAAATACGTTTCATAACCAAGCATCGGTTCAACGCAAAAATAAATGCAGTAACGCGCAATTCAAATTTTTGCGCGTACTACAGAATGAACAAAGAAACCATTCGAAGGTATCTTCAATGAAGACAATTCAAAACAGCAAAATCTAATCAATAGATGATTAGTACAAAAGAAAGCCAGCGGAAATTTCAACAAAAATCACATATCTGCAATTTCTTCGAATCCTCAATTTGGATTCGAAATTCTCAAAGAAACAAATAATTACAGCTATGTAAACAACAATTGGAATTCATATCAATTTCGTATTTTGATTCTTAAATAAAAAAGATTATCAGTTGTACTCAGCGAAGACAGTTTCACTGTTTCCGCTGCGCACTCTGATAAACAGAACCCAAATCAATCAAATCATCAGACACAATTTCACTATTATTTTTAAATAAAGTTATTTAAAAATTTCATCAAAATTTCAAAACATTAGTTTTGACTCAAGTCACAGATAAAACATCAACCAATAGTTGTAACATATGTTCCATCCAAGTTATGTTTTATATTATGTCCATAAACCCCAAGCTCTGATACCAACTGTGACGCCCCACCTCTATGCTCATGATAACAAAGAGTAGTAAAAGAAATACTGTCTATTATTACGAAGAATAAGGCTGGATAGGAGCGACCATCCGTAATTGGCCTTACACTAATATTGGTTATCTCGATAGGAGTGGTATATACTTTTTATTTTTCATCTATTATTTATTTACTCCCATCGACATATCCAATTATCAGTATAAAACAAACTACGATAGTTCATAATAGTTTAGGACATTAGATATAACAATAACACAGATAATATAAATGCGGAACACAGATAAAAACAAAAGTCTCATATATATATAACTGATGTCAGTTAATACATAGTTGACACTATACATATGATACAACTACAACTGTCGACTCTAGAAGTTATATATACAAGTACATTATCGACTAATATACAAGGATACATATCATTCTATACAATGACACGACTACTACAAATACGCACTCGTATCTATTATTACACTCAACTCATTCTAGAGTACTGCTGACTCTATCTCTAATGAGTAACACCCAACAGAGCAGGGTTGTCGCTTAACCATATGCTCTGATACCAAATGTAACATCCCGAAAATTTTCGACTTTCGAAAATTCAACATCGATACTCACTTTATCGACTGCTGAGCCATCGAATGCCGGAAACCCGAAAAGTTATGGTTTTAAGAAAGAAGAAAAAGGTAGAAGAAGAAGATAGAAGAAAAAGAGAAGAAGAACAACAAAAACAACAACAGATACAGAACAGAGACAATATCAGAATCTCACATATCGCAGCGGAACAATATATAATAAATAAATGAATAATCTTTAAAACAAAGAATTTTATCAGTTTATACATACATCAGTCATCAGAGTCAATATACAACAATGGACAGTTATATAACTTGTCCTCATACAGAATACACAGCGAAATAAATACTATCAGATACAAATACTACGTCTCGCCATCCAGCTTGCTTCCAAGCTCCAGAATATCCAGAATATCCTGATAATATAACTCTAGGCTGCCCGTGTGGAAATTGGTGGGCACCCAGAGTTTAGAAGGGAAACAATAAACTCCGAGTCAGTCATGGTGACTGGTGTGAGATCGTAAAACAGTTATTCTTTCACAAAGAAAATAAAACAAATTCGCAATGCTTTTTGGAAAATGAGACTACCATAAGACCTCCCACCACACACACAATGCAAACGCAGAATTGGAGGAGATTTCTTCTTATGATAGTCAAAGATGCTTACTACGCAAAATCAAATCATTTTTGATATTATTATTAGTGCATAGTGTAGAAATCATTTCGAAAGTATAATATTAATCTTAGCCAACATACGACCAGTATCGTATGCCTACTATAGCTACCATCTAAACAGTGGTGACCACCGTACGTAAATGGCAGGTTCTACAACTAATACCGTACAAGTCACGTATTGGAGTTTGGATTTCCAACAAATGGTCAGGCTAAGGAACTTCCTATCCACGATGGGTACGTCCCTGGAATAGACGACCCGAGAACCTAACCGGATCTCTGCCAACACAAGGCCGGGTTACCTCTGCAAAAATAGGTAACTACTGACACGCATATGCCATCCCCCGATCGTCACCGATCTTCCCGAGGATCCCCGATTTCCAACAAACCACAAAGTAATAATAACTGTGCAGCAACCACAGAGGTTAAGTATTTGGGCTCCATACCATGATACCACCTTTATCCAGAAGGAATGACATACACTAAGGGGCGCTACTCCCTAGAACCTTGCTGCATTCTTCCTATTTCGACCATTTCCGGGGTGTGAGGCTCGACGAAGTCTCGTCCACAAAGCTACGCTTTCTCAAAAAGCCCTGCTTCGGGTCAAACAAAATGATCAACCTATGATCACAAAGATATAAGATCAAACAAATGATCATATCGCAAATGATCAAACACTGATCATTTCACAGCAACACTCAGTATGCCACGTTACCAAATTGGGATATATCGCTGATAAATTTCAACTACATAACCTCTGAGCTCGTACGTCTCAGAGAAGGGTGTTAAGCTAAGAGAATAAATTCTCCGCCACTAACAGAAATGTATTTGAAAGAAATCAGCTTTATATCTCAAATTGTAACGTCAGACACACAATCCATACAAGTCTGTTCCGGGATCGAACAGAACCGAAGGCACTTCTCACGAAGCCCTTGCATTTCCGGATAATTTTCTAATCACGTCAGGACTTCCCGTCACTAAGGGTGATAAAACCTCTAAATCGAAGATCAGTCGATGTAGAGTAACTCGACGGTAATCCTTCCGTTTTCAAAAATATCCGGTCTTCAACACCGGTCTTCAAATGCAATTCACAACGACGTATCACATATTCGGAATGGGTTATACGACCCCATGGTCCTTTCCCGGCTAACCCGAATAGTGAGCGATTATTTAAAAACAAGTGTGGCATTCAAATTCATCCAATTCACAACAAATACCATTCAAGGTAATTATTGATAGTCGGTTATTTAACTATCAATAAAGATGCGCAACATCATCAGATTCCAAATAATTTTCCAAATTATTTATTTCCCAAAAATATCTTTACTAGATATAAAATTTCCACACTTCAAAAATAAATCAACGTTTATTTTTCTAAACAGTTTCCATTTCCTTTATAAATTCCATAGTGAATTTATATTTCAAAATATCTACTGATATACGATTTTCAAACTGTTTCCAATATTCAATTTCAATTTATCTTTAAGAAGATAAAATCTCAAAACGTTTCATTTCATTTTGGAAAGCATTTCCATACTTATTTAATAATAAGTATTTCACAAATCTATTTATTTTCAACATTTGAAAATATTCGATATACTTAAATCAAATTAAGTATATATTCATTCTTTAAGGAAATCATAAATTTCAACATCTATTTGAGTCAAAACGAATGTTGCGTAAAACATCGTTACGACGACTCGAAATCACTAGTATAGGGATTCGGATTTAGATAGATATATAAATCCCAATACTACTTCAAAACATTTCCTTTCGGAAATCATTTACTATAACAACAGTGTTATAGTCCACCATTTCCTTAAATTTCTCGAAAACGTCTATTTCAACAAGAACTGCGGAAATCTCTGCTTTCGATTTATAATACATTTTAAAACATCTTTAAAATGTTTAACTTCATTTTTCAATATCACTTTCCCAAAACAGTATCCATTTTACTTAACAATATATTCACTGTCCAAAATCGTGAATATACTTCACTAACCTCATTTCAATATTTTCTACCCATTTTTATTTCAATAATTATCCACTATCCAAAATCGCGGATATATCTCCTTTATTAAACTTCTATGTTTAACCTATCAATTTCAATTGGTTTTGGATTTATAAAACAATGTTTATAAATTTCACCTTTTATATTTTATAACAACTTCGATTTGTAAATCTCCTTTATTACAAATTCAATCAATATTTCATTTGTAGGCAAAAATCCAATTTATAAGTTAATTCCTTATAAATCTTCTATTCTACAATTTCATTCATTTTAACTTCACAATTTATACATCTATAAATTTCATATCTTCACAATTTTTAAAATTCTATAAGATTCATATCTTCACTTATAAAAACTCGTTTTAAAATTCCAAAAATTTTAATTGATAAATATATCAATTTTTCTGTACATCTTTTATAATACTTTAAAAATCTCAATTTAATCCTATTTTACAATTAAATCAACTTTCATTTCAAAAATCACACTTTGGTTATATTTCACCAAAAATCTTAACTCTTATAACTTTAAAATTTTACGTTTATAATCGATTCAAAAATTCCATAAAACGTATATTTTCAAAAATCACTTTAAAAATCTTTTTAAAGTAAAAGTCGTTATTTTTACATTTCAAAACTGAATCTGATGATGCAACAGCATCAATTAGTCCATCACAACAGTCAATATCACATATCATCATATGATAACAGAATATATCAAAATATCTGTAAATAATCAATACGGTGAGGAATCCAGTTGGATCCCTCCAACCTGTTTCCCTGCATCCAAAAACGTCAGCACAATACCAATTCCGCTCCAGTACGGAATTATCGCGGTATATAGGTTTTTATAAATCCGCTTACTAACGGCGCAATAGGGTCTCATCCGCTATACGAGGCGGGAAATCAATCAATCCAATATATACATATGCCAATATGTATATACTGCTATATATAGATATATATCCTATAATATCTAATATCACATCCAATATAACAATCATATCAGTCAAATCAATAACTGTAAAAGATTCCACATTCAAATTTGAGTGAGAAGATCTCACCGTGATTTTAAATTCTGATTCCAGCGTTTATTTCGAATAAAATTAAACGCGCGTTTAATTTTACCCGAAATTTTCGCTAGCTCCAAACGACTCCAAATCAGTTGCATTGCATATTGTTCGCGAATATGATTCCAACGCACTTCGGTTTGAAATTTTTCGACCTCGCAGCAAAGAGTTATGATATTACAAAGATTATACAATTTTAAATTATAATTAATATACAATTTTATATATTTTCTTCTAACCCTAATTATCAAAGCCGTGCAATTTCCTTTGATGAAATCAGAGCCGTCCCTCTAACTTTCTTCTCCAACACGTGAACACCCAGGTTCGAACTGAAATGACCCTCCTATTTCTACTCTAATTTCATAAGGAATTTTTTTTTTTAGTAAAGAGGATATATAAATATATAGATATATCATCCATTGCAAATATAATTCTCAGGGTCAATATCTTTTTCCAATAAACCAAAATATATCCAGGATCACATTAATCAACCAATATAAATATATCAGTACATTCACAAAGATAAGCACATACATGTGAGGATGTATATGCCTCTCTTGTTTGAATCAGAGTTCTGGAAAAAAACAAGAGGATGTTGGATTGCTAATTTTTTTTTTGACCAAACAATCCACTGGAAACATACACATTAGTCTGTTTATACTAACTAAGAAGTGATCAAGTAATAATCAGTAGTAAACAAGCTTTTAATATAGATGTTTGTGTTAAGCTCTGAATAGTGACAAAATCAGTATAAAAGAAAGTGGATCCTAAGGGAACACAAGCAACATCTAGGCGTAATGGAAACGCGCCTAACTTATACATGAAAGGTCACGAGTTCGAGTGCTATGCAGGTCGGTTCAAACACAATTTTTGTTTTTCATTTTTTTTCTTCATTTTTCTTTTGTGCAGTCTGGAATCTGTTATCTACCTATCTGCACATATATATATTTTATTTTTGCCTAAAATCCATCATACAAAACAATAATACTTGCTTAATCATTTTTGAAACCCATCCCTATAAACTGGAAGGCTTCAGGATTGATATGAATTAAGAGTATGGTTCTTGGGTTTTGAGGATGATAAGAGTGTCTATCATTATTCATGTTTGTATTTCTTCTTGTAAGATCTGTCTGGCATTTGAAATGCATTTGGTTAAAATCTGAGTGAAATTCAGATTCCTATTATAAGTGCAAAGGAAAAGGTGTGTTGATATTTGCATAAAACATGTTTATGTGCATATATATCTGCAACTATTTGAATCTGGCCTACAATCTACCTTACTACAGATCCTTTCTTTATTTAAAAATAGGACATGAGACATTTGTATGAAACAAGTTTAACTATGGGAACTTTGCAGCCATATAAAACATTCAACCTATGCCTATTTCTTTTGTATACATATGCCATAGTAGGAAATAAGACCATTTAATTTTCTGAAAATCAACTATCCTGATTTTCCCAAAACTTAAATCCTTTTCATAGACTCAAGATTGACTAGTGCATTTATAAAATGTAAACATTCAATTTAACATGGTGTTCTTGCTAAATCCACTTACAAGATTTGATCAAAATCCTTTTAAAACATAACAGATATTCAACTTAGTTAATAGTTTCCAGATACAAGTCAATCTTTTAACAAAATACCTAACAAAATAACCATCCAATATTCAACACTTAATACAAGTAGCAATTTAAATTATCAATACATGCAGATTTCAACATTTAGGCTCTTATCTAACTAAGTTTTAGCATGCTATATCTTCTTCTCAAGGCCTTGCTCCTACTCCTACTTAGTTGCTGCAATCCCTGAAAAAGCATTTGAAACTGCCTCATTTTAAATGAGACACCCCAGATGCCATTAGCACACTAGGGTCAGACACATGTCTGGTATGAGAAAATTCACAAAAGCAATTTGATAATTAGGTTAAAATCAAGTTAAGTACAAATACATAAGGTTCTGTCCTTTGGAATCAGGTAAATACTTGTGTGCATGCTCTGTGTCATTGTGCATGTGCACACTTTAACTTTCTTTCCAGAGACTACACATATGAATATGGCACATACATTCAAGCATACAACTCAATCATAGACAAACAATCATTCATACCAAACAGGAAAATAACCAATATGAGTTAAATCATTTATTCAATTCTCATATTTCAAATCTGGGAAAAACTCTAGTTTTCTCATCTGCTCAAGTATTATTTCCTTGGTATATTTATCTATCCTTGGTCTCATCTGCAATATTTATGAATCAATGGACACACTGTAATGAACTAATTCACTCCATTACACAAAGATCTCAGGACTTAAACAAGCCATGTGTCAACTTATGTTACTCAAGCACACAAGTCATTCCTGCAGTGTTCTTGACCCCAATTTCCTAATCAGGTTTTAGTTAATAATAACCCCTTTTGATTGTTCATGACAAAACCATTCAGTGATCCATTAACTGAAAACATCTATATCATGGTATCTCATATTATTCATGATCATACAGAAACAACAAGCAAACAACCATTGGTGACTACAAAATAAGGTTCTGTATATATACATAAATATTCATCTTGGTATTTTAAAAGGAGTTTAGGCAACTAACATTGGCTTATGGTTTCTGAGAGGGATTTTCTTTTGCAAACATTTGTGCTTGAGCTAAACTCAGGATGACCTGGTTCCACTGAATCACAAAATTTTGTTTGCTATGCATTTTTATTGAATCAGGAGCATCAGCACATAGGTAACCCTATTGCACCCCTAATTCCTTTCTATTTCAAGCCTCAGCACTTATACATGAGTATATTGCAGCTCAACTTTATTTACATTTTCCTGGGTTGAGCCAAAACCAATACTACTTGCCTATTCTCAACATTTTATTTTCTGGGTATTTGTTTATATCCCCAAACATTAACATAACAGGGATCTGAGTGTATGAAACAGATATGGATACTAACAACACATAAAAACTTTGTTATAATAAAACAAGTGATCAACCAAAGAAAATCAAAACATTTTCAGGTGTAAATTCACAGATAAACATTCATATATGAAAATACTCTTTTAAGAAAATACTTTTAACTGGCTGCCTACACTAGGACTTATTGCCTTAGATTTTTGAGTGAGTTTTCTCACCTAGCTCTCTCCTTTGTTTCCTTAATTAATTGATGAACTCCTGCTCTTATCCTCAAGCTCTCTTTCTTCCCTTGTCTTATGATTTCTGTGGTATTGTTTTTTCCTTTTCTTTTTTTTTTCAAAATTCTTTTCTGAGGAGAAGAGGAGGCTGCTGCATATACTTGTATATATACAGAGTCTTTCTTAGGGTTTTGGGTATTGGCTAAAGCCATTTTTGCCCACCAGAAAATCATGTTATCTGCATTTTAAACCCAAAGTTTTACCCCTTCCCGGCTTAATTTGGGTGAAGAGAAAAGTGGTTACATTTCTCTTTCAGAAATTTTTGCTTTTCAGAAAAATGCTTTTTTCCTTTGTCTACAATCATGCTAAAAATGTGACTTGATTTTTGTTATTTATTAAATACTCTTTTCTAATTCTGCCTATACCAAGAACTTCCCTGTTTTATCTTATTTTTTCCTATTTTAGCTTTCATGCAAATGGTATGTACCTCCTTCATTTATTTATAAGAGGATTATTCCTTTTTATATCTTCATTCCTTTTTATTTCTGCTTATATTAAAATGTGTCTATATATTTTATTTCACTAGTTTAAACTCCAGTATTTTTATTAACACATATATATATTTGTATATAAGTCTTTCTGAAATAATTAGTATACCCTCCTATATATATATATATTCCTACATCATTCCATACTGACACACACACATATGCACATGTACACTCAAATTATTCAGTAGCATTCATATACACATTTACTTATGCATACTACTTTTAAGAATTTAATCTACATACATATATATATATATATATATATATATATATTTTTCCATACACATCAATATGTATGCATTCTTGGAGTTCAGGGCTTTAGCTTATATTCATGTGCATTTCCTGTGCACACATGTACACACACTGATACACTATCAAGCTATTTCAATTCCTCCTTTAAAATTTATTTAAAAATTATTTTAAATTCATTTATATTTTTCAGGATAAATTCCTAAAATCTTGGGTCATTACATACACCCCTCCTTTTAGAAATTGTGTCCCACAATTTTCCTAAGCTTAAAATAAATTTTAAACTTAATTCAGAGAACAAGTATATTCTCTACCAAATAGATTCTTAGTTCTATACTAACTAAAAATATATTCATCCAAAATAAAGAAAACAATCAAAAATCAGAATTACCTTAATCTGAAAATAGCTTAGGATAATTCATCCTAACTTTGTCTTCTAATTCCCATGTGCAATCACTAGGATCTAGACTCCACTGTACCTTTACAAGTTTCAGAGATTTATTCCTCAACTTCTTCACATCTTTTGCCAAAATTCCCACTGGATCCTTTTCATAAATCAAATTAGGATTTATCTGCACTTGGGTTGGGGTTTCAAGAATTTCTGCCTTGTCATGGACCCACCTTCTCAATTGTGATACATGAAAAACATCATGTATGCCTTGCATGTTTTCTGGTAATTCCAACTTATATGCCAAGGGACCAATTCTCTCCAGAATTTTGTATGGTCCAATATATCTTGGGGTTAATTTGCCTTGTTTTCCAAACCTCAGCACATTTTTCATGGGTGAGATTTTGATGAAAACAAAATTTCCCACCTCATATTCTACCTGCCTCCTTCTCATGTCTGCAAATTTCTTTTGCCTATCTTGAGCTGCTATCATTCTTCTTCTTATCAACTCAATTTTCTCCTTGGTTTCTTGTATGTACTCAGGTCCTAAAATAGACCTTTCTCCTGCTTCTACCCAGCAAACAGGTGACAAGCAGGGTTTACCATATAAGGCTTCAAATGGAGCCATTTCTATTGTGCCTTGGTAGCTGTTGTTGTATGTAAATTCAACTAGATGAAGATAATCTTCCCAGTTGCCCCCAAAATCCAGTATACAATCCCTCAACATGTCCTCCAAAACTTTGTTTACCACCTCAGTCTGCCCATCTGATTGAGGATGGTAGGCAGTACTTAAACATAGTTCACTTCCCATTGCTTCTTGAAAGCTTCTCCAGAATTTTGAAGTGAAGATGGTATCCCTATCACTCACAATGGTTTTGGGAATACCATGTAGCCTTACCACTTCTTTTATAAAAATTTGAGCTAGTTTTGGTGCAGTTCTTTCTGACTTGACTGGGATGAAGTGTGCTACCTTGGTTAACCTATCAACTATCACCCATATGCTTGTATTACCTCTCTTAGATCTAGGCAGTCCATCTATGAAGTCCATAGATATGTCTTCCCACTTCCACTGTGGTACACTAAGAGGTTGCATCAACCCTGATGGTCTTTGAGTTTCAGCCTTGACTTGTTGGCAAGTCATACATTTGGCAATGTACTTGGCTATATCAGATTTCATCCCCTTCCACCAGAAGTCTCTTTTCAAATTTTGATACATTTTTGTGTTACCTGTGTGAATGGAGTATTTACTTCTGTGATATTCATTCAATATCTCCTTCTTCAATTCTATGTCCTCTGGTACACACATCCTATTCTGGTATCTCACATAACCATCTTTATCAATGTGGTGATTCATTACTTCCTCCCCTCTTGAGAGGAGCATTCTCTTCTCTAATAAGTGAGCATCTTGTTCTTGCATTTTTCCTACCTTCAGAATTAAATCTGGTTGAAGTGTCATTAAGCTTAACTTCCCTTTATCTTCTTGTGCACCATGCATCTGCACACAACCATTCTCCTCAATCTCTAACTCAGTTAGCAAAGACAAATCTTTAAATTCTGCTATCATCATCATAGCCAATTTAGCATGCTGTCTACTTAGAGCATCTGCAACTTTGTTTGCTTTGCCTGGTGTATAGAGTATGTCGAAATCATAGGCAGCTAAGAACTCCACCCATCTATGTTGCCTCATGTTCAAATCTTTTTGTGAAAATAAATATTTTAGGGACTTGTGGTCAGTGTAGAGTTCAAACTTTGTGCCTAATAAATAATGTCTCCAAAGTTTTAAAGCATATATCACAGCTGCTAATTCGAGATCATGTGTGGCATACCTTACTTCATGGGGTTTTAGTTGTCTGGATGCATATGCAATGACTTGGCCTTGTTGCATCAACACTGCACCGAAGCCAAATCCACTAGCATCAGTGTATACCACTAATTCTTCATTTCCATGTGGTACCTTTAGAATTGGAGCATTCACCAATGCCTCCTTCAATTGTTCAAAAGACTTTTCACATTTTTCTGACCAAACAAAAGCTTGGTTCTTCCTGGTTAGGTTAGTGAGTGGTGTAGAGATTTTTGAAAAATCTTTTATAAACCTTCTATAATACCCTGCCATCCCCATAAATGACCTCACTTCACTCACAGTGCTTGGCCTCTTCCATGCTTGAATAGCCACTACTTTATTGGGGTTCACAGAAATTCCTTTGGCAGATATAACATGGCCAAGAAAATGTACTTCTTCCTTCCAAAACACACATTTTGAAAATTTTGCCTTTAAATCTTTTTCCCTTAGCCTAGACAAAACTAGGTGCAAATGATGCTTATGTTCTTCCACTGTCTTGGAATAAATCAAAATGTCATCTATGAAAATAAGCACAAACTTGTCTAAACAATCTCTAAAGGTTCTGTTCATTAAATCTACAAAGTAAGATGGTGCATTGGTCAAGCCAAATGGCATAACCAAAAATTCATACAACCCATACCTAGTGTTAAAGGCAGTGTACTTGATGCTTGATTCTTCCACCTTCATTTGATGAAAACCAGATGCTAAGTCTAGTCTAGAAAATACTTTTGCCCCTGCTAATTGATCAAAAAGATCATCTATTCTTGGCAATGGGTATTTATTTTTAATAGTTACTTTGTTTAATTCTCTATAATCTATGCAGAGTCTTAAGGAGCCATCTTGCTTCTTAACAAATACCACTGGTGCTCCCCAGCAAGAATTACTTGGTCTTATAAAACCCTTTTCTTCCAATTCTTCTAACTGTTTCTTTTATTCTTTTAGTTCATTTGGCCCCATTCTAGTTGGCTTTTTAATCACTGGGCTTGCTCCTGGAACTAGATTGATCTGGAATTCTACTGGTCTATGGTGTGGAATACCCTTGACCTCACCAAACACATCCAAATATTCATTGACTATGGGAATTTCTTCAATGGTTAGCTCACTGAAATTTTTCTCTGAGTCAACTAAATGATATAGTTTTCCTTCCTTAGCTACCTCACATAAAACTGTGATTCTCTGGCCTCTAGAATTTTGCAATGATATGGTGGATGAGTCTAAATTAATTATGGCTTTAAATTGCCTTAACCAGTCTACCCCCAATATAACACCTATATTTGGGTAATTCAAAACATATAAATTGGAAATAAAAATATTTCCTCCTATGTTTAATTCCACATCCACACAAATCATATTTAAAACACTAGAACTCCCCAATGGACTGTGTATATGCAATGGGGTTTCAACCAATATGCAATTCAGTTTTAGCATTTTAACCAATTCATAAGAAATTAAAGAGTGAGTTGCCCCAGTATCATATACTACTGCTATGGGTATGGTACAAATAAGTAATGTACCTTCCACTTGGCTATGGTTTACAGTGTTACTTTCCACTGTGGCTTTGCCTTTCCCTTCCAAATTTGCCAATTTGCCTTGCTGTTTATACTCAGGACAATTCCTCTTCATATGCCCCTCTTTCCCACATAGATAGCATTTGAAAGCTCCTCCTTTCAATTCTGGACATCTTGGTTTGATATGCCCTTCCTTTCCACACTGATGGCACACAATTTTCTTCTTGTCTTCCTTAGCTTTGACATCTCCAGTGCTTTTGTTACTAGCCTCTTCTTTCTTCTTATCATAAGGGTGATACCTCCCCTTACCTTTCTTGTTATTATTGCTCTTAAAATTTCTGAACTTCTCCCTTTCCTTGTCATGCTGTTCCAACCTCAAAGCTAAGTCTATCACATGATCAAAAGTCTTGTCTGCATAGGGTAACATGGCTCTGCTAAGTCCTGGGTTCAGCCCTTTTATGTACCTATCATTCTTAGATGCCTCATCTGCCACAAGCATTGCTCCATATGTGGAAAGCCCCTCAAACTTTTGAGTGTATTCTGTGACAGTCATGGTTCCTTGTCTAAGTCTAATGAATTCTTCTAGCAAGGTAGTCTTTGCTGATGCTGGTACAAACCTTGCTTCCAACATCTCTTTGAATTGATTCCAAGTGATTTCATTCTCATTTCTTCCTGCAATGATTACTTCCCACCAGCCTAAAGCTACTCCTTTTAGCTGTCTTGAAGCCACTTGCCTCTTTCTTTGATCATCAAGTTGCATGTCATTGAAAATTCTTTCCAATGTTCTCAACAATGTTTGAATTTCCATGACACTCTCTGTCCCTTCAAAGCTTTTGCCTCCTAAATGAGTATATGTCTTAAGTAATTTTGAGAGTTCTTCATAGGGATTTTCTTGCCTTTGTCCTGCCCCATCCCTAAATGCTCTCACCAAGTCTTGCAGATTGACCATTGGTGGTGCATGGGAAGATCCTGCTCCCTGATTTGGTGGTCTCCCTACCATAGTTTGCTAATAATAATTTACATAGCTGGTTAGTTTGATTAGTAATTTTATTATTTCAGTGGTTTTTTTTTCACACTGAGCACATTGTTATATATATATTTAGTTCCTTTTAATTTTTTTTTTCTATCTAAGAACTTGATCCTTACTTCTTCTATGTTAAATAACATAGCTCTGATACCAACTGAAATGACCCTCCTATTTCTACTCTAATTTCATAAGAATTTTTTTTTTTAGTAAAGAGGATATATAAATATATAGATATATCATCCATTGCAAATATAATTCTCAGGGTCAATATCTTTTTCCAATAAACCAAAATATATCCAGGATCACATTAATCAACCAATATAAATATATCAGTACATTCACAAAGATAAGCACATACATGTGAGGATGTATATGCCTCTCTTGTTTGAATCAGAGTTCTGGAAAAAAACAAGAGGATGTTGGATTGCTAATTTTTTTTTTGACCAAACAATCCACTGGAAACATACACATTAGTCTGTTTATACTAACTAAGAAGTGATCAAGTAATAATCAGTAGTAAACAAGCTTTTAATATAGATGTTTGTGTTAAGCTCTGAATAGTGACAAAATCAGTATAAAAGAAAGTGGATCCTAAGGGAACACAAGCAACATCTAGGCGTAATGGAAACGCGCCTAACTTATACATGAAAGGTCACGAGTTCGAGTGCTATGCAGGTCGGTTCAAACACAATTTTTGTTTTTCATTTTTTTTTCTTCATTTTTCTTTTGTGCAGTCTGGAATCTGTTATCTACCTATCTGCACATATATATATTTTATTTTTGCCTAAAATCCATCATACAAAACAATAATCCTTGCTTAATCATTTTTGAAACCCATCCCTATAAACTGGAAGGCTTCAGGATTGATATGAATTAAGAGTATGGTTCTTGGGTTTTGAGGATGATAAGAGTGTCTATCATTATTCATGTTTGTATTTCTTCTTGTAAGATCTATCTGGCATTTGAAATGCATTTGGTTAAAATCTGAGTGAAATTCAGATTCCTATTATAAGTGCAAAGGAAAAGGTGTGTTGATATTTGCATAAAACATGTTTATGTGCATATATATCTGCAACTATTTGAATCTGGCCTACAATCTACCTTACTACAGATCCTTTCTTTATTTAAAAATAGGACATGAGACATTTGTATGAAACAAGTTTAACTATGGGAACTTTGCAGCCATATAAAACATTCAACCTATGCCTATTTCTTTTGTATACATATGCCATAGTAGGAAATAAGACCATTTAATTTTCTGAAAATCAACTATCCTGATTTTCCCAAAACTTAAATCCTTTTCATAGACTCAAGATTGACTAGTGCATTTATAAAATGTAAACATTCAATTTAACATGGTGTTCTTGCTAAATCCACTTACAAGTTTTGATCAAAATCCTTTTAAAACATAACAGATATTCAACTTAGTTAATAGTTTCCAGATACAAGTCAATCTTTTAACAAAATACCTAACAAAATAACCATCCAATATTCAACACTTAATACAAGTAGCAATTTAAATTATCAATACATGCAGATTTCAACATTTAGGCTCTTATCTAACTAAGTTTTAGCATGCTATATCTTCTTCTCAAGGCCTTGCTCCTACTCCTACTTAGTTGCTGCAATCCCTGAAAAAGCATTTGAAACTGCCTCATTTTAAATGAGACACCCCAGATGCCATTAGCACACTAGGGTCAGACACATGTCTGGTATGAGAAAATTCACAAAAGCAATTTGATAATTAGGTTAAAATCAAGTTAAGTACAAATACATAAGGTTCTGTCCTTTGGAATCAGGTAAATACTTGTGTGCATGCTCTGTGTCATTGTGCATGTGCACACTTTAACTTTCTTTCCAGAGACTACACATATGAATATGGCACATACATTCAAGCATACAACTCAATCATAGACAAACAATCATTCATACCAAACAGGAAAATAACCAATATGAGTTAAATCATTTATTCAATTCTCATATTTCAAATCTGGGAAAAACTCTAGTTTTCTCATCTGCTCAAGTATTATTTCCTTGGTATATTTATCTATCCTTGGTCTCATCTGCAATATTTATGAATCAATGGACACACTGTAATGAACTAATTCACTCCATTACACAAAGATCTCAGGACTTAAACAAGCCATGTGTCAACTTATGTTACTCAAGCACACAAGTCATTCCTGCAGTGTTCTTGACCCCAATTTCCTAATCAGGTTTTAGTTAATAATAACCCCTTTTGATTGTTCATGACAAAACCATTCAGTGATCCATTAACTGAAAACATCTATATCATGGTATCTCATATTATTCATGATCATACAGAAACAACAAGCAAACAACCATTGGTGACTACAAAATAAGGTTCTGTATATATACATAAATATTCATCTTGGTATTTTAAAAGGAGTTTAGGCAACTAACATTGGCTTATGGTTTCTGAGAGGGATTTTCTTTTGCAAACATTTGTGCTTGAGCTAAACTCAGGATGACCTGGTTCCACTGAATCACAAAATTTTGTTTGCTATGCATTTTTATTGAATCAGGAGCATCAGCACATAGGTAACCCTATTGCACCCCTAATTCCTTTCTATTTCAAGCCTCAGCACTTATACATGAGTATATTGCAGCTCAACTTTATTTACATTTTCCTGGGTTGAGCCAAAACCAATACTACTTGCCTATTCTCAACATTTTATTTTCTGGGTATTTGTTTATATCCCCAAACATTAACATAACAGGGATCTGAGTGTATGAAACATATATGGATACTAACAACACATAAAAACTTTGTTATAATAAAACAAGTGATCAACCAAAGAAAATCAAAACATTTTCAGGTGTAAATTCACAGATAAACATTCATATATGAAAATACTCTTTTAAGAAAATACTTTTAACTGGCTGCCTACACTAGGACTTATTGCCTTAGATTTTTGAGTGAGTTTTCTCACCTAGCTCTCTCCTTTGTTTCCTTAATTAATTGATGAACTCCTGCTCTTATCCTCAAGCTCTCTTTCTTCCCTTGTCTTATGATTTCTGTGGTATTGTTTTTTCCTTTTTTTTTTTTTTTTCAAAATTCTTTTCTGAGGAGAAGAGGAGGCTGCTGCATATACTTGTATATATACAGAGTCTTTCTTAGGGTTTTGGGTATTGGCTAAAGCCATTTTTGCCCACCAGAAAATCATGTTATCTGCATTTTAAACCCAAAGTTTTACCCCTTCCCGGCTTAATTTGGGTGAAGAGAAAAGTGGTTACATTTCTCTTTCAGAAATTTTTGCTTTTCAGAAAAATGCTTTTTTCCTTTGTCTACAATCATGCTAAAAATGTGACTTGATTTTTGTTATTTATTAAATACTCTTTTCTAATTCTGCCTATACCAAGAACTTCCCTGTTTTATCTTATTTTTTCCTATTTTAGCTTTCATGCAAATGGTATGTACCTCCTTCATTTATTTATAAGAGGATTATTCCTTTTTATATCTTCATTCCTTTTTATTTCTGCTTATATTAAAATGTGTCTATATATTTTATTTCACTAGTTTAAACTCCAGTATTTTTATTAACACATATATATATTTGTATATAAGTCTTTCTGAAATAATTAGTATACCCTCCTATATATATATATATTCCTACATCATTCCATACTGACACACACACATATGCACATGTACACTCAAATTATTCAGTAGCATTCATATACACATTTACTTATGCATACTACTTTTAAGAATTTAATCTACATATATATATATATATATATATATATATATATATATATATTTCCATACACATCAATATGTATGCATTCTTGGAGTTCAGGGCTTTAGCTTATATTCATGTGCATTTCCTGTGCACACATGTACACACACTGATACACTATCAAGCTATTTCAATTCCTCCTTTAAAATTTATTTAAAAATTATTTTAAATTCATTTATATTTTTCAGGATAAATTCCTAAAATCTTGGGTCATTACACGAACGCAAGGAACAAACCCACGGCCGCCCTCTTCCCTTGATTTATCGAGCCCCGTAGACGACTTCGACGATGATCAGGGGCTGCCGCATCGAAGAGCAACTCGACTACCATCTTCACCCAATTTCCGGTCGAGCTCGGTCATTTCTAGGCGTAGGAAAACGTGCATGAACTCCAGCTGAACGTGGTTGATTTTGGACCTCCTCGTTGCGAATTATACGATCATCACCGTTGGCTCTCGAGATCTCAAGGCCCTCTACAAATCTCTAGTTGAAGATTTCTGGAAATAATTGATGGATTGGATGAAATTGGAGGGGAAGCGATAGAAGTTTCTGGCCATTAATTGAATAAGTGGCGGCCTGGAGCTTTTACCTAGGGTTTGAGTGCAAAACGCGTATATATATACGTATAACCTAATTATATTAATATTTAATTCACTCTAAGACAATTTTTCCACACGATCTCCAAACGACGCGTGCCGACAGACGTTTCTAAGGTTTATCCCGCATTTTGAACACAATGGAACGTGTTTTGGGAGCTAATTCGATCATATGTGTGAGATATGACAATAAACGATAAATTTTAATTAAACCGATTTAAATCGATTTCGAGGCGTTTTGGCTTGCCCCGGACAAAAGGTAATTCCAAAAATTACGAAATTTGAAATCTTACAATAATATCACATTACGGATCCGATGAAACTGGTTTCGTCGAAATCCGAGACCGTTTGAAAAATGACTATTTTAACTCGACGATTTAAAATTAAAACGATATCGATGTGTTTCGAGTTGCCTCGGTCAAACGACAACTCCGATTGTTACGAAAATTGAAATCCGATAATAACTAACTATTACGGATCCAATGGAACTGGTCTCGTTCAATTCTGAGACTGTTCGAAAATTGGCTATTTTCCAATCGAAAATTAAATATTAAAATAATCGATTTTCACAGATTAACTCCAAATTCAATTTTAAAAGTTCTATAACCTTTCTATAACTCCAGTATGATAAAATAAAATTTTCCAAATCATTTTCAATCATTTTTAATCCAGATTTAAATTATTTTTGGAATTTCACTATTAAATTATTGATTTAATTATCCAATTAAACTCAATATTCGAATTTTAAATTATCCGACTTATTAATTCCACTCATTAATATTTAAAATCAATTAAATATTCGAATTTTAATTATCAAAAATTCTGGGTCGTTACAGACTTCCCCCCTTAAAAGAATTTCGTCCTCGAAATTACAAGTCAGGAAGAAAGGTCCTTAACTCGTCTACTATTTTTCAACATTCAATAGTTTTATCAAATTATCAAAACAAATCTTTCTACTAAAGATTCGTTATTATTTCAACTAGTTTTCCAAACCTTTCATAGTTTTCAAACAATATTGTTTAACTTCTCCTTTCAAATTTAAATTTAAATTCAAATTTAAACTTTCAAAATTTTCTCAAAAATTTTCTAACACTCGAAATTTTCGAAAAATTTCGCCAGCGTCTCCTTTGCGCGGCTAATACGGCACGACTACAAAACGTCCCTACGGACTCTCAGATTTCAAAAAGAAAAGAAAAAGCCAAGCGGCTAGAGAGAAATCATCAAAAACTCATATTAAAACTCAAATACATACCTTTTTCGAGCAATTCAAATTTATCTTCGAAATCAAATTCCAATTCCTTTATACCTGTATATCCTACTAGCCATAATATCTAGTTACATATCCAAATCATTTTGCAAATTCTATTACAAAAATTTTCAATATAGACTGCTTATACAGTTTTACTTCACTGTTGAAGTTATATATCTATTCTCATTCAATTTTACATTTCCCATTCATTTGTATTTAGTTTACCATTTCAACTAAATTTGGATTCAATTTACTTTCAATTCTGAAATATTGAATTTTATCAATTATCTGTCATTCACAACTGCATCATTTTAAATTAGTTCCAATTACTAATTTATTTCAAATTCCAATTCACTTATTCAAATTTGTTTTCAACATTCAGTTTCAATTCCAGTTTTATCTTCAAGAATTTCACTTTATTCTTTCGTTCATTCCCAAAATTTATTACAATTTACTATTTTGGTTTATAATCACTTATATTAAACTGGATTTCAAATTTCATACGAATTTTAATTTCTCTTTCATTTATAATTATTCAATTCAATTCTATGCTTACAACTTCAAAATGAATCTCAACTTTCAATTTCATTTTAAATTTCAATTTCCATATTCAATTCATTCGAATTTCGTTTACTAACAATCTTTTATTTTGTTCACAATTCAAGTTTCAATTTGAACTTTCATTTCAAACAGATTTCAAATATCCTATAAGTTATCAACTTATTTTCATTTCGATTTATATAATCACTTATATATTCATATTACAAATTCATTTCATTAATGAATTTTAAATTTTCCAATATCTATCTGGAATTCCATTTTCATTTATAAATCACATTTACAATTCATATTTACCATCTTATTTATATATGAATTCGTTTCCTTATGCTTCCAATTCATATTTAAAATTTCATCCATTAAATGGATTTTTATTTAAACTTTAAACTTTAAACTTTACAAGTTATCAACTTCATAATATTTCATAAATATTTTTATATAGCATTCCTGAGTCTTTTCCAACTTTTTCAAAACCATTTTTGAAAACAATTCAAATCATCCATTTGAATTTTCAAAACAAAAACCCAAATTTTCCAAACACTTTCCTTTTAAAACAATTTGGCAGCAATTTCTCTTTTGGAAACCCGAAAATAAACACCGGTGATGTCGCGATCATCATCGGAATTATTTTCCAGCGACCGAAAAGAGTTTAGAGCTTTTCATCTCTTCAAAACATTTTTCAAACCTTTAAAATTCATTTTCAAATCAAAAATGATTTAAACTTTCCAAATCTCCAAAATTTACAAATTCTTTTCAAAACATTTCCAAAAACTTCTCTGGAATCCCGTTTTAAATTACAAATCACATTTATAATTTACATTCTTAAATTTCATTTATATGTGAATTCATTTCTTAACTTTGGAGTTATAATTTCAATTTCTTATTCGATTTTAGTGATGATAATTCACTATTATTACTTCCTAACATCCATGCAACCATATACTATAGTACTTCATAGAAAAACATTTATTTTCTATACAAAAATAGTTTTTGGGCAAAATTATCTCATTTACCCTATTTAAAACAATACTGTGCCGAATTGTTCTATACAAGTGTTTAGAGATCCCTATCGATAGAGTTGTACGGACAATACCGACCAGAATCCATATACCACTCAACAAACCAATCATCACAATATAAAACAATTTTATATTCACTAACAAATACGCACTCGTATCTATTATTACACTCAACTCATTCTAGAGTACTGCTGACTCTATCTCTAATGAGTAACACCCAACAGAGCAGGGTTGTCGCTTAACCATATGCTCTGATACCAAATGTAACATCCCGAAAATTTTCGACTTTCGAAAATTCAACATCGATACTCACTTTATCGACTGCTGAGCCATCGAATGCCGGAAACCCGAAAAGTTATGGTTTTAAGAAAGAAGAAAAAGGTAGAAGAAGAAGATAGAAGAAAAAGAGAAGAAGAACAACAAAAACAACAACAGATACAGAACAGAGACAGTATCAGAATCTCACATATCGCAGCGGAACAATATATAATAAATAAATGAATAATCTTTAAAACAAAGAATTTTATCAGTTTATACATACATCAGTCATCAGAGTCAATATACAACAATGGACAGTTATATAACTTGTCCTCATACAGAATACACAGCGAAATAAATACTATCAGATACAAATACTACGTCTCGCCATCCAGCTTGCTTCCAAGCTCCAGAATATCCAGAATATCCTGATAATATAACTCTAGGCTGCCCGTGTGGAAATTGGTGGGCACCCAGAGTTTAGAAGGGAAACAATAAACTACGAGTCAGTCATGGTGACTGGTGTGAGATCGTAAAACAGTTATTCTTTCACAAAGAAAATAAAACAAATTCGCAATGCTTTTTGGAAAATGAGACTACCATAAGACCTCCCACCACACACACAATGCAAACGCAGAATTGGAGGAGATTTCTTCTTATGATAGTCAAAGATGCTTACTACGCAAAATCAAATCATTTTTGATATTATTATTAGTGCATAGTGTAGAAATCATTTCGAAAGTATAATATTAATCTTAGCCAACATACGACCAGTATCGTATGCCTACTATAGCTACCATCTAAACAGTGGTGACCACCGTACGTAAATGGCAGGTTCTACAACTAATACCGTACAAGTCACGTATTGGAGTTTGGATTTCCAACAAATGGTCAGGCTAAGGAACTTCCTATCCACGATGGGTACGTCCCTGGAATAGACGACCCGAGAACCTAACCGGATCTCTGCCAACACAAGGCCGGGTTACCTCTGCAAAAATAGGTAACTACTGACACGCGTATGCCATCCCCCGATCGTCACCGATCTTCCCGAGGATCCCCGATTTCCAACAAACCACAAAGTAATAATAACTGTGCAGCAACCACAGAGGTTAAGTATCTGGGCTCCATACCATGATACCACCTTTATCCAGAAGGAATGACATACACTAAAGGGCGCTACTCCCTAGAACCTTGCTGCATTCTTCCTGTTTCGACCATTTCCGGGGTGTGAGGCTCGACGAAGTCTCGTCCACAAAGCTACGCTTTCTCAAAAAGCCCTGCTTCGGGTCAAACAAAATGATCAACCTATGATCACAAAGATATAAGATCAAACAAATGATCATATCGCAAATGATCAAACACTGATCATTTCACAGCAACACTCAGTATGCCACGTTACCAAATTGGGATATATCGCTGATAAATTTCAACTACATAACCTCTGAGCTCGTACGTCTCAGAGAAGGGTGTTAAGCTAAGAGAATAAATTCTCCGCCACCAACAGAAATGTATTTGAAAGAAATCAGCTTTATATCTCAAATTGTAACGTCAGACACACAATCCATACAAGTCTATTCCGGGATCGAACAGAACCGAAGGCACTTCTCACGAAGCCCTTGCATTTCCGGATAATTTTCTAATCACGTCAGGACTTCCCGTCACTAAGGGTGATAAAACCTCTAAATCGAAGATCAGTCGATGTAGAGTAACTCGACGGTAATCCTTCCGTTTTCAAAAATATCCGGTCTTCAACACCGGTCTTCAAATGCGATTCACAACGACGTATCACATATTCGGAATGGGTTATACGACCCCATGGTCCTTTCCCGGCTAACCCGAATAGTGAGCGATTATTTAAAAACAAGTGTGGCATTCAAATTCATCCAATTCACAACAAATACCATTCAAGGTAATTATTGATAGTCGGTTATTTAACTATCAATAAAGATGCGCAACATCATCAGATTCCAAATAATTTTCCAAATTATTTATTTCCCAAAAATATCTTTACTAGATATAAAATTTCCACACTTCAAAAATAAATCAACGTTTATTTTTCTAAACAGTTTCCATTTCCTTTATAAATTCCATAGTGAATTTATATTTCAAAATATCTACTGATATACGATTTTCAAACTGTTTCCAATATTCAATTTCAATTTATCTTTAAGAAGATAAAATCTCAAAACGTTTCATTTCATTTTGGAAAGCATTTCCATACTTATTTAATAATAAGTATTTCACAAATCTATTTATTTTCAACATTTGAAAATATTCGATATACTTAAATCAAATTAAGTATATATTCATTCTTTAAGGAAATCATAAATTTCAACATCTATTTGAGTCAAAACGAATGTTGCGTAAAACATCGTTACGACGACTCGAAATCACTAGTATAGGGATTCGGATTTAGATAGATATATAAATCCCAATACTACTTCAAAACATTTCCTTTCGGAAATCATTTACTATAACAACAGTGTTATAGTCCACCATTTCCTTAAATTTCTCGAAAACGTCTATTTCAACAAGAACTGCGGAAATCTCTGCTTTCGATTTATAATACATTTTAAAACATCTTTAAAATGTTTAACTTCATTTTTCAATATCACTTTCCCAAAACAGTATCCATTTTACTTAACAATATATTCACTGTCCAAAATCGTGAATATACTTCACTAACCTCATTTCAATATTTTCTACCCATTTTTATTTCAATAATTATCCACTATCCAAAATCGCGGATATATCTCCTTTATTAAACTTCTATGTTTAACCTATCAATTTCAATTGGTTTTGGATTTATAAAACAATGTTTATAAATTTCACCTTTTATATTTTATAACAACTTCGATTTGTAAATCTCCTTTATTACAAATTCGATCAATATTTCATTTGTAGGCAAAAATCCAATTTATAAGTTAATTCCTTATAAATCTTCTATTCTACAATTTCATTCATTTTAACTTCACAATTTATACATCTATAAATTTCATATCTTCACAATTTTTAAAATTCTATAAGATTCATATCTTCACTTATAAAAACTCGTTTTAAAATTCCAAAAGTTTTAATTGATAAATATATCAATTTTTCTGTACATCTTTTATAATACTTTAAAAATCTCAATTTAATCCTATTTTACAATTAAATCAACTTTCATTTCAAAAATCACACTTTGGTTATATTTCACCAAAAATCTTAACTCTTATAACTTTAAAATTTTACGTTTATAATCGATTCAAAAATTCCATAAAACGTATATTTTCAAAAATCACTTTAAAAATCTTTTTAAAGTAAAAGTCGTTATTTTTACATTTCAAAACTGAATCTGATGATGCAACAGCATCAATTAGTCCATCACAACAGTCAATATCACATATCATCATATGATAACAGAATATATCAAAATATCTGTAAATAATCAATACGGTGAGGAATCCAGTTGGATCCCTCCAACCTGTTTCCCTGCATCCAAAAACGTCAGCACAATACCAATTCCGCTCCAGTACGGAATTATCGCGGTATATAGGTTTTTATAAATCCGCTTACTAACGGCGCAATAGGGTCTCATCCGCTATACGAGGCGGGAAATCAATCAATCCAATATATACATATGCCAATATGTATATACTGCTATATATAGATATATATCCTATAATATCTAATATCACATCCAATATAACAATCATATCAGTCAAATCAATAACTGTAAAAGATTCCACATTCAAATTTGAGTGAGAAGATCTCACCGTGATTTTAAATTCTGATTCCAGCGTTTATTTCGAATAAAATTAAACGCGCGTTTAATTTTACCCGAAATTTTCGCTAGCTCCAAACGACTCCAAATCAGTTGCATTGCATAGTGTTCGCGAATATGATTCCAATGCACTTCGGTTTGAAATTTTTCGACCTCGCAGCAAAGAGTTATGATATTACAAAGATTATACAATTTTAAATTATAATTAATATACAATTTTATATATTTTCTTCTAACCCTAATTATCAAAGCCGTGCAATTTCCTTTGATGAAATCAGAGCCGTCCCTCTAACTTTCTTCTCCAACACGTGAACACCCAGGTTCGAACGCAAGGAACAAACCCACGGCCGCCCTCTTCCCTTGATTTATCGAGCCCCATAGACGACTTCGACGATGATCAGGGGCTGCCGCATCGAAGAGCAACTCGACTACCATCTTCACCCAATTTCCGGTCGAGCTCGGTCATTTCTAGGCGTAGGAAAACGTGCATGAACTCCAGCTGAACGTGGTTGATTTTGGACCTCCTCGTTGCGAATTATACGATCATCACCGTTGGCTCTCGAGATCTCAAGGCCCTCTACAAATCTCTAGTTGAAGATTTCTGGAAATAATTGATGGATTGGATGAAATTGGAGGGGAAGCGATAGAAGTTTCTGGCCATTAATCGAATAAGTGGCGGCCTGGAGCTTTTACCTAGGGTTTGAGTGCAAAACGCGTATATATATACGTATAACCTAATTATATTAATATTTAATTCACTCTAAGACAATTTTTCCACACGATCTCCAAACGACGCGTGCCGACAGACGTTTCTAAGGTTTATCCCGCATTTTGAACACAATGGAACGTGTTTTGGGAGCTAATTCGATCATATGTGTGAGATATGACAATAAACGATAAATTTTAATTAAACCGATTTAAATCGATTTCGAGGCGTTTTGGCTTGCCCCGGACAAACGGTAATTCCAAAAATTACGAAATTTGAAATCTTACAATAATATCACATTACGGATCCGATGAAACTGGTTTCGTCGAAATCCGAGACCGTTTGAAAAATGACTATTTTAACTCGACGATTTAAAATTAAAACGATATCGATGTGTTTCGAGTTGCCCCGGTCAAACGACAACTCCGATTGTTACGAAAATTGAAATCCGATAATAACTAACTATTACGGATCCAATGGAACTGGTCTCGTTCAATTCTAAGACTGTTCGAAAATTGGCTATTTTCCAATCGAAAATTAAATATTAAAATAATCGATTTTCACAGATTAACTCCAAATTCAATTTTAAAAGTTCTATAACCTTTCTATAACTCCAGTATGATAAAATAAAATTTTCCAAATCATTTTCAATCATTTTTAATCCAGATTTAAATTATTTCTGGAATTTCACTATTAAATTATTGATTTAATTATCCAATTAAACTCAATATTCGAATTTTAAATTATCCGACTTATTAATTCCACTCATTAATATTTAAAATCAATTAAATATTTGAATTTTAATTATCAAAAATTCTGGGTCGTTACAGATGTGTATTCTGTATGAGGACAAGTTTATATAACTGTCCAGTGCTGTATATTGACTCTGATTGATGTATGTATAAACTGATATAGTTCTTTGTTTTAAAAGACTATTGATTATCTATTATATGTTATTCCGCTGCGATGTGTAAGATTCTGATATCGTTTTCTGTTCTGATGTTGTTCTGTTGTTCTTTCTTTCTCTTCTTCCTTCTACTCTGTTCTTCTTCTTCTGCCTTTTTCTTCTTTCTTAAACCCTCACTATTGGAGTTTCCGGCACTCGATTGTTCGACAGTCGATAAAGTGAGTATCGATGTCGAATTTTCGAAAGTCGAAAATTCCAGGATGTGACAAAGTGGTATCTGATACCAACTGTGACGCCCCACCTCTATGCTCATGATAACAAAGAGTATTAAAAGAAATACTGTCTATTATTACGAAGAATAAGGCTGGATAGGAGCGACCATCCGTAATTGGCCTTACACTAATATTGGTTATCTCGATAGGAGTGGTATATACTTTTTATTTTTCATCTATTATTTATTTACTCCCATCGACATATCCAATTATCAGTATAAAACAAACTACGATAGTTCATAATAGTTTAGGACATTAGATATAACAATAACACAGATAATATAAATGCGGAACACAGATAAAAACAAAAGTCTCATATATATATAACTGATGTCAGTTAATACATAGTTGACACTATACATATGATACAACTACAACTGTCGACTCTAGAAGTTATATATACAAGTACATTATCGACTAATATACAAGGATACATATCATTCTATACAATGACACGACTACTACAAAATGACTGACAACTTCAGAAGATGTGAAAAGTCTTCAATCCCGAACAGCAACTCAAAGAAAGAAATCTACAACCTGAAATACTCGGGTCTGACCCGAGTATTACATTCAAAAGAAAATAATACCCAGGTCAGTCTAATTCAAACCAGTTTATTAGTGCATATAGGCAGTAATAATTTAAATAGACGACGGTCACAATATTTCCCGTCCACCCGATTCTTTAAACAAAGAAACCGGATAACGATCAATATAACACTTAACAGTGTTTAACAAAAATCAGCAGATTTAAATCATCACAGAGATCAATAAACAATTTATCAAATCGACTAAATCAATTTAAAACTGTCAAATCTGATAGGGCTGCAGTACACGCACGCGTGTACTGCCTCGCCACTATCGCAAGAGATACACAAAAGCTCAGTGAAAGTCAAAAGTGATCACAAGGTCAAACCCCGAAATCGGGTTCAACTCAAGTGAATTCAAGAACAAATCCCGATAAGGGGAAAAACTGCAAAGCACATGCAACTGCAGACATAAGCGAATACGAAGCAACCAGCACGATGAAGCTATAGTAGCAAACAGTTGCAAGGACAAGGGCAGAATGCAACTACAAATATACATGGTCTAACAACAGTTCAAATAGGAAGAAATGCCAAAGTCGAGCATGCTACAGGCAAGAAAGATCACGAGACAAAATTCCCAAGCTAGAAGCCCGAGCTAATATCGAAGTGGAACAATATGCAACTTGCATCTGAACAGTGCTCCAAAAATAAGGAGACAGGACAATACATGATACTAGGGACAAAGCACGAGATACAGTGATGCAAAAACTCACTGAAATATACAAGGCTAACCAAAAATAGTGCAACAATGGACAGTGCAGGTCCAATTAGAAGCAGTGGACGGTACCAGTATAATCTCAGCGACGAAATGCAGCGGTGACAACACAAGTATAGTAAATTTCAAGTGATACAACTCGAACCATGCACCATGTTCATACACCACTACCCAGTGAGATAACCAATACAACAAGCTAAATGCTCAAGCTACTGCATAATGCAAATGAAGACCAGAAATCAGTGCACCAGACAGTTGAAATTTAGCAACTAAACGTGAAGTGGGGATACAACATGATACAAGTAAAGTGCCCAGTATTCCAAATCCAAACAACACGAATACACAAGCAAAGCAACAATTATACAAAGGCTACAACTAAACCATATGAGGTGATATACAGTGGGATATAAAGGTGTGCATATCCCTTTACAACTGACTCGAAGAAATGCTCAGTGTACCACAACTACGCTGCAGATACGAATCCATATAGAGATCTACATGATGAACTTGTATACAGTGACCAGTGAATGAATCTGGACAGTGTAAATATGAGACTCGATTGAACAGCCTCCACAACAATCTGGCCATGTTCAAAACTTGATACAAAGATCTACATGATGAACCATACTAACAGGCATACAAGAAGACATAATGAATGTATCACATTTGAACAAGACAACAGACCACTAACAGATGCAGACTCCAAAAATATCAGTCTAGAAACGGCAATGCAGTGATGAAACAAAGAACTCCCGTTTATATGCAATTAAACAGTGTAGTGATGGAATTACAGTGATATACGAATGCAACAGGTAAGGAATAATTCAAAATCTGCACAATACCAAAGTGCTACTAGATGCAGTGGATAACCTGGCAAATGTTGAACAAGACCAACATCAAAAATCAAGTTTACAGCCGAAGGCAACTACAGGTCAAAGTCGACGCCGAAGCCAACAAGGAAGATGAAAACAGTCGGAGCAAATACATGTCAAAAAAATGCCATACAAACCAAAGCCACAGAATAACTCAATGCAATCTCGAATCAAAATCGACATCGAGAAAAATCAAGCCAAGTTTGAAAATCATCTCGGCATCAATCAAAATCAAATGGCCGAAGCCCAACAAGGAAGATGAAAACAGTCGGAGCAAATACATGTCAACAAAATGCCATACAAACCAAAGCCACAGAATAACTCAATACCATAGCAATCGATTTAAAATGGCCAACGTTGAAATCCCAAACCATCAGATAAAATCGAACGAAGTCGAACTCGACAAAACCCAAATTTTCACAATCAAACTAATAAATCGGAGTTAACTAGAAACGAACGAAAACCAACAGAGTCGAGTGGATTAGATGTGAGTTTTCACTCACCTTTGCCTACGAGTAGCACGAAGTGGATTCGAAGCCGAGCACCCTTGCAATCGAGCGAAGCCAGTGCTTGAACTCGATTGAGCAGCCAAAGCCCTCCTCTTTCTCCCTTCAGAACGCTGAGGTGCGCGAACCCTAATTTGCTCGAAGAGGACTGAACGAGACGAAGAGAATGCCGCCACCATTTGATT
Source organism: Allium fistulosum (assembly GCA_030737815.1). Lineage (NCBI taxonomy): Eukaryota > Viridiplantae > Streptophyta > Magnoliopsida > Asparagales > Amaryllidaceae > Allium > Allium fistulosum. Next base: position 412,454,517 of record CM060903.1, on the reverse strand, counting down.
GAAGAACGAATCGAACGCCGCCATTAATTTTTTTTTTCCGTTCGAATGTTTTTAATTAGGGTTCGACTGAGAAAAATGGTAAAGGGGAAAACGGGTTGAATAGCTTGAAAAGGGAATGGCTATTTGCCTTTGTAAATTTTCACGGCCCAATGAAAAATAGACCACTATTTAAATTTTTAAAGCACATCAACACTTAACAGGTTTTTCAAAGGAGTTTCAAACTGGTTTTAAAATTCCAAACAGCCATTAGCTAGGAAAGGTAATCGTCCAGAGATGATAAATAGTCGGTATGCAATACCGGGTTGTTACAGTTATATGATTCGAGATTTTCGTCGTATAAATTTATTTGTTGAATTCGTTTGTTGATTTTGCTCCGCCACTTGATCTTCGTTTGAATATTTAAAATGATTATTGACTTCTTCAATTTCGGTATGGTCATTGTTTTCTTGGCTTTGAAGGATTTCGTGATTTCCTCGGTTTTAATGATTTATTGTCGAATTATTTGGCCACCACAGTACTGTTCTTTGGGTGAACAATGTTGATTTGTCCTCGGGTTTATTGTTTACTGCTTTGATTATCTCTGTAGCATACTTGTTTGTAGCATTGCTTCATATATATATATATCTGTGTGCATTCATGTAGATATATATATATGTGATTGAGTGTTACATTGTCCATTGCTATTATGTGTATTACTGTGAACTTGGATTGGATTTGGGGCCTTGTGTCATTGCTTTAGTCCTGAGTACCTTGTCATTTAGTATCACTGACTGTAAGTTGTTTCGACCATTTGTGTCAACCTGCACTCGTTTGATTTTGAGGAATTTACGACTTTGAGCATTTCTGAGTTTGTTTCGTTGGGCTGTTGCATTTGTAGTTTGACGTAGGCCAATAGTGTTCGCACCACATATTGCTGAGTACATTGTCCAATGTCCTGTGGAGTGCCATTGTTGCCTTTAATTCATTTTATGTTGTCACACTCCTTGTAATTGCAGTTTGCATTTTGTGCATTTGAGTTTGGTACACATTCTTGGTCTGTTGGCACGGTTAAACTTCATGTTGAGACTGCACTTCCCTGTCTACTGCTTGACTCGAAGTTTGGTCCTCATGTATCTTGTCTGCATTGTTGTTACTTTGACTGCTTGCTTTCACATGGTAGCTGAACTTGTTCGAGTTGTAATCATGAGTTTGTTGTGTTGCCATATCTTGATGTCTTGTTTCTGGCCATTCTCGGGCATGGACTGCATTTGCATTATTTTGGTTCATTTTGTTAGTCGAGTTGCAGTGTTTCATCACTTGAGCCATGTATGTCTGCACTAATATTTATAGTGAGTTGTATTGTCTTGGGTTCGAACTTGCAAGCTTCATGTTGCCTTGACTTTGGCTGTTGCATTGGGTTGAGTCATGACTGCAGTGACTTGACCTTTGCATTTTATTTGTTTCTCGAATTTCAGTTGAGTTGAACCCAATATTTGGGTTTGACCTTTGCAGTTTCATTGAGTTTGGTCATTCATTACATTTGTCTTGACCATTTGGGACAGTTACATACCTGTTTCAAGTAGTATTTGGGTTTCCCTGACCACGCATGCTTGTTAGTATCGACCGATACTTTGAGGCGTGTTGTACCCTGCTGTCTCTGTGCAGCCATTGCTTTCTGTTGATTGATTTGAACTTGGGCCGAGACTTAATTTTATGTCTCGACCATTTATTTGAATCGCATTTGAGTTGAACCCGACTTTCTCTGGGTTTGACCTTATGCGCGTTTCGTGAATTTCCGTTGATCTTTTATGCATTTCGTTTGATAGTGGAGAGGCAGTACACGCGTGCGTGTACTGCAGCCCTATCAGATTTGACAGTTTTAAATTGATTTAGTCGATTTGATAAATTGTTTATTTATCTCTGTTGATGATTTAAATCTGATGATTTTTGTTAAACACTGTTAAGTGTTATATTGACCGTTATCCGGTTTCTTTGTTTAAAGAATCGGATAGACGGGAATTATTGTGACTGTCGTCTATTAAAATTATTACTGCCTATATGCACTAATAAACTGGTTTGAATTAGACTGACCTGGGTATTATTTTCTTTTGAATGTAATACTCGGGTCAGACCCGAGTTATTTCAGGTTGTAGATTTTCTTCTTTGAGTTGCTGTTCAGGATTTGAAGACTTTTCACATCTTCTGAAGTTGTCTGTGTCATTTTGTAGTAGTCGCGTCATTGTATAGAACGATATGTATTCATGTATATTAGTTGATAATGTACTTGTATATATAACTTCTAGAGTCGACAGTTGTAGTTGTATCATATGTATTGAGTCAACTATGTATTAACTGACATCAGTTATATATATATGAGACTTTTGTTTTTATCTGTGTTCCGCATTTATATTATCTGTGTTATTGTTATATCTAATGTCCTAAACTATTATGAACTATCGTAGTTTGTTTTATACTGATAATTGGATATGTCGATGGGAGTAAATAAATAATAGATGAAAAATAAAAAGTATATACCACTCCTACCGAGATAACCAATATTAGTGTAAGGCCAATTACGGATGGTCGCTCCTATCCAGCCTTATTCTTCGTAATAATAGACAGTATTTCTTTTAATACTCTTTGTTATTATGAGCATAGAGGTGGGGCGTCACAGTTTGGATTTCCAACAAATGGTCAGGCTAAGGAACTTCCTATCCACGATGGGTACGTCCCTGGAATAGACGACCCGAGAACTTCCTATCGAGTTCAACACCGGTCTTCGAATGCAATTCATAACGACGTATCACATATTCGGAATGGGTTATACGACCCCATGGTCCTTTCCCGGCTAACCCGAATAGTGAGCGATTATTCAAAAATAAGTGTGGCATTCAAATTCATCCAATTCACAACAAATACCTATCTAAAGGTAATTATTGATAGTCGGTTATTTAACTATCAATAAAGATGCGCAACATCATCAGATTCCAAATAATTTTCCAAATTATTTAATCTTCAAAAATATCTTTACTGGATATAAAATTTCCACACTTTAAAAATAAATCAACGTTTATTTTCTTTAAAACAAATTTCCATTTCTTTTATAAATTCCATAGTGAATTTATATTTTCAAAAATATCTACTGATAGACGATTTTCAAATCGATTTCAATATTCAACTTCAATTTATTTTTTCAAAGATAATTTCTCAAAACAGTTCATTTCATATTGGAAAAGTATTTCCATACTTATTAAATAATAAGTAATTCACAAATCTATTTATTTTCAACATTTGAAAATATTCAATATACTTAAATCAAATTAAGTATATATTTCATTCTTTTAAGGAAAATATTCTTTTAACACCTTTATTTGAGTCAAAACGAATGTTACGTAAAACATCGTTACGACGACTCAAAAATCACTAGTATAGGGATTCGGATTTTAAGATAGGTATATAAATCCCAATACTACATCAAAACATTTCCTTTCGGAAATCATTTACTATAACAACAGTGTTATAGTCCACCATTTCCTTAAATTTCTCGAAAACGTCTATTTCAACAATAAATGTTGAAATCTATGCTTTCGATTCATAACACATTTTAAAACACCTTTAAAATGTTTAACTTCATTTTTAAAATATTACTTCTTCAAAAATGAATCCATTTTACTTAACAATATATTCACTGTCCAAAATCGTGAATAAAATTTACTTAACCCCTGTGGTTACTGCATTATTATTATCTATGTGGTTTGTTGCGAATCGGGGATCCTCGGGAAGATCGGTGACGATCGGGGGATGGCATACGCGTGTCAGTAGTTACCTATTTTTGCAGAGGTAACCCGGCCTTGTGTTGGCAGAGATCCGGTTAGGTTCTCGGGTCGTCTATTCCAGGGACGTACCCATCGTGGATAGGAAGTTCCTTAGCCTGACCATTTGTTGGAAATCCAAACTCCAATACGTGACTTGTACGGTATTAGTTGTAGAACCTGCCATTTACGTACGGTGGTCACCACTGTTTAGATGGTAGCTATAGTAGGCATACGATACTGGTCGTATGTTGGCTAAGATTAATATTATACTTTCGAAATGTTTTCTACACTATGCACTAATAATAATATCCAAAATGATTTGATTTTGCGTAGTAAGCATCTTTGACTATCATAAGAAGAAATCTCCTCCAAGTCTGCGTTTGCATTGTGTGTGTGGTGGGAGGTCTTATGGTAGTTTCATTTTCCAAAAAGCATTTCGAATTGACTTTAAAAATTATTTTGTTGTTATAAAGAATAACTGTTTTACGATCTCACACCAGTCACCATGACTGACTCGGAGTTTATTGTTTCCCTTCTAAACTCTGGGTGCCCACCAATTTCCACACGGGCAGTCTAGAGTTAGATTATCAGGATATTCTGGATATTCTGGAGCTTTGGAGATAAGCTGGATGGCGAAGCGTAGTATTTGTATCTGATAGTATTTATTCCGCTGTGTATTCTGTATTAGGACAAGTTATAAAACTGTCCATTGTTGTACTGAGTTGTATATTGACTCTGATGATGTGATGTAATGTAATAACAGATATAATTCTTTTGTTTTTAAATGATATTCATTTATCTATTATATATTGTTCCGCTGCGATATGTGAGATTCTGATATTGTTTTCTGTTCTGATGTTGTTCTGTTGTTCTTCTCTTCTTTCTTCTACCTTCTTCTTCTTCTGCCTTTTTCTTTATCTACAACCCTCACTATTGGAGTTTCCGGCACTCGATTGCTCGGCAGTCGATAAAGTGAGTATCGATGTCGAATTTTCGAAAGTCGAAAATTTCGGTATGTGACAAAGTGGTATCATAAGACCTCCCACCACACACACAATGCAAACGCAGAATTGGAGGAGATTTCTTCTTATGATAGTCAAAGATGCTTACTACGCAAAATCAAATTCTTTTTGATATTATTATTAGTGCATAGTGTAGAAAACATTTCGAAAGTATAATATTAATCTTAGCCAACATACGACCAGTATCGTATGCCTACTATAGCTACCATCTAAACAGTGGTGACCACCGTACGTAAATGGCAGGTTCTACAACTAATACCGTACAAGTCACGTATTGGAGTTTGGATTTCCAACAAATGGTCAGGCTAAGGAACTTCCTATCCACGATGGGTACGTCCCTGGAATAGACGACCCGAGAACCTAACCGGATCTCTGCCAACACAAGGCCGGGTTACCTCTGCAAAAATAGGTAACTACTGACACGCGTATGCCATCCCCCGATCGTCACCGATCTTCCCAAGGATCCCCGATTCGCAACAAACCACATAGATAAAAATAATGCAGTAACCACAGAGGTTAAGTATCTGGGCTCCATACCATGATACCACCTTTATCCAGAAGGAATGACATACACTAAGGGGTGCTACTCCCTAGAACCTTGCTGCATTCTTCCTGTTTCGACCATTCCCGGGGTGTGAGGCTCGATGAAGTCTCGTCCACAAAGCTACGCTTTCTACAAAAAGCCCTGCTTCGGGTCAAACAAAATGATCAACCTATGATCACAAAGATATAAGATCAAATAAATGATCATATCACAAATGATCAAACACTGATCATTTCACAGCAACACTTAGTATGCCACGTTACCAAATTGGGATATATCGCTGATAAATTTCAACTACATAACCTCTGAGCTCGTACGTCTCAGAGAAGGGTGTTAAGCTAAGAGAATAAATTCTCCGCCACCAACAGAAATGTATTTGAAAGAAATCAGCTTTATATCTCAAATTGTAACGTCAGACACACAATCCATACAAGTCTGTTCCGGAATCGAACAGAACCGAAGGCACTTCTCACGAAGCCCTTGCATTTCCGGATAATTTTCTAATCACGTCCGGACTTCCCGTCACTAAGGGTGATAAAAACCTCTAAATCGGAGATCAGCCGATGTAGAGTAACTCGATGGTAATCCTTCCGTTTTCAAAAATATCCGGTCTTCAACACCGGTCTTCAAATGCGATTCATAACGACGTATCACATATTCGGAATGGGTTATACGACCCCATGGTCCTTTCCCGGCTAACCCGAATAGTGAGCGATTATTCAAAAATAAGTGTGGCATCCAAATTCATCCAATTCACAACAAATACCTATCTAAAGGTAATTATTGATAGTCGGTTATTTAACTATCAATAAAGATGCGCAACATCATCAGATTCCAAATAATTTTCCAAATTATTTATCTTCAAAAATATCTTTACTAGATATAAAATTTCCACACTTCAAAAATAAATCAACGTTTATTTTTAAAACAAATTCCCATTTCTTTTATAAATTCCATAGTGAATTTATATTTCAAAAATATCTACATATATACGATTTTCAAATCGATTTCAATATTCAACTTCAATTTATCTTTTCAAAGATAATTTCTCAAAACAGTTCATTTCATATTGGAAAAGTATTTCCATACCTATAAAAAAATAAGTAATTCACAAATCTATTTATTTTCAACATTTGAAAATATTCGATATACTTAAATCAAATTAAGTATATAATTCATGCTTTAAGGAAAATATTCTTTTAACACATTTATTTGGATCAAAACGAATGTTACGTAAAACATCGTTACGACGACCCAAAAACCACCAGTATAGGGATTCGGATTTAGATAGATATATAAATCCCAATACTACATTAAAAAAACATTTCCTTTCGGAAATCATTTACTATAACAACAGTGTTATAGTCCACCATTTCCTTATTTCTCGAAAACGTCTATTTCAACAATAAATGCTGAAATCTATGCTTTCGATTCATAGTACATTTTAAAACATCTTTAAAATGTTTAACTTCATTTTTAATATCACTTCTTCAAAAATAAATCCATTTTTATTTAATAATATATTCACTGTCCAAAATCGTGAATATATCTTCTTTAATAATCTTCCATATTTAATTTATCAAATTCAATCTATTTCGAATTTATAAACACGTTTATAAATTCTATTTCCATTTATAAAAACTACAATTTATAAATCTTCTTTATTAACTAGTTCAATTCATAACTCAATTTTTATACTAACGGTCCATCTTATAAGTTAATACTTATAATTCATTTATTTTCAAAAATCGTTCTTTTAAAACTTTACAATTGTAAAGTTCATCCCTTTATAAATCATTTTAACATCATTTCCATTTTAAATTCACATTCCCTTATTTCAATTGGATTCATTTTTCCAAATATTCACTTTTGAATCTAAAATCGGATTTCAAATTAATTTCTAATTCTACTTTAACTCCAAATCAATTACAAATTGATTTCTAAATTTATTTTCACTACTAAAATAAATCCTTATTCTTTTCAAATTATTCAATATCCTGGTTTTAAAGGGATTCTTCAAATTGAGATCATTTTACATTGATTTCCCAAATTTTTTCAATTTACCAATTAAATTCCTAATTGGATTTCCAACTTATCTCTTTTTAAATAAATTCCTTTTTTTAAAGAAAACCAATTTCAATTGTTTCTTTCAATCTATTTTAAAATCCAAATTTTTAAATTAAATTCTTCAAATTATAATCACTATTTTACGAAATCCATTTATTTAGCATTTTCACTTTATTCTGGAATTAATTCGATAAGAATATAAAAATTAACCTTTTTTATACTTTAAAATTTCTTTCTTCGAATTTATTCAATTTCTAAAATTGATTCACTTAGAAATTTTCTACTTGAATTTCAAAAATTCCATTTCGTTTATCTTTGGAATCCAATGATGTCGAAACATCCATTCAGCTAAATTTTAGCTTTCAAACAATTTCCAGATATCAATATGATTAATAGCATCACTATAAAATCATTCACAGATTCATATCACAATAGAAATAAATTCAATCAATGTGAGGGGTCCAGTTGGATCCCTCCAACCTGTTTCCCTGCATCCAAAGACGTCAGCACAATACCAATTCCGCTCCAGTACGGAATTATCGCGGTATATGGGTTTTTATAAATCCGCTTACTAACGGCGCAATAGGGTCTCATCCGCTATACGAGGCGGGAAATCATCAATCCAATATATACATATGCCAATATGTATATATTGCTATATATAGATATATCCTAAAATATCTAATATCACAATAACATAGCAATCATATCAAACAATCAATAACTGCAATCAATTCTTGAGTGAGAAAAATCTCACCTTAGCTTTTTATTTTTGCAATCCATTTCCATTTCAGTTTTTTTTTTCTCGATTGTAACCTGGTATAAACAATTTTATACATTTCGTTAATATTCGAACAAATCGAACATTTTTAATTTCTTTTCAATAGATTAAATAAATCAACACTTTTAATTTGAACTAATCTAATAATTTATTTTCTATTAGATAAATTAAATTAGCTAAAGTATTTTTATTAACAAACTTTCTCTTATCAATTTATTAAATTAACTGAATTCCCTTTAGAAAGTCTTTTTAGTAACTTAAATAAATTTTAGATAACTCAATAATACATTTATATTTTTATTTTCTGAAAATAAAATAGTAATAAATTTTCCTTCTTCAAATCTTAATCTATATAAAATTTCTTTTAAATGATTTTCCTTTTAAACTACATATATATTTTAAACCTACATACATATATATTTAATATTATTATTATTATTATATTTTTTTTACAAACTTCCTTTTTAAATAAATTAAACAAAACAGTGATATAAAATTCCTTAAACTGGAAATTTGATTTTAACCAAAAATTTCCCTTTTAAAATATTTATACAAAAATTAAAATAAAGATACTATTATACCTCACTGCCTGAACCAACTCGATGAACCCCAGATCGAAACCCCATCCCCAAATCACGGCTACAGGCGTGCCTTCCTCCTTGCTGACATTGCTACTCCGACCTCGGCTATTCAAAACTCCAACGATCGCCAAGTCCACGAATCGCCATAAGCCAATGCTTTGATCGCGACTTCTGCCATCGCCAGCCTTCATTGATCGAAACCCACGCGAGCCAACCCCTGTCATCTCGCACGCGAGATCGACTCGCCTGATGGTCGCCGCTCCACCGAGATCGCCACTTCCAGTGTGCTCGAGAACAACCCCAGCCCCATCGATCGAGCGCGAGACCTAGCGAGCCCTCGAGCTGAATCGATCAACTCGCGATCGATTTCGAAATCGAAATCGATTTCGTACCCTATCCCCTTTTCTTTTTCTTTGAGAGGAAAACCCCGATTTTAAATGAACGAGGATTTCGTTCGATTTCATTTATAGTTGAGAAGAACATGGCTGCTATTTTTTTTCTTTGAAGTTTCGATTTTGAATTGAGATGAGAAGAGGAATGAAGAATATAAATTCACAGTCGAATACTTTATCTTGTTAGCCATTTTTTTTTCTTTTCAAAACTGTTTTGCGTGATGATTTTAAAAGAGATGGAGGGAGACAGGAGTACGCGATGCAGCAGAGAATAGGTACGAAGGAAACAATCCGGGTGCGTGATGTACGTATTGTCGTTTAACAAATCTTTAAGTTTAAATTCAAATATCAAAACGTCTCGATAAAATTTCCAACGCGTTTATATGTCGGACGTTCACATAACAACTCTGAAAATTACGAAAATTGGAATCCGACAATAATTCAATATTACGGATCCAATGAAACTGTTTTCGTCGAATTCCGAGACTGTTCAAAAATTGGCTATTTTTACAGTCGATAATTAAATATTAAAATATTCAATTTTTATAGATTAACTCCAAATTCAATTTTAGAAGTTCTATAACCTTTCTATAACTCCAGTATGATTTAATATAACTTTATAAATCGTTTCCAGCACATTAAACCCATACTTCAATTATTTCTGGAATTTCACTATTTAATTTATCGATTTAATTATCAAATTAAATCCAATATTCGAAAAATAAATCATTCGACTTATTAAATTCATTTATTTATATTCAAAATCAATTGAATATTCGAATTTTAATTATCAAAAATTCTGGGTCGTTACCAAACCGCGAAGCGAGAACCCCTGCAATCGAGCGAAGCCAGTGCTTGAACTCGATTGAGCAGCCAAAGCCCTCCTCTTTCTCCCTTCAGAACGCTGAGGTGTGCGAACCCTAATTTGCTCGAAGAGGACTGAACGAGACGAAGAGAATGCCGCCACCATTTGATTGAAGAACGAATCGAACGCCGCCATTAATTTTTTTTTCCGTTCGAATGTTTTTAATTAAGGTTCGACTGAGAAAAATGGTAAAGGGGAAAACGGGTTGAATAGCTTGAAAAGGGAATGGCTATTTGCCTTTGTAAATTTTCACGGCCCAATGAAAAATAGACCACTATTTAAATTTTTAAAGCACATCAACACTTAACAGGTTTTTCAAAGGAGTTTCAAACTGGTTTTAAAATTCCAAACAGCCATTAGCTAGGAAAGGTAATCGTCCAGAGATGATAAATAGTCGGTATGCAATACCGGGTTGTTACAAAAGCGCTCCGGTTTGAATTAAAATTGAATGGTCATTAAATTTAATCCAAAATTTACACTAGCCCCATATCCATCCAATCTAACTCCATATCGTAATACTCACTAATACGAACGCAACACTACCTGCTGCGCTCAAAACCGACCTCGTACGAAAAAGTTATGGATTAACGAACATATGAATTAATTAAATTAAATTAACTTAAATTAATTAAAATTTCAAATCCTTAATCTCCTTTCCCTCTTCTCCCTTCTCGTACGCAAATATCCAGGCCGAGCTTATTATTATTATGATTATTATTATTTTATAAACAAAAATCGATGGCGATCAAACGCCGCCCCCACATGCGCTCGTGCCTCGCCATCGCGCCGCCGCTGCCACGTGCCTGCCGCTGCTCCACCTACCGCCGCCACCACGCCACATGCACGCTTCATGCACGCAAACCCAATCCTACGTGACATTGGAGTAAGATTTCTAGCCACCACGCGACGAACTAAGTGATCACCACCGTTTATCTTCTACATCTCATCACACCGGTCAACTTCCTAGTTAAAGTCGAAGGGTGGTTTGGCCTGAAGTGGTCAAAACGAATGTGGATCATTGGATTTGGCTGTTGAAAAATGGTGGCCGAGACCTTCTTTAGTTAGGGTTTGGCGAAAGTGGGAATGTCTAGGTCCTTATATAGGAAAATTTTAAAGCACTATTCGTTCGTTATATCTTCGAACTCCAAACGAGGTGTGCTTGCTTGGCGTTCTATATGTTATAACCCCATTCCAAACACAATGGAATATATATCAGAAGCCAATTTCATCATATATAGAATTTAACTTTTCAAAATCAAATTATATTAATTTAAATTCCTTTAATTAATTTCTACACGTTTCAAACTCGCACAACCAAACGATACGTCCGATCGCCACGAAATTCGATGGCATATAATAATTCACTATTATGGATCCAATGAAACTAGTTTCATCGAAATCCGAAATAGTGCATCGGAAGGCAATTTTTACACGTTAATTAAAATGAGTTATTTCCAAAATCAGTTCAATCACTTTTAAATCTAATTTAAAAGATTACTATCTCCATTATTGTTTAAACAAAATTTAAATCAGTTTTCAAAATCATTTTTATTCACATTAAATTCAAGATTCAATTATTTAAACAATTCCAAATATTCAATTCAATAATTTAATTACCAAATAAATCGCTATATTTGAAATCCAAGTTATTTAACTTATAAAATTGACTTTTCAATATTTAAAATCAATTAAATATTCCGAATTCAAATGATCAAAATTCTGGATCATTACACTACCGCTTCCTGGGTAGTACCAAATATGATCATCCCACAGTTGCGATCAACAACCGTACCGGGTCCGAAGCATACATCAAAAGGGATAATATCGACCTAGATCAGGGATGATCACACCCTAATAATAGCAAACATCATAGCTTTACGACATTATCCCATGTTTTAGTCATTTCTGGTTGTGAGGTTCGAGGTTACAATTACCATTTTAGCAAACCCATCTTGAAATGCTAACACTGCCCTCCAAGCCACTATGCAATGCCAACATTCATCCATACAAGTTATTCCAGGATCGAACAAACACACTAATCTTACTACCTTCCATTTTGGAATCATCCTCAGGAATGGTAGTATAACTCCATGGCATACTTCACAATGATTTACTTCATGAATCATTTGTTAGTTTGAAGTGGTTCGAATAAACCATACTTATCCAAAACCGAAGTCTCCAAACTAAAGCGATGAACTTCCATCTAACTCAATTCTGGTCTTTTAGAAGTATGCGAACAAATATAAGAGTCCTCGTCGGGATCTTAAAGATACATTCTTAAAAGTGAACTATGTTTCATAGAAATGAGTCCTCCCTGAGGGGTCCCAATTCATATGAAAAAAATCACAAAGATTTTATATACTTCCTGAGCCGAAATAGGTCCAGTTGTTGACAGTGGCAAACCACTATCTTGGGTAAGTATATAGTTTGCATACAGAAAATCAGACATCTTATACTAATCATCACTTTTCGATTTCAATTAGTACCATCCCTTGAATAGCAATGCAGTCAGACAAGTTAAAAAAACTATCCTTACGTCGACATACATTCTTAATTCTCAAGATAGAGATGAAATTCCATACCTCGGAATTTGGTATCAAGTACAAGATGAAGTATCTTTAATATACTTAATTAATTATGACCCATTTATCAAAATTAACTCTCTTATACTTATCATGTTTTCGACATTTCGACTTCTCTATCCCTTGCCTAGAATCGAAATCAAGTAAATCAAGGTACTACCGCGCCTTACCATAATTACCATACTTCGATTCTAGATCTCACAGATAAAGGAAAGTTTTACCGATTGGCTTTTAGTGCTAAATATATGACGACTTACTTTCCCTAAACAAGACAATATTTTAATACTATTGTTCATATTTGTTTTATGTTATTTAATGGCATAGACAAAGAAATCTCTTGTTTTAAAACAAAAACCTTAAAAATCATTAAAAATTATCATTGAAACATATTCTATATTTTGGTTTCAAACTAGTAAGTTAAACCTTTTCCAAAAATCCTCTGTTTAAAAACTAAAGTCTGATTTAAAAGAATAACATTTTCCTTTATAAGGTAAACACTTTTTTAATAAATTTCAAACTTCCTAACCTCTGTATAAAAAGTTTGAAAACAAGACTTGAGTTTGGAAAATCCTTTAAAACATTTTAAAACTTCTTGAAAAATGAAGTAGTAAACTAAGTTAAATAAAACATTAGATCTCGATGTCGAATTAAACCAACCCAAGTATGTTAACTATACTAAGCAACATTCACAACATTAATATACATGAGAATACAAATAAAAACCATAGAGGCGAGGAACTCTTTTGAGCCCCTCTACACAAAGTCCTCTGTAAAAAAATTCATATGCACTTCGAAGTGTGTCATAGCGACCTATTCGCTACGAACACCTCGACTTCATTTCAAGTCCCCTGTCTAATCCTATGTGTCATCCACTTTTAAGCGGGAACCAAACCAACCATACCAATTATATACACCCATAAACATAAGCAACCAACCTAAATTATTATAACACAATAATAAAATTTTAAACTTACTTTTAAGTGAGCTTTACTCACTTAAACAAACACAAACTTTCACCAAAACCACCACAACTTTGCAACCAACACACGAACCTTGATTTTGCTTGGAAATTTCTTTTTAAGACCTAGGTGAGGTCAAGAGGGCTCGGCCTTGGGCTAGGAGGGCTTGGCAATGGTTAAAAAATTGGGTTTTTGGTTTGATTTTGTTGAATGAATGATGTAGTGAGGAATATAAATGGTTTTAGAGATTTGTTTAAGGATTTAAAGAGAAAAAGAGCAACTTTTAAAACTTTTTCTTTGTAAAACAATAGAAGAAGAGAAGTGAAAAGTGGAGAGGAAGAGAGTAAGAATTGGAATAATGAAATGAAGTTAAATAGAAAGGGAAAGAGTGGTGTTGTTTTTATAGAAAATGAAAATGGTAAATTACTAAATTACCCATCTCTAAGTAAATGTAAATACCTTCCATTCAAAACTTGACAACGTACTCCTATCCTCCCTTGTAGCATGCACCCCCTTTGTCATCTATGCCATCACATCTTCTTTTCAAAGTCTAATTTTTCTTACATTTTTCGCTTATTTTCTTTTCATATTATAAATGAAAAGTCCACTTCCACTTTATTAACTTAATTGTATTTTTAAAAATGTTTTATCTTTAATTAATTAGCAAAGGCATTTATTATTTATATATGTGTGTACATATATATATATATATATATATATATATATATATATATATGCTAGTGTGCACAACACATTCTGTCAACTTTTAAACGATGAAAATGGTAAATTACTAAATTTACTATCATTAGTTATTACTTAAAAGAGGCCTATTTGTGTTATAAAATCCATATTTCATTATTTAAAAATATATCAAATACTCATATCTAAAGCGATCAAATTATGAATCGTTACAATAAGTATCCCTTACGTACGATAGATGACTTATTCGACCAGCTAGTTAGAGCCAAAATCTTTTCTTAGTTAAACTTAGCCATTGGATTCCACCAATTGACAATAGCTGAGGATAGCAAGCAGAAGACCACTTTTCGCATTTCAGACAGACTTTATGAATGGGAGGTAGTGCCTTTTGGATTAACGAATGCCCCGCATACTTTGTAGATTTGATTGGTAGAGTCTTTAAGGGGCAACTAAATAAGTTCGGCATAGTATTTGTAGTTGATATCCTAGTATTCTCTAAAAGTGAAGATGAGCATGAAAATCATTTAAGGGAGGTATTCGAGACCTTGAGAAAGCACTAACTAAAAGCCAAATTCTCGAAGTATCATTTTTGGAAGAAGGAGGTAAGATTTCTCGATCATATTATTTTCAAGAAGGGATTTTTAGTTGATCTTGCTAAGGTGGAAGCTATTCAAGACCGGAAGATTCCAAGAACGCCATGAAAGTTAAGAGTTTTCTTGGTTAGAGGGTTACTATAGGAAGTTTATCAAGGACTTGGTAAAGATAGCAGTCCTATTAACTTGACAAACCAAACAAAAACATAGTTTTTGCATGAGTTGAGAGATGAATGGGAGCTTTTGAGAAGTTGAAGGAGTTGTTGTCTAGTTCATTAGTACTATCTATTTCAGATGGGTTGAAGCTTTTCACCGTATTACCGATGCATGCAGTATGGGATTAGGAGCTAGTCTTATGCAAGAAGGCAAAGTGATAGCCTATGCAACCAGGTAGTTGAAGGACCATGAGAAGGGGTATCCCACTCATGACTTGGGGTTAGCAGCCATCTTATTCGCTTTGAAGATGTGGAGGCGGTATCTTTTAGGAGAAAGTTTTGAGTTAGTCACCGATCAAAAATCCCTAAAATACATGTTCTCCCAAAAAGATTTGAACCTTAGACAACAGAGGTGGATGGAGTTTAAATCATCATATGACTTTGAGATTTAATATAACCTTAGTAAAGGGAATGTTGTGGCCGACACCCTTAACCAAAGGCGTTCTACTCTTGTTGCTATATATGAGTGGAGGAAGTTGGAATTCCTCTTGAATTTTAATTTCCAACCGCCATCAGAATTCACTCCTAGTTATCTTGTGGCTATGGAAGTATGGCCTGCGTTAATGGACCTCATCGGTCAAAAACAGAGGAGAGATGCGATAATAGTAAACATTTTGGATAAGTTAGGTAGGGGAGAATTCCCCCTATCTATAGGTATTCGATCGATGAATGAGGGTGGCTAAGGAGAGATAGACGACTATGTGTTCCAATAGTGAAGGATGTTCTAAAAGAAGTTTTGGCTGAGTGTCACCGTTCTAAGATGACTATTCATTCTAGTGGGGATAAGATGTATAGGGATATGAAGTGGATTTTCTATTGGTCGGGAATAAACAGACGAGTAGCAGAATATGTCACCAAGTGTTTGACGTTCCAAAGGATAACGATAGAAAAAGGAAAGCTTGGAGGTCTATTATTACCATTAGAGGCACCGACTAGGAAATAGGAGCATATATTGATGAATTTTATATACTGGTTACTTAGAAGTCAATGGGGCAATGAAGCTATATGGGTTATAATGGATAGACTCACTAAGGGTGACCACTTTATTTTCGTAAGGAATAATAGAGCGACATCATCTCTAGTGCAAATTTATATCAAAGAAGTTATAAGATTTTATGGAATTTCAATCAGCATTGTTAGTGACAAAGCCCCCTTATTCATAAGCAAATTTTGGAGAAGTTTGTAATCAGCCTTAGGAACGACATTAAATCTTAGCACCGCTTACCATCCATATATCGATGGACATACATAAAGGGTGAACAGAATTTTGGAGGATTAAATGATTGCATCATGGATTTTGGAGGATATTGGGAGAAGTTGTTACCCTTAGTAGAATTCATGTACAATAATAATTATCAGGCGACGATTGGTATGGCACCCTTTGAAATCATGAATGGGAGGCCGTGTAAGTCATCTAGTTATTGGTAGTAAACTACCGATAAAATTCTACATGGACAAGATTTGATTCGTGAGAATATGGAAAAAGTTAGGGTGATTAGGCGGTGACCGAAGGCCTCTCAGGACCGAAAGAAGTCCTATGCTAACAGGTGAAGAAAAGACTTGGAATTTTCGGTTGGAGACGTGGTATTTGCTATGGTTTTCCCTCTTAGGTAGGTTATGAGGTTTGAGACATTGGGGAAGTTGGCGCTGAGATTTGTTAGGCGTTTCCTAATTTTTGGAAGGGTGGGGAAATTTAAATATCGGGTAGAGCTTCTTGATAAGTTAGCGGGAGTCTATGATGTCTTCCATGTATCACATTTAAAGAAAAGTCTACATGACACCAACACTATAATAGAGCCTGATTAGTTAGGAGATATGGAGAGGAGCCGATAGTACCCTATACCACCAAATGCATAGTGGAGCATGGAGTTCGGAAGCTTTGTAAGAAAGAAATTAGGTCGGTCCGAGTATAATGGGTAGATAATCTGGGGGAAAGCATGTGGAAGACAGAAGAGAAAATAACACAACACCAAAAAGGTGTATTTGTAACGAATATAGTCGTTACAAATGAAATTTATAACAGGTATAGTCGTGAGCGGTACATGCGTGAGGTATGTCGTTACAAATATTTAGTATTGTATAAGCTTTTCTTTGATAAATTTTCCCAGATTTTAGTATTGTATAGGTTTTGGTTGCATCGTGGTTGCTAGATTGGATGGTTGGGGATGGTTGCCATACTTTTTACTGTTATTTTTCATTCATATAGAATCTTATGCATATTTAGGATGTTTGCACACATGTCCATATGTCATGATCTTGCATTTATGCTAGGGTTAAGCTCACCTATAATATGTTTCATACACAGTCACATTGCATTTTTGGTTGAGTAGATGGTTGTGTAGATAACTTGGATGAATAACATGGTTGTAGAATGCGAGTTACACTATCTTTCCTTTAGGGATTTCGAGGACGAAATCCTTTTTAAGGGGGAAGAATGTAACACCTCGCAAAAGTTAATAGGGATTTAATAAATAGTAAGGCTAAAAATAAAATTTTGCAAACATTAGAATTTGGCCATTAAAGTTACACTATTGTGTTCGTGGAGATTTTCTAATCAACTTTCATATATAAAGTTTCGCGATCAGAGTTCAAACAGAAAAGTTATTAACGTTTGAAGTTTTTTAATTTAAATAATTTAAACGAATTTAAATTTAAATTTTAAATAACATTAACGTTAAAAATATTAAAAAGGGTAATAAATATTTAACGTTAAGGAAAATTTAACGTTTAAGCAAAACATTAATGGTAGTTAGTAAAATGGGAAAGAAATAAAAGCAAATGGCAACAAATAGTTTACGGCCAAAACAGGAGGCTAGCCCCCTCAGTTTGCGGTCCAGGCGCATCCTAATGACTATAAACAAGAGGCTAGCTCCTTAGTTTTATTCATAAGAAAATAGAAACGTTAATGAAACTCCATCAGTCCTCTTCCTCAATTCTTCATCAAATTAAAGATCTTCTTTTTGGGAAGGAAACAATCGAATTTGAAGAAGGAAATTGAAGGAGGAATTAGGCAAAGACAAGAATCGAATCTAAAGGACACTAAAAAAAATTATGCTTTTAGTTGCAATAAATAGCAGCGTTTGAATACTAAATGCTACTGTTTCTTTCGCCCCATGGTAATGGCAGCGTTTTAGTTTTAGATAGGTTCTGGGCGGGCTCTGTTTTTTCGTTCCCGCTTGCCGTTCCATCTAATTTTCATACTCTTTCATTGCTAGCGCCAAAACAAAATAAAAACGTAAAATTTATCTAAGTCCAACTCTTCTTTTAAAATCTCTAAAACATCCACTGTATAGAGATCGTTCCCACCACCAAATAAATAAATTTGACCTTAAATCTTCCTTTTATGGAAGGTGGGAGATGGAAGAAAAATTCTCTTTTGGCATAGTAAATGGGTATGTGACATTGCTTTAAAAAATCTTTATCCGGATCTGTTTTTAATTTCCTCCAATCAAAATGCTAAGGTTGCTGATCTGTATGTACAAGGGGATAGTGAATTTAAATGGAACTTGAGTTTTAATAGAATGCTTGAGGGAGATAGTCTCATTCAATATTTTAAGATTATTAATCTACTTGGGCAAGTTTCTCTTGAGAATAATCATGATGTTGCAGAATGGTTGTTAGACAGCAGAAAGAATTTCAAGGTGAGTTCTATGTACAAATTTCTGAACTTTGGTGGCAGGAAAATCAAATATCACAAGTCACTGTGGAAAGCCCATGCACCACCGAAGTTCAAAATGCACATGTGGCTGGCTATCAACAAAAAGTTAAATACTAAAATTCTTCTAAAGCACAAGGGAATGGATTTTGATACAAAATGTGTTTTTTGCTGCTGGAAAGATGAAGATATTGATCATCTGTACTTTCAATGCCCTTTCACTTATCTTCTCTGGGTCAATTGCTTAAGCTGTCTGCATATCAGAGAGGTGCTTCACTTCTTTGATCAATTCTGGTACTGGGAGGAAGACAGAAATCTCATTTCTGGATCTGTTGATAGATGTCTTGCTGATCTACTTAATTTGAGTCTTTCTTGGGTTATATGGATCGAAAGAAATAATAGATGTTTCAAACAAACTTCTAAACCTTTTGAAATACTAATTAAAAATGCTATCTCTAATATTGCATTTTGGATAGGTGGTTCTTGCTTATATGGTCAGGAATGGAGGCTCATGTTGCCAGAACTGCAGAGGCGTGTCAAAGAAAGTCAGGATACCATTGGGAAAAGAGTGGCGAAAAGAAGAAGAGGTGGCGAAAATGATAACTGAAGCCTAGATCAGCTTTGACCAGCCTGCTTTCTTTCTTTTCTGCTTTTTGTTATGCCTGTATATTTTGTTAGGGGTGGCTGTGATATGTCTGGTAGTTGATATGTTGTATTTTGTTATGTTGATGTTTGTTCTATGTTCTATGTTGGTAAACTGGGGTTTTTTGTTGTGGTTGTATGTGATATAACTGCTGTACTGTTATGTTGATTATGATATTTATAGGCTGGGTTTTTCCCATCCTTTTTTGCCTCAAAAAAAAAAAAAATCTTCCTTTTATTATCACAGCCAAATTCATTATTGTTCATCTTTTTTCCCCTTTTTCGTCTATTGTTTGCTTCAGGTGTGGGAGGAGGCTACGGTTTGTTATGGTGGTTTAGGGGTCAAGCCCTTGGACAGAGATTAGAAACTGTGAAGTCAGGTTGCGTTAAGATGTTTGGGAGTCGGTTGGCGATTTGGTGGTGGAGGGTGTGGTAGTGAATGGATCTAGGGTTGCGGGAGTTTAGGGATGTCGGAGTGGTGGGTGGTTGTCTGTTTTTCTGTGTGGTTGCGGTTTGGGTTTGAAGTGGCTGCCGATGTTGGGTACAGGGTAGCGACGTGGGTGGTTGAGACTGAAGGTGACGTTGCAGTTGCACTTGGATTGGTTGCGATTGGGGTGCTGCAAGGTACTAGAATGGTAAAAATAGTCGGGCATTGCTGCATAGGTGTGATGAGAAGGTGGTTGTGTGTGGCTAAAGGTGAATTTTTCCAGCATCATATTGGGTCTGGGGGTTTAACAGTGGAGGTAATGGATGTGAGGCTGATTGTGGAGTGTTGGTGGAAGGGTTTGGGTGAGCTTGAGGTGTTGTGTTTTGGTCTGGTAATTCTGATGATTAGGATTCTCAGACTTATGTTGCAATAAAGGAGGACGTGGGACGTTTGGATTGTACAGTAGATAAATTTTATAGATAGTAGAAATTAAGACATCTGAATTCAACTTGAGATATAAATGAAATCTTTTGAAAAGAAGAAATTCCTCCTAGTGCGAGCCAATAAATTTTCAAAAAGAAAACCTTTTTTTTTTGACAAACAAGATTTTCCATAACTTTGATACTTCATTTACACTAGTCTCCTGCTTAACTTTAACCGCTTCATCAATCTCCATTGGGCTTTCCTCCTGTGCACTTGACAAGTCGCTTCCAGCCCATACACAAACTTCCTGCTGAGCCCAGGCGGCAAGACGGCTGACATTTTTGCTCGTTCTCCTTACCAACATAAGTACCATCCAGATCTTCATTTGCAAAAGAAAATTAGAACCACACCCACTTAACAGAAGTACACTTCTGCCCCTATCCCTCCTATACACCGACCTAGATCTGGCCACATACATGCATCATCATTTGTAGCCCACTCTTGATTAAGGCCCAATTGTATATTTGATTGGAACTCACTGATGATGCTGATACATGCTGAGTAAACAAGACATGCTCATATATGTTATGCATGCATACATACATACATTCGCGCACACACATTATTCAATTCCTTTTGAAAACCACTTTTCCTTTGTTTCTACTTATCTTCGAAATCCATAGCTGTAGAATCACACCGTTTGTATTCTTTTACAAGGTATGATATTCTCTTATTGTTTAATCTCTTATGATTTTCTCAACTCAATTTCTCTAATTCAGTTTTCTCGGGTTTTCAATCTATCACCCATTTCCATTTTATGTTAATTTGTAGGGTAATTACACATCGTTTAAAATGTTGCCAGTCCAAATGCTACTTTGATGATGTTGCTTACCCAGTAAGCATATTCAGATGTCTTAAATCTCAGACTTATGCTAAAACTAGCACTATAACAATATATCTAATATTAGTTGACTTCTATGCTACTACTATACATCTTTTTTTTTCTTTTTAACTTGAAGCTATGTGAAAATAAGAAATCTATAATTATTATGAGTGCAGACATTGTAAAAAATTAGCACGAGAATGGAAGAAAGCTTCAAATAAGCTGATAGGAAAAGTGAAACTTGGTCATGTAGACTGTGATGCCAACTATACTAATTTGAACAAAAAATTATAGTGATATATCACCCACTAAGCTATATGATCAACCAACTATTACACTTAGTCTCCACTTAAGCTAGTTATGAGGAATGTAACATTGGAATGTTAGTTCCATAAATAAAAATGGGAACTGGTTGTACTCTATTAGATTGTTCACTTTTGTTGATAATTTAATTCAAGATTGTTGACATCATGTCCATCATGCTTCCAAAACATGGTGTAATACACATACACCACACACACACGCACACTTACAAACACACATAACAACAAAAAAAAACTTGCAAAATACTACCTATATAGTAATTGATAAATGAAATAACAATATTCTTTAGGAATTGAAATTGTACCTCCAAAGGCCATAGCAAATTTTTAGTTCATGGTTAGATAAACAAATATAGGAAGTTATTTTACCCTCAGGTGTTATGAAACAAAATCTATCCCTTGATTCCTTCAAGATTACCAATAAACTACTAATGCATGAAGTATCTAAATTTAAATGAAATCTAAGTCTTTCAGTGCTTAACTAAAAACATTATATCACCCAAAACTATATAGCAAACTATTGCAAGAAATCAATTTTACTAATAATAAAAGGATCTTAGTCATATGTGTTTACTATTATAGTGTATATAGAAATTAAATAAATCAAAATAGTAGAATACAATAGAGTTTTTTAATTATATTATTGTATAAATTTTTTTATATAATTACTTGTGGAAATTTTGATGGCAAAAATTTCCTTAAACTCATTGCATTCAGATGCACATATTGACAGTGAGAAAAAATTTTGAATAATGGAAAAAACAACATCTTCTCACATCTTTCTAAAAATTTGACAATCACAGATCAAGTACTTACTACCAATAATTGGCTTTAGAGGTTTGATGTTTTGATTACTTATAAATGAGTCATGCTAATTGACTACTAACATATACCATATGTGAAAACAGTCTTTAATGAGCAGATTCAATGTAAAAGGCTTTCCCACTATATAGTAATCGGTCTTGACAAGAGCATCCCATTTGTATATGAAGGAGCAAGATCTGCTCCAGCAATTGAATCCTTTGTGCTAGAGCAGCTGGAGACTAATATCACTCCACCAAAAGTGACCTAATCAACCAGCCCTGTAAACAATTAGTTAAACTATTTGTTTATTGCTTAATATCAAAACATTACAACCTTGGAATTTTGCTTTGTGAATTTCACGGATCATGGGTAAATTTAATATGTGAATTTTAACAGGTCAAAATGTTCGAAATCAGGAAATCTATGTATCAAATAAAAAAAATTCCCAACTATGAAGAATATTGCTTGTTAGAGCCAGAATGACCTATATATAACATTTAATAAATATCAGACAATCTAAGAACATTGTATGCAAATATTTAGATATAAAACTTTTCAAAAAGTAACTGTTACTAACAAACAGATACATCCACTTTTGGTCTCCCATTCAACTCCTCTTTTCTTCAAATCACTTGGTTAAACAAAATATTCTTTTCATAACTAGCAAGTTGCCGCTGTGTGTAGGTATATATATGCGTGTGTTTGTGTGTATAATAGGACCTGGTGTGTGTAGTTAGTAAAATCCTAGCACTTTAAATATGTAAAACAAGATGCAATATGCAAAACAAAAGCTACTTAATTGTGTTGCTCAACTTAAACACAACTTATCGGTATAATTGTGCTGTCAGTGCAATTAAGTATAATGTATACCATCATATGTCAAATTGTATTATCAACTTTGTACTACATAATATCAAATTCATATCCAAATCAGTTATAACAAATAAAAATAAGTCGCTCCTAGAATATTATTCATGCTACACTGGGTTGCTAGCTCACCTTAGAGCAGTTCTCTCAATAATAATCATATATTACTGTGAAAATATAATAGACTATTATGTTTATTTAAGATAATATATTCCAACAAAGTAAAGATCAATCATGTAGATGAATCTTTCGATTGCAACATCTAGCCTCCATGGATTTCATCACCTAATATGTATTTAACTAGTGTGAACCCGTGCTACGCACACGGGTTGTAACAATATGTTGTTTTTGCAAGTATAACTAAATCTTCATTTTTTTTCCTTTCAATAATATCACTCAACTGAAACCTTCAATAATATTATTTAACCCAAATTGGCTGTCTTTTTAATAGAAGGAAAAATAATTTTTAATTTAGCACGGTCTCAACAGTTATATAAACTTAGATTAAACATAACCATTTGCGAACACAATTTTATTAGATTTACTTGTGTATTAAACATGAGGATAAACAAATGAAGAGCATAGTCTAAATTAATATTAATGTATAAATTATTTTTCTTGCACAAAAGAACAAAACAATCGAACTAATCTCATATAAAAGATAGAAGTGATTGCAGTGGAACCTTTCTGTGTTATTAACATAATATTTATTCATCAAATTTTTTCTTGCATGATCCAAGGATCACACAACCGTGACAGCCTTATATACATACAGAAGAAGCAACAATTGCTTGTGACAAAAGAACCTACGTAAAAGCTGATAGTGCAATTCATTCAACAAACGAAGGATGGAAACATAAAGTATCTTACATAAACTGAAAAGAAAATTCTCAAATAAAATATGTAAAGCTATTAAATTACATGCAAAATAAAGTCTATAAGAAGTGGGTCTTTGAGTTAAACATTCAAGTAAAATATTAAGTTTATTTACAGTAAGACCAAATTTCTAACCCCCACTATTTTGGAGCTTTCCACCTGGATATGACATGTGAACAGGTAACTAATAATCTTCATATATGTTTTGACATCTCAACCATGAATAAAGTGTAGTGAATCTGCATGGGAAGAAAATACATTGGTTCATTGATATATAAGCCTATGAAAACAAATTTGATAAGCTGACAAAATTATGTTTCCTCATTAACTCGTTATTAATTCATCAAAACAGATGCACAATGTCTATATTGCATTTTCCTAAAAGTTCAATAACGACAGTTCAAATATCTCAGCAGAAAAGCATACTTATTTATCGACTAAATTATCAAATACCTTCTTTAATTGGACTCTTAGGAAATGTGATTGTAGAGCCCGATCATGAAAACAAAGGACTATCTCATTTGGAAAAACAGGAATAAACTGTTACTATTTTTTTCAATACTGCACTGGTTAACATTTATTCTTTACATTTATTCAAAACTAAATGTCAATTTCATATCAATTTTCTTTACTAATTTACAACAGCAACAAAGTAATTAATGATCTGAGTCAAATCTTTTATCCGATTACTTTCTTATATTTCCAACAACTAAATCATATTACAGAAAGTTATGTAATCAGATATGAAGTCATTAGTAAGGTTTCAAAATACATATTGCATGTTTTGATTTTATGAAGAATATGTTAGGCATGTTAATATTTTCATAAAAGACATATGCTTATATAGAGTGCACAAATTATCGTTACTCTAAAAATCAGGTTTTAGGAAGTTGTATTTCAACTTGAGTTGAAGTAGTTACTTGTTTTCTACATGAAACAACTCTTAATACTAACATTCAAACCGATATTATATAAATATCAAGTCATTGAAGAATCAAAAGGAATGATTTTTTCCTATTTAAGAGAGTAAAATAACATGTAAGAGCCAAAGTATGCCAACACACATAAGTTTTACAACCATAAATCAAGTTATGAGGAAATAAATTAAGCCTTAGGCAGTGCAGCATGGGTCAAAACAACTCAAAAAGCACCTGGACAACAGAAATGGCTAGAGTAAAAAAAATTAGCCTTTTTATCTATTCAATCATTTAAACCAAAGGAATGCATTGGTTTCCCTAATCGAGTTCAATAAACAGAAATTAATAATAAACGAAGATTAAAATAGAAATAGGCTTAATAAGAAAATACCATGTAAGGTTTAGATATAAGACCAACAATTGTGCTTCATTTAAAGTGTTGTAACCAATGTGAGAGTATATCATAGTGAAGAGGAGCAATTCAAGTTAACATGAATTTTGAACAATCTGTAAACTACAGTAACTAAAAATGAAAAGGCTTATGTAACATAGTAATAAATAGAGAACATCTAAAATAGAATTTTGACAACCATTGATCAGGTTATAAAGAAATAAATTAAGCCGTAGGCAGAGTAGCATGGGTTCGAACAACTCAAAATGCACTTGGACAACGGAGATGGCTAGAGTAAAAAATAGCCTTTTTATCTATGCAATCATTTAAATTTAAGAATTGCATTTATTCCCATAATCAAGTTCAGTAAACATTCGTAACAAACTATGTTATAATTAATGTGTTGAAAACTATAAAGCCCACTACCTTAGACTGCTCAAGCAGATTTAATTGAGGTCGGTATAATGCAATGAATTAAACAAAAACTTTAAATTTAACAACACTGGATAAATAATATTTTGGCTACAATTTGTGTACCAGTGTAAGAAAATAGGCAAGAGTCAATTTTCAAGACTACAACTATAACAGAAATAGTCCGGTACAAAATATTTGGACTCTGATTCCAGCAAGGGTCTGGTAAATTTTGTATGTAGTTTGATTGATTGGTATATGTAATTTGGTTTGTGTTGAATCTAGTTATAGGAGATAGTTAGTCACATACTTATTCTTCGCTTTTATTCTATAGTTGTAAGATTAAAATGTATGACTTTCAGGAAGAAAACATTGTAAGATATGGAGATTGAGATTAAAATGCATACGGGTTTGGTCTAAATTATGATATATGGGTCACTTCTTTATTAAGCATTTATGTCATTACGTAAAAATCAAGGATGGTCAAATTATTAGTTCAAAACCTTGGCCGTAATCATTAAAATCATTATTTACACCCAAAAAATGATACCTAAAGGCAATCAAACATAAAATGTGTCAACTATGATGCCTTTATTTTTAAAAGGAGGACGTGAACACAAATTCCAAAAAATTTAACATGAGTTTGCAGTTACAACTATGAAAAGTGCATAAGTAAACCAAGTAACATATGTTCTAACCAGAGTCAAAGTACATGTTGGGGAAGGAAAAAAGTGCTAAAAGTATATTTTAGAAGCTGAAAATAGAACGTAATTCATTAGTTAGGTTGTTAATCAGTTTCATTCATTTACGCACTATTGTGTAAAAATTGCATACAATTTCACATGCTAGCTAGTTCCAACATTTATACAGTCTTGCAACCAATTTTGAATCAATTAGGTAGCCTTGAAGTGATGATAGAAAAATTAAGATTTAAAAGGAGCTAAAGTTTAACCTAGTTCAGACATATAAAAATATTTAGCTCAATGAGGTATATAAATGGAATACCAGATAATGCATAGGAATAATCAAATTAATTCAGGGAGAACTGTCCAAAAATGTGCCCTCGATTCTGTGAGAATTTGCAAACAGGGCTGCAAATTTGAAAAATATCAAGAAGCGCAAAAGGAAAAACCTTTAAGATTGTATGTAGAATAATGCATCCCTTTACTTTTCTTAAAGAACCGTTCTGGTAAAACACTTAGCTTCATATAAACGCATAGCATTTACATACTTCCTTTTATAGCTCTTAAATCCAAATCTCACTGCTACTTTGCCTACTGATTTGGAAATATCAATAAAGTCCTTTTTTCAATACATGAATTTTAATTTGTCAAGCTACATACCATTAATTTCAAGGGATGTTCAATAATTGACAAAATGAATTTTCGTTGAATAGATGTCGTAGCAAGTATTTTGCAACTATGGATATATAGAACCACAATGTTAATTAGAAGTAACTTACAATGCCATGGTTAAGGGTAATATATAAACAGGCATGTGTGTCTTCTTAAAACAAAGTAAGATTGAAGTACCCAATGACACAGAATATAAGTGTAGTAAATACAACGCTTTATGAAAGTAGAAATAATTGTTTCGCGAAGAACATATATAGATACATGCGTATGTACATACATACATACATACATACATACATACATATATATATCTGTGTCTATGTGTATGTGTGTGTATGTATATATTCAACATGAAATCCTACGTCTTGTCTTCTTAATAAATGCCAATTTTGGAACTTTTGTTGTGTGGAGGAATTCCTTGATTACATTAATATTCATCTTAAGGTAACAATATACCATATGCATAATTATAATTTACCAATGGTAATGACAGACATATTTATTTTTGTTAAAACTGAGTGCAATCATTTTCAAGCTATCTCAATAATTGAAATTCAATCAATATTGACATTTTGATGCCTCAATAGATTGTGTGAATATTTAATATATATATATATATATATATATATATATATATAAGAGAATCATATGCCACCACATATATTTGAGAACACATTGCTTAATGAAGCTAAAATTTTAGCTGTGCTCCTAATGGCTGAAAATCGTAGAAATGAAAATACCAAAGTAGAAACATTTGTACAATCTAAATGGCTTCATATATTCTTAACAGGCTGACATTTGAGTTTTCTAATTGTTAAAAAAGCATGTTTGCAGATTTAAATCTTTTAGTGTCCAAATTGACAAAGGAAAGCATACTGTAAGTTCGTACGATAAAAAATAAAAAAACCGAGAAATAATAAAAAGTTAAACTTGAAAGATTGAAAAGACAAAATTTGAAATCAAAAGGAGTAGATATTATCAACAAAAATTGCCAAAAAAATACATAAAAGAACAGTAAAATCCAAAATTTGAAATTTTTAAAGGAAAGGATACATAATACTGCTTATAGAATATAGATTATTTAAATGCCAAGATAGATTAGGAAAGGCCAAATACAGATTAGAAGGTAATAATTTCAAGGTAAAAAAGCATAAATTTGATGTTTTATTTGAAAACTCCAATACACAAAACCATATAACATTTAAAATCTGAAATCACTTCACAAAATTTTAACGATCATTTTAAGTTGTTAAGTCATCATTTACACTGTAAAATACAACGTAATATGGAATATAAAATTAGATAAATACATGTACTAAAAATTTGGGGCAAAAAACAACTGAGAAGTTTAATCCAAAATAAAGCAACAAATTAACATGCAATAAACATAAATTTAAAAATGAAATATAAAACTATTAAAAGTGGTTTTAAAAAGTAAGCACTTATACACACCTAGATTAATTGCTTATTTACAATAAAATATTCTAAAACTTATAATATGTTTACATATATCTTATTACAAAAGAAAATGGGTTATTCAATCTAAATGGTTTCACTCGCTTCACTTAAGTCAATCAAGAAGTTAACTCTTTTTTTTTGCTAGTATCAATAATATTAAAATTAGATATCAAGTTATTAATGGATATGGAGGTAATATCATAAGAAAAAGGATGGGATATCTCTAACTTATTCATACAAAAAATACTTTTCGAAGGATGATCAAAATCTACTTAAGCAGGATGAGAAATTAAATTCAAAAATAGCATAGTTGAGGCAAAAGTCAAGAATTGAACAGACATGCAAAGGAGGCAAATCATGTAATATACTAAACTTATTTATACAATCATGCTTTAAAAGGGACATACAAACAGAAAATATGGTTAAAATTATCATGCGAAAATTTATAGCTTGCTCGCTTAAATGAAGAAATTCTAAAAGGAAAGTAACTATATAAATTAAAAGTTATATAACAAATATGGAAATGCAAATTTTACTACTCGGTTTATGTTAGTGAATTAGTGCATTAATGTATGCATTCTATAATTGACAATTTTTTGCATGGTATGTCACAAGTGCCTTTTTGCATTATATTAGCACATAAATCATAAAATTGTATCAATTATATAAACGGTCATGGTATATGTTATTAGGTACATTTTGCTTTACATCAATATATGCATTTTATGATCAATAGTAATAAAGCATAAGTTATTGATTTGCTGATTTAATGCTCAACATAAATTGCATCATACATTAACCTTAGTTTCCCAAACACATAACACACCTTGTAAACTTGTATAAATGAAGAAATTTTTGTTCACTCTAAATGGTTGCATGTGACATACCTCAGGCTCATATATAACATACCTAATGTAATATATACGGTATAGAACCTCGGTTTAAAAAATCTAATGTGAATATACCAAATGTAATCAATTGCCAGTGTTAGCTCCAGGACTAACATTGGTATATTTTTAAAGGACATTACAGAGGAAATTAGAAAGAATCTTAATTACTTAAACTACTCTTGGAATTAATTAGATTAGTTTCGTTAACCATATCCAAAAAACGGAAAAAAGACTTTCCAAAATTAATCAAATACCATACCTTTAGTACTAATGGTAATTTATGAATTCTCATACTACAAACGTCAGCATGCAAGACTATTCAATTAGCATCTCTTGTTCAACTCTCAAATGTTTATTTTTGGGTATAAGCTCAAACAAATATTTTATGTTACAGAAGTAATAACAATAACGATTAGAATTACTATTTTTAAAATCCTTACTCTAAAACAACCAATAATAATTAATAATAATAATAACAACAACAGTAGAAACAACAAAATTTGAAGTGAATATCCATTAAACAACAAAATTTGTAAACTATCAATTACATATTGTAAACCATTGCTTTAAAATTTGCTTCTATTCTTGGTATATGCCTCTAATGTGAATAACATGATATACACAGTGAGTAGATTTAATACTTTCCTAAGCATTTATATGTTTAAGTAAATTACTAATATTTTTCCTTATTTATTAATCGTTTTCCCAATATTCTTAAAAAAAATTTTATGTATTGATGTTAGGATGTTTACTTTATATTGCATTGACACATAAAATAACTTGAAAATTAAATGTGTATATCAACAATATTTATTCCAAGCACATATTGATATCATTAGATAAATTTATTTAATGACAAAATTTATGCAAATGTATATATGCATGAATTGATGTATGTGGTATTGATATGTAAGTACATATACGTATAGGAAATTTATTTATCCACCATATAAAATTTAACATTATTAATGCAAACAAAGAAACACAAAAATTGATTTAAAATAGAATTTGTCAATGTTGACAAATTTACACTTTATTTGCAAATGGTGTAGTTTCATAGAAGCTTAGCTAAATTGTATGGGTGAAGCTACCCAGCATTGAAATAAAAATATATTATAGATATAATATTACTTAATGCATACAATAGACATTTGAAGGAAAAATTTTGATACTTATTTATTGTACTATACAATGAAAGCACTAAAGAGATAAAACTTGAGAGTGCAAAAGGTCAATCAATATTTCCCTTGCTTTGATATCACCTTGTAGACATAAACAAATAAAAAATATATAGTTTTTTTTCCAGCATCCATTTTTCATTCTCGTTTTTTACTATCCTTGAGACCACAACTAAGGAGACAAACCTACATTGTTAAGCTGCAGGCGAAAAAACATATGAAGTCAAAAAAAAAGTTCAAAAAAGCACATAGCAGAATTGATGTATGTCATAGTTTATAGCAAATGGTTGAAAAAATTCTAGGAAACCGTCGAAGGAAAAATTAGAAAGCAGATTCAAATCAATGTTTAAAAGAGGAGCAAGTAGAAATAGGTGCTATTGTTGCTGAAATCACAGCATCCCAAACACAGTCAAAATGCAAAAGCATGAAGACCACATTAAGAACAAACGATAGAAAAGAAATAAACAATTCTGCCAAACAGAAAAGGTAAACAGAACATAGAGAAAACGACAAAGAGACTTACCTAAATGCAATGACCATTGGATGCCTTAAGAACAACTCGATGGACATTCTAAAAAGAGTAGCAGCCGCCAACAGTGGGGTGTGGAAGAACGATTATTAAAAATACACGTGATGGTGCAATGGGGAAAATACCGATTGATTCCTCGAATTGAATTTGACGGGCATTAGGGTAAAATGAAATTAGGGTTCGGCATTAGGGCAAACAACTTCGAGGATGCCCCGTCGATAAATCGCTGTCCACCTACGGCAACCGAAGAAGACTACTACTTCCGAAAATCATAGCAGGAATATAGTTGTCGGCTTGGTTGAAAGACGTAGAATCCAAATAGAGGGAAACACGATTTTGGTTGAAAAAATTAAAAAACTGGAAACCCTCAATTTGGTAGCGTGATAAAATGAAGTGAGAAGAGAGTAGACCGAGACAATGGATGAAAGGCGCATAGGAAAAATGGAAGAGGGGGTACGATCAGAAACTGCTGTGCTTGGAAACCTGAGAGAAAAAGCGGCGAGGCGTAGAAAAATAAGCGGCGGACAGAAGCAGAAAAATAAAAATAAATATGGGACTGTTCATTTTCCAAAATCGATGAAGGCTTCTGTGCTCTTGAAATTGGACTCACTGATAATATAATAGTATAGATACACAACCTATTTTATTTCTCAAAATTAAGTAAATGAGCATGTTGATGCTTAAACATGTAAAATGGTTCAAAGTCTATATTTCGGGTTAAAATAGATACAAAGCGATTACATGGCTACTAAGTATAATTCTGCAAAAGTAAAACAAAGGTGAGATACACGGACTGGAGACCTGCAAAACACAATTTTATATTTTAACGATGCATTACACTCCCAGTCCTACAATAGTATCAAACCAATAACATTTGATTTCTATTTTAGATATTACTGAAGATTAATATATTTAGAAAAAAGGGGATGCTGATCCAGCAATAACTTGCATGCTTAAACTTATGGATCAGATAAACACAATAAACCAAAGATGGAGAACTTCTTTTCCAAGTGGATCAACAGCAAGGTCTTCAGAGATGATTATGGAAGACGTGTACTAAATTCTCTTAATTATAGGCAGCTAAGCGGAGATGGTCACATGAGAAACCCTAACGAAAAGCTTTTTATCATAGAAACTTCACAAACTCCCATTGCCAAAGTTGAATTTTCATCAAATAAAGTTAGTCCTAAACAAAGTGTAACGGAGTCTGTTAAACCCCCTGTATCACAAGATGCTATGCTTGATAATACAAGTAAAACCAAAGAGGCGAAGAAACCAACCAAGGAGGTTATCAAGGAAAATGTGAAAAGCATAGAAGTAGAGGAGATAGGAAAATCTTTAGGGGAACCAAAAACTGAAGTGAACGATCCTGAAAGATTGAAGGAAATGAGAAGAGAGGAGGAGATTGCAAAAAATAAGTTAGTCTTGGAGCGTAAGAGAAAGAATGCAGAAAAAGCAGCTGCCAAGGCTGCTGCAAAAGCATAAAATGAGGCTAGAAAAAACTGAAGGCAAGCATTTTTTTCCCATATATATTTTGATATAATCTTTCTCTTTTAACCTTAGTAGATTTGTAAGATGGAATTACGGTTATCCAATATCTGATGCATTAATCTCTGTTATAATCCAAATCCATATAAAAATAATACGTTCTGGTAAAGATTTCTGCTATAACCAAAAAATGCAGTCAAGAATCTTGCTGTAATACCTGATTTGAAATTGTTTAGACACCAGGTTAAAAAGAACCGTTAGAGCATCTCCAACAGAGCGAGAATTCTCAAATCCGCACCCAAAATCGTCCCCAACAGAGTGCGAGAATGTGTAATAGTGCAGATCTGGGGGCCTTCGGGCTGGGAATCCCCAATGCGTTGAGGCGCTTGTTGAACAGGCGCCTGAACATCAGGCGCCTGTTCAACAGGCGCCTGGCAACAGGCGCCTGTTGCTAGTAGGCGCATGTTTAACAGGCGCCTACTAGCTTCAACGGTCGTTTTTCCCAACGGTCGTTTTTCCTCTTTAAATAACACTCCCTCCCTCTTCGTTCATTTCAAACCAATTTTCATTTTTGCAATTTTTTTCTGCCACCGATCTCAACTGAAAATGTACTTCGATTTCGACGATGTAGCTGCAAGGGCCAGTTTTGACGAATACGACTTGCAAGACGCTACGATTCCTGTTGGGGGGGAAGTAACTAATGCAAGTTGGAGCGCTGCGGAAGACTACGATCTTTGCTACATTTACTGTGCACTATCAGTCGATCCTATTCGAGGGACCGATCAAAGTGGTGAATCTTTTTGGCGCAAAATTACTAATTGCTACAATCGGAAGAACATTAATCGAAAAAGAACGCTATCTTCGGTCAAAGGTCATTATGGAAAAATAAATCGTCAAACGCAAACGTTCGATTCTCAAATGTTCAAATTGAAGCAAACGAATCCTAGTGGCTTTGGGAATGAAACACATTTAGTAAGCTTCAATGTAATTTCATTGTATTTTTTTTATCTTAGTTCCTTAAGTTTACCAGTTTTTTTTTGAACAGAGAATGGCCGCAAACAAGTTGTTCAAACAAATCTATAAACCTGATAGTAAACAAGCACCACATTTTTATCAGTTCATGCACGTGTATGACATGTTGGTCGAGCATGTTAAATGGAAATCATCGCTTCAGAAGACCGTTCAACAAGTTCAATCAAACAGCTGTAGGGGTAAAACGCCTAGAGTTGGAGAAACCTCCAGTCCTATGGAATCCCAAGGAAGCTTCGGTTTAGGATCAGAAGAAGGCCCATCCCCAAATGAAGATCATTTTGTTAGGCCACAGGGTGCAAAAGCGGCCAAAAAAAAGCAGACTGCGGCAGCGGATCAAGATGAAATTAAAAAACTCATGCTTGAATCTGAGGAAAGATTTAACCGGGCAATGGACACTCGAGCACTGCAACACCAAGAAAAGTTATCAAGAATGGATCAACTTATTGCTGGAAACCGCCAAAGAGATGAAGATGCAATCATGTTTATGGATACGTCACATATGTCTGCAGAACAGCTGCAGTATACGGAGCAAAGAAGGAGAGAAATTATGAGGCGTAGACTTGAAGAGGATCAGTAAATGAATTACCGTTTCTACAACCATTGTATCTTTAAGTACCGTTATTTGTATTGTGTTCTTAATGCAAGCAATTAGTAATATAAGTTTTTCATTCAAATTGCATTACACTAAAAAATGATTTTAACAACCTTAGCTTAATTATACAGAAACAGATTACAATAACCTTAATACGAAACAACATAAACAGTAGTAGAAAACGTAAGAATACAAATAGAGTTTCACTGATTTCCAGAAAACCCCCAAAGATGATCTATGAGATCATTTTGTAGTCTTCGATGAAGTTGAGCACTACGGTATGACATTTGACTTTGTACATGAAACTCGAGTTCAAGTGCGCTTCCAATCATATCGTTGCGCCAAACAGGCGGTGGTGTAGGAGCACCCTCGTACACGTAATCTTCTTCCATGTCTTTTTCATCCTCTATAATCATATTATGTAAAATAATACAAGTGTATATTATTTTTGTCATTTTAACTGGTGACCAAAGTCTGCATGGATTACTGACTATGGCAAATCTAGACTGAAGAACCCCAAATGCTCTTTCAACATCCTTCCTCTGGCCTTCTTGCATCGCTGCAAACTTTGCTTGTTTATTGTTTTGTGGGTTAGAAATTGTCTTGACAATGGTACTCCATTTCGGATATATACCATCACCTAGATAATATCCATGATCGTACGTGTTACCTCCCAAAGTAAATGTACAAGGAGTAGATCTTCCGTTTGCTAAATCATTGAACAACGTAGATCGTTCGACTACGTTAAGATCATTGTTCGAACCTGGCATTCCAAAAAATGCATGCCATATCCATAAGTCATAAGACGCTACAGCTTCAAGAATAATAGAGGACCTATGAGATTTACCCTGATAAGCTCCAGCATACGCCTTTGGACAATTCTTCCACTCCCAATGCATGCAGTCTATACTGCCTAACATTCCGGGCCAACCTCTACTACCATGCATATTTAATAAGTTAATTATATCGGCCTCGTTCGGTCGGCGTAAGTATTGATCACCGTAAATGTCCACGATAGCTTGACAGAAATGTTCCAAACACTCTAATACCGTGCTTTCCGCCACTTTCAAATTTTCGTCAAGTGCGTCCGCCGGTCCTGCATATGCAAGCATTCTGAGTGCAGCTGTCATTTTTTGAATTCCTGTCAAACCCATTGTACGAGATGCATTGGGTTTGAAGATAAAGTATTTGTCATGCTGCTTGATACATTGGAGGATTCTAAGAAATAGAGGACGCCGCATGCGGAATCTTCTTCTAAAATCGGCATCTGTGTAAGTAGGATTCGGAACAAAGTAGTCTTCCATCAGTCTGTCGTTGTGCCATGAATGTCTTCGATTTTTATACCGACGACCAACAACTGATCCACCGTGTTGCCTGCTCGATTGACCAACCTGTAGCGCAGCCATACTTAGTAGTTCCTTTTCGCGGCGAAAATGATCTTCCATCATTTCATCAAATTCGTCGTTGCTATCATCAAAAAATATATAATCTTCGGCAGCCATTTGTTATATTTGAAATTGTATGAAATAAGACTGAGCAATAATACTTCTCAACATCTAGCAAGCCTTTTATAGCTTAATTCCCGGTACTGTTCCCATCCCATCATACTACTGTAGCCATCCCAGCATACAACTGTAGCCATCCCATCAAACAACTGTAGCCATCCCATGTTTAAGCAACTACTGTATGTAGGAACAGTGTTGAATGGTTCTTATCGTACAACTGTAGCAATATTACTTTATCTTATCATACAACTGTAGCCATCCCATCAAACAACTGTATCATCACATCATTCAACTGTAGCCATTTTCTTAACGCAATAATACAGAAAGAAACAAGCCAATGTTACTGAAACAGCCAACAGTAATACAACCAACCAAAAAAAACCACTACAACCAACAAGTAACAAACTCAACGAGAATACACTCAACTTAAGGATATCCAAATCGTTCTAGCCAATTTTGACGTACGATATAAGCCTCATGTCCAGTGAACGTGCTGTGATATTTGAGAAAGTAACGACCTTCAAAGGTGGAACGGGTTGGTTCGAATACATTTTCAAATATAACTTCATTGATAACTGTACTGTACCGCGTACAGGCGATGCAGAAGTTCCCATACGTAGTCCTCAACTCTACCTTCGTACGTCTGGTTCTACACTCAACATTGTTATTGTATAGTTCAGCAATGGTGTCCCAAAACTGAGTTGCCATTATCTCTTCATCGTCGCACATCTGATCAGTTTGTATAAAAACATTTACTAAATGTTTCAATTCAGTAGCCGAAAATATTATGTTACTCATTGATTGAATTTACCGAACTTTTAAATGCTGTGATATATGAGTACAAAACTTTCTCTTAAATAAACAAGTCGTGATCCGCGTACAATAAAATGAAGCATGAGATTAAAGACCACGTGTCAAACATCCATAAACTGATTGCCAAACAAACACAAATGTGTTTGTTACATCAACATCTTCACAATTCTAGTACATATAAGCTTAATAATAACCAAGCATAAATTAGCATCATCACCACCATATATACAGTCACATAATAACACAGTCTAAAACATCTAAATGGAGCACATCAGTCTATGTGATCAGAACCGCTATCAATCTCCTCATCGTCGTCACTATCGTCGTTGACGTCATCAAAGTCTTGCGGCTGAGGTCCCGCATGGAGCTGCTCCTGAAGCTGCTGAATCTGGGTCTGTAATCCCTGTATCTGCGCATCATATTGAGTCTGCTGTTGTTGGACCGCGGTCTGGTAACTCTGATACATCATCCCTGTATAATCGAGCGTCATACGCTCAAATGCAGCAATCATCCGTCTATCATAATCCATGTACTGAGAAAGCTGATATGCACACAAGAAAAATTATACACAAGTGGATAATATAATGACAAGTAAATTAAGGAAAATTAAAAACTAATACAGACCTGATGAGGCTGGTACAATCCGGCGGATGGTATACCCGTAATAGCGTCGTCTGTAGGATACTGCAAGGGATACTCCACAACCTGACCGTGTACATCATACGCTCTAAACGAATGGGGTGGTGGGTCGAAAGTAGGAGGCTGTGTGTACTGAGATGATGTAGGCTCAAAGGTGGCAGGCGGTAGTGGAACTCTACCAGAAGAGGTACGCGGCCCAATATGATCGGAGTTCAAACCCCGAATATAATCAGGTAAAGCGTAAGCACGTGGGGCTACTCGAGCCCAATATGAATCAAAGTCTCCCAAAGTACCCTTATTGTTACTAAAAAATGTAGACCCAAAAAGGTATAGTATGAATGCACGGATAACGGGAGTGTGCATATCCTCAACGGCCATGTACTCTACTATATACCGCTGCAAACAAGGTAGAGTAACAGCTCCTCCTCTAACCTCCTCATCGGCCATAGTCGGTAAATAAGCTGAATATGACTCGAACTCCTCGAATGAACTATCAAATGGAACAGGGAGACGGTCAGGTCGACCAACCTCTATGCCAGTGAGCATATAAAAATCTAGGGGAGTCAGTCCTAACTCAAAATCAGGAAAATGAAATGTGTGAGTGGTCGGCCACCATCTCTCGGTAAGGGCCTCTACTAGACAACGATCTACATGTGCAAATCTAGGTAAAGCAAGAAATTCACCAAAAGGTGATGCATGTAGCCTATCCAAAATCGGCTCCGGTAACTGATCAAAATATTCAGACATACACCTATACCAACTACCTCGCATCGCTACGTGACGAACCTAAATATATGATTATTTAATGTTAAGGTAAATAAGGAATTATTATACATTTATATTTACATGGTCGTTTATTAAGCAATAAATAAATAACGTATACCTGTGGCGTCGCTATAGCTGCAGTAAGTCGATGCGAAACAGTAGGAGGCAAGTCGTGCAAAGATCGAAGATCGGCTGGAGTCACGGTAGCATCGGGAGGGATATGAGCAGGTCCGATATTGGCATCAGTCGTATATCGAACGGTGCGTCTACCGGTTTTGACCGGACGGGGCGGCATTTGGACGTGAAGTTGGTTTGAAAATGGGGGTTGGGAAGAGGGAGGAATGAGGGGAAATGGGGGAAAATGCACCTGATATAGGCGCATTAACCAGGCGCCTGTTGAACAGGCGCCTGGTCATCAAGCGCCTGTTCAACAGGCGCCCGCCCTCATTTCTGTTGTAGAAATGAGGGCGCCAACATTTTGGAGTGCGAAAATTCTCAAATCCGCACTCCAAACTGTTGGAGATGCTCTTAGTTAGACTTTATCCCTTGGCAAAAGTTGAGCCAAATTTACAAGTAAATCTCTTTAAATTATTAAATTTGAAAACAACCAAAATACTAGATTTTATTTGTTTATTATCCAGTGGTATCTTAATACATTCATCAATAATTTGATACAATCAAATCCAGTTTCAGCTGGTTATGTGCTTGGAGCATTAGACAAATGGTTGTTCCTATCAGTTACAAGCTAGACCAACTCTTAAGTTGGAAAATGTTATAGATCCATTTTTTTGGTATATCTGAATACTTTTGACCTTTTCTAATTGTTGGAAATGTTTTTGTTTATAAAGTGAATTTATTAAAAAAAATTAAATAAAAAACAAGGTTAATGGTAATTTGTTTATGAACCATTATTATAATTGAGCCATTGCAAGTTCATAACGGTAATATATTTATGAATCATTATTATAATTGAGCCGTTGCAAGTTTATAACGGTAATATATTTATGAATCATTATTATAATTGAGCCGGTACACTTGTACAACGGTAATATATTTATGTGACATTATTATTGAGCCGTTACAAAAACTAATGGTATTGCAATATTATTTTAAATGAGAATAAATTAAAATTCATTAGCATTCCATCACTTTAGTAACGTATACAATTTCCATTCTGCCTATTTAAAAGATAGATAGACAAAAGAGAAATGGTAAGAATAACAGGCATTTTTATTTTTCTTCCTCCTTTAAGAGAACTAAACACCTTGAGCAGTATTTCAGAGTGCAAATCAGAATCGACTTCGTCAGTGCAAATAGGTTGATATTTTTTCAGATTAGAGAGGTTGGTTTATCCTAGAGGCAACATCGTTTGTTTTTTAGAGCTGCTTTGCACTTTCGAGCAAAACGCCGAAACGTCTTCAAGAGAGTGACAACGTACATGACTCAACCGAAGTTTGTTGTTCCCAACATTGAAGACGTTCCAGACAACAATGACTTCTATTGCAACTATTGATGATGCTACACCGACCTCAATGTTTCAGGTCCCCATGGTCGCTTCTACACCCTTCAGATTCGAGGGCCTCCATTTCAAGCGCTGGAGGCAAAAGATGGAATTTTTTCTGACGATGAGGATGGTGGTTGATGTGCTCACTGCAGAAAAGCCGACAGTACCAGAGAAGCCCGCTGAAACCGATGCACAACAACTGCAGATCTGGCAGGAACAAAACCAAAAATTGCAGAATTGGACAGAGCAGGATTACCTCTGCAAGACCTTCATACTCAATGGCCCGAGCGACGATCTCTACGACTACTACAATTTGGACAAGACAACTAAGGAAATTTGGGAGGCGCTGCAAAAGAAGTATGATATAGAAGAAGCTGGAGCAAAAAAATATGTCGTCAGCCGCTACCACAAATTTCAGATGATAGACGACAGGTCAGTGGAGATGCGGTCTCATGAACTTCAGAAAATAGCTCATGAGATTGTCTCTGAAAGTATGGTTATTAATGAAAAATTCCAAGTTGTTGTTTTGATAGATAAACTACCTCCTAATTGGAAGGATTTAAAGAATAATGTGAGACATAAATCTAAAGAATTTTCTTTGGAAAGCTTGATAACTCGCCTCCGTATTGAGGAGGAATCACGCAAACAAGATATGAAGGAAGAAGTGCTTGCTGTTACAGGCAACACTAAAAAAGTTGCAGTTCTGAAACCAAATCCTAAAATCTTTAAGAATCGGAACCGCAAGCTTAGTTAGAATCGCAACAAACAAAAACCACCACAAAAGAATAACTCTGGACAGTTGTATCTTTGCTACAACTGTGGAAAACCAGGCCATATGGCACACAAATGTAGGAACAGACTAGGCCTGCACCACAGGCTAACTTGACCGAGGAGCCTCTAACGGCTATGATTACTGATGAGATTAACCTTGTTGGGGGATCAGAGGGTTGGTGGGTAGATACTGGTGCTACATGCCATGTATGCTATGACCGTGCTATGTTCAAAACATACACGGAGACTAAGAATAAGAAAGTGTTGTTGGGAGACTCTCACACCACTATTGTTGCTAGGATTGGAAGTATAGAGCTGAAGTTTACCTCTAGGAAGACCGTCATTCTGAAGGACTTAATGCACACTCCAGAGATGAGAAAGAATCTTGTTTCAGGTCATCTTCTTAATAAGGCTGGTTTTACACAGATTATTGGGGCTGACATGTACACCATCACTATGACTGGTATGTTTGTAGGTAGGGGTTATGAAACAGATGGTATGTTTAAACTGAATATTGAATGTAATAAAATGTCTGTTTCTGCTTATATGTTGTGTGATTTTAATATCTGGAATTCTAGATTATGTCATGTGAATAAACATATAATTCATAACATGAGCACCTTATATCTTATCCCTAAAATGTGACAAACTGATTTTGATAAATGTGAATTCTGTAGTCAAGCAAAAAGCACTAAGAAACCACATAAATCAGTTGATAAAGTTTCTAAACCTTTAGATTTGATTCATTCTGATATATGTGAGCTTGATGGAACTTTGACTAGACATGGACACCATTACTTTATCACTTTTATTGGTGACTGTTCTGATTT
Organism: Allium fistulosum; assembly: GCA_030737815.1. Lineage (NCBI taxonomy): Eukaryota > Viridiplantae > Streptophyta > Magnoliopsida > Asparagales > Amaryllidaceae > Allium > Allium fistulosum. The sequence goes on along the minus strand of CM060903.1, from coordinate 412,413,455 downwards.
TACTTATGTATACCTTATGAAAAATAAAAGTGATGCATTTGATATGTTTAAATCATTTAAAACTGAAATTGAGAATCAATCTAATAAGAAAATTAAGAGACTTTGTAGTGATAGAGGAACAGAATATGTGTCTAGTTTATTTCTTTATTTCTATAAATTGTGTGGTATAATTCATGAGAGAACTGCACCTTATTCACCTGAAATGAACGGTAAAGCTGAAAGAAAAAATAGAACCTTTACCGAATTAGTTGTAGCTGTCTTATTGAATTCGGGTGCAGCAAAACATTGGTGGAGGGATATTTTATTGACTGCATGCTATGTATTGAATAGAATCCCTAAATCAAAAAGTAAAATCTCATTATTTGAAATTTTAAGAAATTATAAACCAAGTGTGTCTTATTTTAGAACTTGGGGATGTTTGGCATATGTTCGTATATCAGACCCTAAGAGAATAAAATTAGCAAGTAGAGCATGTGAATGTGTATTTATTGGCTATGCTATTAATAGCAAAGCATATACATTTTATGACCTGAATACATAATATAATAGAATCTACTGATGCTGATTTTTATGAATTTAGATTTCCTTTTAAATTGAGGAATAGTGGGGGCACATCAAGTAACACCATGCCTATTAGAACAGAACTTAACGAGTCTTTTGAAAATGAACCTAGAAGAAGTAAAAGAACAAGAACCACAAAAGATTTTGGTTCAAATTTTTGTGTTTTTACTATATAGGAGGATCCCTTAAACCTCCAAGAGGCCGCCTTATCTTCCTTAGATGCCGATTTTTGGCATGAGGCTATAAATGATGAAATGGATTCTTTGGAATCTAATAAGACTTGGCACTTAGTAGATCTACCACCTGGTTGTAATTCTATAGGCTGTAAATGGGTACTTAAAAAGAAATTAAAACCTGATGGCATAGTTGATAAATATAAAGCCCATTTAGTAACTAAAGGATTTAAGCAAAGAGAAAATGTAGACTTTTTTGACACCATTTCACCTGTAACTAGGATTACATTCATTCGAGTACTAATTTCACTTGCATCTATTCATAATTTAATAATACACCAAATGGATGTTAAACTGCATTTTTAAATAGTGAATTTGAAGAGGATATTTATATGGACCAACCTGAAGGATTTATAGTTCATGGTCAAGAACATAAAGTTTGCAAGTTAGATAAATCATTATATGGCTTAAAACAGCACCTAAACAATGACATGAAAAATTTGATAACTTAATAATCTCACATAGTTTCAAAGTTAATGAAAGTGACAAATGCATTTACTATAAATCTGAGAATGACATTTGTACTATCATCTGTCTGTATGTAGATGACCTACTTATTTTTGGGTCAAACATTCATGCCATAAACTCTGTTAAACCTTTGTTAAGTGCTAATTTCGATATGAAAGATCTAGGTAAAGCAAGTGTAATCCTTGGTATTAAGATTACTAGGTCCGAAAAGGAACTTTCTTTGGATCAATCTCATTATATCGAGAAGATTCTAAAGAAATACAATTACTTTGACTGTAAACCTGCATGTACACTATATGATCCTAGTGTAAAACTATTTAAGAACACTGGTGAAGGTGTAAGACAGTCTGATTATGCGAGCATCATTGGCAGCCTTCGGTATGCCACTAATTGTACTAGACCCGACATTGCCTATGTTGTGGGATTATTATGTAGGTTTACTAGTAAACCTAGTAGAGCACTGGCATGCTATCGAAAGAGTCATGAGATACCTAAAACGTACTATGAACCTTGGGTTACATTATGAAAAGTTTCCAACTGTCCTTGAAGGATACACCGATGCAGACTGGAATACTTTATTTGATGATTCGAAAGTAACCAATGGCTATATCTTTAGCATTGCTTGTGGAGCTGTTTCTTGGAAATCTAAGAAAAAGACTATTTTGGCTCAGTCCACTATGGAGTCTGAGATGATAGCACTAGCCACAGCTAGTGAAGAAGCAGACTACTTAAGAAATCTGCTAGTTGAGATTCCTTTATGGGAAAAACCGATACCAACTGTGTCGATCCATTCGATAGTATCGTGGCTATGACAAAAGTACATAACTTTTATTATAACGATAAGAGACAACAAATACGTCGTAAACATAACATTGTTAGAGGGCTACTCTCTCTAGGAGCTGTTAGAGTGGATCACATACGCAGTGATGAGAATATTGCCGATCCTTTGACGAAAGGACTAGCAATAGTGAAAGTCCTTAAAACCTCTAAAAGAATGTGACTATTTCCCTTAGATTGTTGAGTCACGCACAATGGTTACCCGACCTAATGACAGGAGATCATAGGAACTAGGTTCAATGGGTAGAAACAAGTTGTGAAGTGATATGAGTTGAACATGCTATTTTTATATATTTTGAAGCATGTATTTCTGAAGTGATTAGAGTATGAGTTAATAGAAACTCTTAATGAGATCTATACTCTATATAGAGTGGAGTACCTACCTTCAGAAGTACTCTTAATAGACTCATCTATGTGAATGTGGAAATGTGGCCGTTTCTATGGAATTTTGGGTAAAATTCTTATAGCATTAACTAAACTGGGATAGACGTGCATAACCATAAATGCACGTCTAATTTGATTTCACTCTAGAAAGATTATTTATGGTTTGATGTTGGGAATAGAGTTCAAGACTACGTGTCACTCTAGTAAAAATTGAACCTTAACCACTATGTAGTGGTTCAAGTCGAAAGACACTTTTGTTTATGCACAATCTTATGTTTTTAGAAGCTACTCGAAAAATATTTTTAAAAAAATTCAAGTGGGGATTGTTGGAAATATTTTAAAATTTTAAGTGAATTATTAAAAAAAATGAATAAGTGTAAATGGCTCCTATATGAATAGTCTCACATTGTAGGACTATAAAAAAAAATCTAGCATTTATACTTGATTCTTGGAAGCTAAATTGAACCCTTTGGACACCCAATTTTGCCCTTTTGTGAGGAGGAAGACCGTGTTTGACCACCACACGTGCACGCATCAACTGACTGACTCGGACCGGGCTAGGCTCGGGTTTGTTGTGGTGTAGGACTTACACGAAATTTATTATGCGTTTTCTGACCGTTATTTTATTTGAACGGTAAAACTTCAGTTCCGAATTTTGAGATGACGTCACCCGACGATTCAGTAATACGTTTGATTTGGTATTCCGTCTATCAAATTGGTATTTTTAGACAAAATCAAAATAGAACGACATTCTTTTTTCTCAAACCTATCATCTTCTCCCCGAAACCATTTTTCTTAAAAAAAATCAAAAGGTGAGCAATCGTTTTTGGGTGCAATTGAGTCGATTCCGCAGGCGGGTCGATACCGAAAACCGAAAGAAGATGCTGTTTTATCCAAGAGACGGTGACGTTTGTTAGACTGCTTTGCACCCCTGAGCAGAACGCTGAAATGTCTTCAAGGTAGTGACTAACTACACGACTTAGCTGAAGATCATTTGTTTCAAACAGACTAACAAGGCAACAAAAATCATATACTGCCAAGCATCACTGGAACAACGTAAATCCCTTCTAGCTTAACAGTGAAAACATATATTTCATTGGGAAATATATAATACTAAAAGACCAATATTTTTTATTTAGTCTTCTCTTCTAGCACATGGTCAGCAATTAACTATATATAATACTCTTCCATAGCTTTCCAAGTAAGATTGACAAAAACATGGAACCATAATAAAGCAAAGAGGCAAAAATATTCCTTAGCACAACTTATCCAGTTGCTGCTACTTTATATAAAGCACACTCGCGCAATATTCATTCCATTCAAACTCGAAATTCAAGTTCAATAATAAAAAAATTGTGTACTAAATGCATTGGAATTATGAATGTTGAAAAGAAGTATGTATTACATTAGTGTAAATGTATAAGTTCAATAATAAAAAAGATGTCAACCTGAAATGAAACAAAACGGTATGGGTATCAATTTACAGACTCGAAATGTTTTGCATTTTAATATGAAAAAAATTACACCAAGCGTGTGAGATTATACGAAAGTTTCTAAGTTTTTATGTTCACAGTGTAAGCTTTTTATTCACGGTATAGATATATGATATCATCACCTTTAATTGATTCCGCTTTAAATTACATGCGACTTCTGTACATTTTAGAATTCATAACATCAAGAAAAAGGAACTTGAACAACAGAACGATTCATCAACATTTAAAACATAATGCATAAGTTGAAAACCAATAATGTGTGTGTGTGTGTATATGCAACTATAAAACTGTTTCATCATGACAACAAAATTGGTTTGTTGGATTTACCAAGAGCGAGCAAAAGTGAAAAACTTTGGAATCAAAATGCCCATATTGTTTATACATTTAATCACATAAAATCTATTACTTCTTAAAATAAGAAATAAAATCATGAAACGCAAGAATATACCTATTAAAATTGCATTCATTTGCCTTTTCTTTATCTTGATATAATTTCATATATTATGAATCTATAGAGAGTTGAAAAATTAAATGTGACATATTAGTGTTAAATGACACATATAATGTAAGTAGGATGGAGGACTCAGAATTAAATGCTTTCCAGGAACTTCCCAACCATCAACAAGATTTATTGCAAGTACAAATCCTAATTCGGTATGAATCGCATCGGGTAAACAACAAAAACTAATGTACAAATAAAGGTCAACTAGTACTAGAATCATAATATTCCATGCTAAATAATAAAAATATTAGTGATAAGAAATGTATATTATAAAGCAAAAGTTGTGTTTGAAAATTCCCACGCACCATTAAATTGTGGTAAATTCTCCAATAGCTCTGTTAGTGTTCGCTTAACCCTATAATTGTGTGTGAATCCCTGTTTGAATCTAAGCCAACTTATATTCAACATAAATCAGAGATAAGGGAATAATTATCAAACTATAATAGTATCTGTTTATCCGACAGTTTCGACTATATCTGGACCAATCAGACCAGACGGACTCAATTGTCATCAGGATCAATATATCAATTAACGATCACGAAGCCTAAAGATCAGACCTAAATGATAATTTGAAGCAGTAGCAAAGCAGAAGCTGGAGACGAACTTAATAAAACACTTAAAGCATGGAAATTCACTACTCCCTGAAGATAGATCAAGTACGATCCATATTTAATACTATGGATTGTATCGTATCGATTCCATAGCTCAATTCAACGAAGATCGATCAGTATCTCAAAATCTACAACTTCAACACACTTGAAACTTTCAGAGCATAAATATATTAGAGAGGGGAATCCCTAGGAATGATTGCATGTCAAGATGAACAAGTTCGAACGGTCAACATGATTGTTCATAAATGATCGTACAAATTCAGCCAAATGCACCAACTTGATGAAGATTGGTTAATATCTCATGAATTACAACTCGGAATAGCACCAAACTTTGGGAGCATACATTAGAAATATGGGAGAGTCACCATGAATGATCGCATCATCATCAGAGTCAAAATGAACCGGCATCCATCGTTTCAAATTGAGAGTTAGAACTTGCAATCGTTCTAATGGGCCCCTACGGATCTGGAGAGTCTTTTGCCGAAGTTCCAGCAAGTCATTTCACCGTCTTCACCTATAAATACATACTTATTTCTTCATTTAAAGGATTTTTTATGCTGCTTGCTGCTGGGGACTCCATTGTAATCAAATGCCATTATCATTACTTCATTGTAATCAGATTTACAAGTGATCAATAAAGCAAATTCTTTAAAGTAAACGTAGGCACACAACACCAAACTATTATAAATCCTTCTATTTTTGTTACTGCTTAATTTTGATTGCTTATCTACTTATCCTCTCAGTTTAATTTTGATTATTCTTTATTTATTTCTCTACTATTCTATTCTTGAGTGTTCGTGCCCACTTTTAGTGAAAACATTTTGGTACTTTAACTGAGAATGCTTGATTCTCAATTTATTTGGATCTCTTTGTTGATATTGGATTGCGTAAATCCCTCGAAGGAGGTCCATAATTATCTTCAAGAAGCTTGCTTGTTTTATTTAGATTTGCAAAAGTATAAGTAAAGCTATCAACAATGGTTAGGAACACTAGATCTAATTCTCGGAACGCAGAAGGAAATGAGAATGCTAGCATCCAGCAAGGAGTCTCGAGCAATCAACCAGTGATGTGAATGCTACCAATCCAGTTGATGTCCAGAATCTAGCTGATTCCATTACAAGAGCTGAATTCCAGAATCTGATAAGAGAGCTAGTGAATAACCATCGATAATTGAATCAGCAAATTCAAGCAAATATCGACCTAATGAACCAACTCAGTCAGCAATAGCATGGGAAAGCAAGGAAGGACCCCACCCCTACCCTGCATCGAAGAGTTCTAGTTCATCGGACAATTATCATAGACGAGACGCCGTAAAATGGATGGATACCATGCTGAAGCATCAACCTGAACCCGCCTTCCATCGATCATTCCAAATAGAGCGACAACGATCGATGCCGATCATCTAGAATGACTGGTACAGATCATTTTCTGGATGGACGATACCAATCAGTGACAGCAGGGTTATATACCGACGATGCTGCGATCAATCTGGATGCTGGAGTTCAAGCAAATTCTGACTAGTTACTTCCCTGGAATGACGATGAAGTCAATGTACGTGATATACATCGAGGGGATGTTGAATCAAGAAGGCGTGGAATGGCACATAGACATTGATCGGACCATCCACGTGAGGTGGAACACGACCATCGCTTGGTTCTGATTATCAAACGTCGGACTTATCGGCTATGGCTAGACAGTTAGTGAGAGAGAACCAAGGCTTGACCAATGACGACTGAGGAATCTCGAGAAGCCATACCCCATTCACTAACAATATCTTACATGCAGAATATCCAAGGAGGTTCAATATGTCATTGATGACTGCATATGAGGGAAAGACCGACCCTAGGTAGCACATCATGAGATATGAATGGTTGATGGATTCTACATGAGAAGATGAAGCAACCAGATGTTTTCCTATTACTCTTTCTGGAATAGCAACGGTGTGGTTTACAAGATTACCCCCACGATCAATCTCTAGATTTGATGATTTAGCAACGAGTTTGTAGAGTAGTTCCATATGCATGCAACTTGCCCCAAAGATGCAATGTCCCTATCTAGTGTTATCCAGGCTCCAGGAGAACCACTGAAAGATTACTTGGAGAGATTTCATACAACCGTCATGGATTTAGTAATCCAAACGTCCATTCAAAATTGATGGCGGTAACAAGAGGGATTGACCCAGATTCCGATTTTGGCGATTGGTTAGCTGGAAAACCACCCGCAACATTGGAGCGTTTCTATGCAAAGGCGGATCGGTATTTAAGGAAAGAGGAAGCCAGATGCTCTTGGAAGAAGAATGTTGTGGAACCAAGTGGAGAGGAAGTATAGAGTAACATTGCAGTGAAGCAGCTGGTGATAGTTTTGGAAAAGTTCAACTGAATGTCCACAATAAACTGAATCAGCAAAAGAAAGGGGGAGATATGAGCCGAGAATGAAAGAGGAATTCTAGAAGAGGAAAGCCTAGGATTCCAATGTACGATACATACACGCCACTGAATACATCTCTAGAGAATGTTTATTTGTCTACATGCAATACCATGCAGCACAGGAAGCTATCTCCAAAAGAATCAATGGAGAAGCAGAAACAAACTAGAAAGCATTGTCGGTTTCACAAACGTTATGGTCATAACACAAATGAGTCTAGGCATCTCTAGGATATTATCGAGAAACTGATTCAAGAAAGAAAGTTACAGCAGTTTGTTAAAGCCCCATGGGATGGCAGGCAAAGGACATCCAACCCCAACCGGGGACAAGCATCGCACATAGCTGAGGAGCCTGCGTGGACTGGTGGAACATTAGTAATCAATACAATACTCGGAGGACCGCATCCAGTTGATAAGAGTTGGCATGAGATGGAGCGCTACGCTAGCGCGATCGAACATGTGAATTTTGAATTTTGTTTGAGTACAGAAGATGGAGCTTCAGCCAAACAAGATGATATTGTGTTCAGAAACAAAGATGCAGATAAGGTCGAGGCACCGATGATCGACGCAATGGTCATGTCGGCCATGATCGGTCCCGCCTTAGGTGGATTTTGGTTGATTATGGAAGCTCCGCAAATATAATTTTCAAAAAATCTTATGATCAGATGAGGATGGAAGCCAAGGACTTGCAATCATCTAAATCTCGCATTCATGGTTTTAACGGTGCTATAATCGAAGCTGCTGGTTATGTTGAATTATCCATGGAGTTGGGAGAAGGTGACCGCAGGAGAGTGTGGATTTTGCCATTTGTTGTTTTGGATGTTGACTCTTCATATAATGCTTTTCTGGGCCGACCGACCCTAGTTGAGTTTCGGGCAACTCTTTCCTTATGGTGTTTGACTTTGAAGTTTCTGACAGATAATGGTGTTGGAGTAGTTTATGGTGATCAGGCGACCGGACGTGCCTGCTATGTAGCTGAATTGAGGGATGCTTAACGGAAGGAGAAATGCAAGGGTGTAGACAAGTCTCTCCGCATCTAAACCACTAAAGATTGATAAACAGTGCCTGAGCCTTGGCTCGAGTGCTATAGCCGATTTTATAGAGATATAGATCTGAGGGATGACGAGGAGGAGCCCAAAGACACTAAGGCTGCACCGGCTAAGCTGATGATTGACATCACGGTCAGCCATGATGAATCATCAAGGGTCCTAAAGATCGGGTCACAACTCAGCCCCCCAATGATTACTGGTTTTCTCCAAGCGAATCTCGACGTGTTTGCTTGGATTCACTCTGAGGTGTGGAATCTCACTTACCATTGCGAGCCATGCCTTGAATATCGACCCAAGGCTCGTCCCGGTGAAACAAAAAAGGCGTGGCATGGATCTGGAGAGATCTACCGCTCTTAAAGAGAAGGTGGATAGGCTCAAAGGCAATGGGTTTATTCACGACGCCCTCTACCTTAAATGGATATCTAATTCTGTACTTGTGAGAAAGGAAAATGGGAATGGCAGATATGCGTTGATTACTCCGACTTGAACAAGGCGCGCCCGAAAGACAGTTTTCCCCTTTTAAGGATCGACCGGCTGGTAAACTCAACCGCAAGGCATGAATTTCTATCTTTCATGGATGTATACTGTGGATATAACCAAATCCTAATGCATATTCCAGATGAAGAGCACACCAACTTCATTACCTACGTTGAATTATATTATTATTTGGTGATGCCATTGGGATTAAAGAACGCTGGAGTGACCTATCAACGTTTAGTCAATAGAATGTTTAAAGATCAGATCGGAAAGAGGACAGGTGTATGCGGATGATATGCTCGTGAAGTCACGACGATCTAGCGACCATATTAGAGACTTGGCAGAAATGTTCGATATCCTCCGATATTACAAAATGAAGATCAATCCCCTGAACTATTCTCTTGGCGTTGCATCAGGAAAGTTCTTGGGTTTCATCGTTAATGCCCATGGAATTGAAGTTAATCCCGAGAAGATCCAAGCTATTCGCAACATCCAAGCACCAAAGATCATCAAACAAGTATAGAGCCTGAATAGGAAGGTTGCTGCCCTGAGTCGATTTATTTCTAGAGCTACCGATAAATGCATTCCTTTCATTTACTTGATTAGAAGAGGGAAAAGGAATTTTGAATAGACACAGGATTGTAAAGATGCATTCCAAGCTTTGGTGAACCACTTAAAGAGACCTTCCATCTAGTTAAAGCCGGTAGATCATGAAGACTTTTATATCTACTTGACCATGTCGGTACATGTTATAAGTGCTGCATTGCTTCGCGAAAAGAATCAAATCCAGAGATTGGTTTATTATTTTAGCAAGCAATTAATAGGAGTTGAAAGGAACTATCCGAAGATAGAGAAATTGGCACGCTGCTTGTTGATTGCTTCACGAAAGCTTTGCCCCTATTTTCAGGATCATCCTATCAACGTTTACATCGACCAGCCATTACGACAGGTCCTATAGCGACCTGAGATGTCCGGAAGGTTACTCAAGTGGAATATCGAAATGATCCAATTCAACATCACTTATCTTCCTCAGAGGGCTATCCAAGGACAGGCACTGGTAGACTTTATAGCAGAATTCACTATAGTGGATGATTTCCCAAAGAGCGGTGGAACCCCTACCATACAGTGGAAGTTTTATACGGATGGAACATTCGATGATCATTGTTCTAGAGCTAGAATTGTGATAGTAACTCCAAAAGATCAGTCAATGTGCTTTGCTTTAAAGCTTGATTTCCCTGCAACAAACAATGAAGCTGAGTATGAAGCTCTGGTTGCTGGACTTAAACTTACCAAAGAACTGGAGATAAAATCTCTTGAAATCTTTTGTGACTCATAATTGGTAGTATACGAAGTCATAGGAGATTACTAGGCTAAAAGACAATGACTCGTCTCGTACCTTACCCGAGTCCAAGAGCTGTTGACTGACTTTGAATACTATGATATTACACACATTCCTCGAGATCAAACAAAGAGGCCGACTCATTGGCAAAGTTTGCTAACACCGAGGATGCACAACAAATGGGCTTGGTCCCAATCAAACTACTAAACGCTCCGAGCATAAACCTAATGGAAATTAGATGGGCACTAAAGACGAAGCCTAAGGAGTCATGGATGACTCCAATTAAAGACTATTTGCTACATAGAGTTATTCCCGAACGGAGGAATGAAAAACAACAAGTCCTTCACAAAGCTTCACGATATATCATTCAGGAAGGAGTTATGTATAAAAATGTTTTTCTATTCCCCTGCTCCGGTGTATCGCTCATGATGAAATAAAATGAGTCCTAAAGGAAGTTTATGAAGAGGAATGGGGCGATCATACTAGGGGCAAACCTTAGCAAAGAAATACTCTATTACAGCTATTATTGACCGACTATCAATCGAGATGCTGTTGATTATGCAAGGTGATGCAACAAGTGCCAGATGTATACAAATGTTCTGAGAGTTCCACCAATGGAATTCACACAAATGGTCAGCTCATGGCCGTTTTCCATATGGGGCATAAATATTATTGGTTCCTTACCTATCTCTAAAGATGGTGCGAAGTACGCCATCGTCGCAGTTGATTACTTCACTAAATGGGCCAAAGGAGAACCTTTAGCCATGATCACAATAAAGAAAGTAATGAACTTCATTGTCTGAAACATCATTTGTCATTTTGGCCTTCCGCGAACTATAGTAACTGATAATGGAACCCAATTCAACAGCGCTGAATTCAAAGTCTTCTATCATCGACATCATATTGAAAAGAGATTTGCGGCAACTGCTCACCCTCAATCAAATGGATGAGTCAAAGCTGTGAATAAAATCATAAAGTCCATTCTGAAGAAGTGTTTAGAAAAGGCTAGAGACAAGTGGGTGGAGGAACTCCAACAGCATCATGGGCCTACAGAACTACCCATAAGTCCACGACTGGCCATACCCCATTTGCCCTTGCTTACGGCTCTAAAGCTGTTGTTCCTATTGAACTTGAAGTCCCTTCTCATTGAGTGGTCTACTATGATCCTAGAAGGAATAAAGATATCATTTTAGAATCTTTAGATTTTGTAGACGAGAAGCACGAAGAAGCTGATTTGAGGGTAGCTGCACATGGACACCGAATCATCCGATACTACAACACTAACGTTCAACCTAGAACCTTTGAAATCAGCGATCTCATCTTGAAACGGGATTCTCCTGCCCCGTCGCATATGAATCCTACTTAGAAAGGACCATATGTCATTGAACAGAGGCCCGGAGAGGGAACATTCAAGCTAGCGACTATTAATGGCTTCACACTCCCAAAGGCATGGAATAGTGAGCATTTACGATGCTATTTCACTTAATTTATTTCTTTTTCATTTGGTTGTATTTAATTTCAGGATTTGCTTTAGCATTTGATTTTCTAGATATGTAATAAGACAAATTATGTCATTTCTTTCCATTTGGCAGATAAAGTTTTGAATTTTGCTTCATATATGTGATCTGCCATTGCATTGCATATTGGCCATGACATACGACCGATTAAATCCCACCATACAATGAAGTCAACATGACTTGAAAGTGATCATGGTTCAACAGATCACTCGTTGAATAGAACCCCATACTTTGGGGCAAGATGACTAACTAAGGGAAATTGAATTCGATAGTTTTCCAAACAACTCCAAACTCCCAATGTGCGAATTGGATTACAAACATTAACTTGTGCGAATAACCACCCATGGAATAACTCTTGTCCATAGAGCATGGATATGTGTATAAATAAATAAAAAAGTGTGACTCAGCTGCTTACTACTTAACCAACTTAGACCTAAATTCGACAGGATGAGAACGAGGTTAGTGGAGATGGAACTCGACCATCCACTAATTAATTCTGCCAACCCAAGATGGGGGTAGAAACATACTTGCTGAGTTCGACAGTGTAACATTAAGGCTTGAGCCTATTTGGATACGACTCAAGGCCACGACCTTAGGGAGGCCATGAGATTGATGAACCGAATCAATATCCGAGCCAACAAGCAATGAATTACAAGCGCATTTAATGGAAAATGTAATAGCTCGATCACTTAAGTAAATACACATAAGAGTTATACGAAAGAAAGAGAACTTTTATTCACATTAAACTTGTAAGTTTCAATATAAGTTTATCCAAAAAATGAGAATTATATGTGGGGGCTGTACCCGCACAAACACGGCCAACAAAAGAGAAAGAGTGTCAACATAAGCTATCTACACATCATGCCGACCCGATGGCTACTTCTAAGACTTCTTATCCTTCCTCGATTTCTCATAGGTGGATCCACTCGAACTATCACCCGACCCTCACTTCGATCCTTTACTACCTCTACCTCTTTTCGAAGAGACATCACTAAATACGAGGATCAAAGTTGTGTCATCCTTAGAAACAGAAGGGATCTCATCCTCAGGAATCAACCAACCTGGAGGAATGACTTGAAGCGGGATAGGATTTGGATCATTAGGGTCCATGTCAACTGGCTTAGCCTTAGCCTTTTTCTTCAATGACTCTTCCTTCTCAATGCGCTCCTTTAGACTGAGCTCATCAATGGGATCAGAGGTACCCATGATCACAACATCGTCATCAATCAAGATTTCATGGTGTGAATCAATACTTTCCCTTAATAATGCATCCACCATGTGCTCATCAAATATGAAAGCCTCCTCTTTTGGAACGTCTTGAGTCATAGCCGAGGTTGTAATTGTAACAAACTCTGTTGAGGGCACTTGAGGCCCCGACTGGGATTCCCGAGGAGGAGGAACTTCAGCTGGAGGACCTAAAGCTGAGGAAACATAGCCAAAAAGATTAGAAATATCAACCCGCGACACCTTAACTTTTTGAAAGACGGGAGATGTAAATGAGATACCTTATTCGGTCCGGCTCTGGAGATAAGCTAGATTACCTTCAGAACTTCATTCTGGAATTGGAAAAAGCTCGCTGTGAATTTCATATTGAGGCTTGTCTGGGTTGTATCTGGAACAGTGGAAAAAACCATGGCAGTGCTAAGAATACCCTAAGACATTGAGGGCAGGTAAGTTGCAACATTGGGTGGTGCGGACCCGGAACCTTCACTCACTTCATGTTGAGAGGCCTTAGCTGGTTCTTGCTGAAATACAAATTGGGAATCATGTGAAATTTTGGGTTCATTTCCCAGTAAGATCTTGTCTTCAAACCTCGTCAGATCAATCTCCTCTGCATTGAGCGCCTTCTTCACTTCAGCATCAAGAAATTCCCAGACACGCGAAAGCTGATAGGGAAAGTCATCTCAAAGCCATTCCAGGTTTCTATACTTAAGAACATTGGCATTGTAGAGAACAAGTAGCGGGTCCAGCTCATTCATCACTTCCTCTCTAGTTTTCTCCTTAGCGGCATCTACTTCACGCTGAACGAGGGTATTAACATCTTTAGATTTCTCAACGATTGCATCCTTTCGAGCTTGACATTCACTAGCTCCTCGTAGGTGTCCTGGCCAATCTTTTGCGCCTCATCTTTCTCCTTAGTTTCACGTTCAAGTTTAGCTTCAAGTTCGACTATCCTCTTTTGGGCTGTGTCCGTTTCAAGTGAAAGCTGATGATTTCTATGGTGTAGCACCTCGACCTCATATAAATGTCTAGTCTTCTTATCCTCTAAAGCCTTGACGGCGGTCTTATTTTTTCTCTCGGTCTCTGTCTAGGAGTTCCTTGAAGCCTCTAGCTCGTTTGTCAAAGTGTCGATGATCCTCTTATCTTGGGCCTTTTGGCACTTTAGTTTTTCAATCTCCGTTGCTCGTTCGAAGGATACTTTGGATATTTTCTCTATAGCTTTCATCCACTCATTATACTGCCTGTGTATATCAGTAACACAATCCGTAGTCATTTTTGAACTTTTTGGGGGACCATTTTTAGACTAGGAGGGAAGAAAAACCCATCAAAGCACAAGTTCGAAAAATCTTCCCTGAGCTAGGCCATGCGAGTGGCTGGATCAATTTCAAGCTCCTCGGTAGTTGTTGCAATATCAACACTTTCCTTGCCCGACTTGTCGGGAGCAACATGCTCGCTATGACGATAACGATAACTAAGTCACTGAGAATGAGAGGGACTAAAGGCTGTGGAGGAACTGGAACAGAAGAAGGACCATAAAAAGAATCAATAGTTGGGTCCCGACGATCAGTTTGCTTTTTAGAACCCGTCGGAGGAGGGGATCTAGATTTTAATCAATGCTTGTCATGGGCGGACCTATCTCTGCCACCTCTATCCTGACGATATCGATCCTGACTCGAGCGATAGCTTAGATCATACTCACAACCGCCGCCTTGACAATACGGGCCTGAATATGAACCTGAAATTTGGCGGGATAAGTCTTAGAGCGACTGGAACATATTCCTCTTCTTCAAAAATGGTTCCTACAAAGGAGAATAAGGAGTGAATCAACTTTAATTGTTGAAGGGCACAAGATTAACGCAGTGCAATGTTGTGAAGTGCAAGTGTGTGCAAGTGTCCCTTTGTTGCCTCCGAAGGACCAGATGTTGGAGCTTTTCTAATAGGAGTAACCTCTCTTTTAGTAGTAGATGGGATTTTTGCACCGATTCTAGTAGGAGAGTCCGACTCACCGATGCTCATATCAGTAAAGTGAAAAGTTTCAACGTCGTGTGGAATCAACAAGTTAGATAATGAGTCAGGCGGTTCGCCTAAATGCTCGGACGGTAGAGAAGCGGACTCATCCGGAATAAATTGAGGAGTAGCAGATGGCTTTGGCTGATTGGGGAGATGAGTCTTAGGAAATCGATAGACGAGTTTCTTTTTCTTTCCTTTCTCGAGAGCCGAAGGCCGTGAGGACTACAAGGAGTCGACCATGACCCCAAGACTAGACCCTTCGTTATCACGACCGGGCTCGTTACCTTAAGATTTTTTGGCATCTATATCGGTGACCTCCTGAGCTCCCACGATTCGGGGCACGACTAGATCAACCCGGTTTTCTTACCATTGCAACTTGAGCAATATTCACTAGTTCTGTGCTCCAACCTTCTTCCATTAGACAAAAGGTGATGAGACGTTCATCAGTAAGGAGGCACTCCATATCTCTATCTTCAGGCGGCACATCCTTAAGAGTCGAGCTACCTCCTCAAGATGTTTATCCTCGAGCCGCGGGATAGTGCTTGTAAAAAATAAAAAAAATTCTTAGTCTAGGATATGACCCGGATATAAGCATATGAATTAAAATGAAGAGTGACATTACGTCTTTCCAACCACCGTCGAGCGAAGCCAGGCGAACATCGCACAAAAAACCATTTGCTTTTGAAAGCACTTAATTTACTCCAAGTACCTGCTAAGATTTGACACTTCTTAACTAACTCTAGAAATGTAAATGAGAGACTCCCTGTCCGTTGCTTGAAGGTGAATATGAATCGAATATCCTCGGCAGTTGGAGGGCGATATAAGAACTCCATAAACACCATGTAAATACATTTGAGCAGGGCGTAGCCTTTCGAATGCGGTTGCACCGGGGCTATCCTCAAGTAATGTAGAACCTTACAGATATATGAGTTAAACGGCGGAACGCATTCAGCCCAACACATAAATTTGTTGCATGCTGTATAATCCTCTGGAGGCCTGTGAGCTCTATCATTCTATGACGGGACTAGTACATCATCAAATGTAATACCATGTCTCTAATAGATTCAACGAAGAGTAGCTTCATTAATCTTCGAAGCCGTGAAATCCAAAGGATCTTCCAAGAAGACTGCATCCTCCAAAGTGCCAGGAGCAGGTTCGATGATTTCTGCTGGAAGAGTAGGAACGGTGGAGAATAAATCAAACGGTGGAACAGAGCTTTCCAGTTGCTCGGATTGATGACTAGGAGATGGACTATCTGATTTAGTGGCAGAACTCGACCTGGCATCGGAATTGCTGTGCTGAGAAGATGGTCCAACAGCTGCAAGACGTTCCGAACGTCTAGAAACCATCGCTGTTGAACTTAGTAAAAAATCATTATTAGATAAAATAACATGTACCCCCTAGTGAAAAGTGAGTGCTAGTGTTGTGCGGTGAAGTGCCATGCAATATAGTGACAAGTTATACGGAAAAGATGACGAGACTTCAAAGTTTGATCGGAGTGGTCGTCATTGCTAACTCTCTCAGTCGGTTCTCTACATCTATAGGGAATGACTCAGCCTGAGCCTCAAGATCGATTGTCGGCAGGTTGAAGATTGATTTTTATGTTCATAGGCACATGAGCTTCAAAAGAATTGTCCAAGGCGTTTGTCCTTGTCATAGTTCGTATATCGTGTATGTCACAATATGCAATTCAAATCATATGCAAGTAGTACATGTTCACTCAAGTGTTCAAGGCCGAAGCTCCTCTCAAATTCCAAGTTCATATGATTGGATTTCATTTAAAAGTTCACTGCTGGCAACCAATTGTTTGAATAGTAATCATTCTATAACGATTGTCCATAGTCAAGCCAGGTGCTACACCGTTCCTCTAACCAATCGTTCACTCCATTCCACCCTCAAATTGTTCACTTCAATTCTCCATCCGATCGTTCCAAAACGATTGTGTAATTCCATGTCGTCATTATATGATCAATCACATGCTGCATTGTCCCCAACCGATCATTCCAATACCGATCGTACCACACTTATCTTTAGTTCCCATCACTGAAACATTCTTCAACTCCATTATTTTACGATCGTTTCAAAAATGATCAGTTGATTCTATGAAGCATCATTCCATACCAAGGTCACTTTTTCATCCAAGAACGATCGACCAAATGTTTCTTCCCAACAACTCAACCACTTCACCATCACCAAAACGATCGGCTTGAGCCTCTCTTCCTCCAACATGCTTCGAGTCAATTAGCCTCATCGTCCTAATCAAACATCACGAGGTCAACAGACCCGAAATCTTGCTATCAAATCCGTATATAAATCAAAATCAACCTACCTATGTAGAAAATTCAAAGAGCAGGAGTGGTTTAAGTTCGATTCCATACAAGGTCTGGAGCGATGAAAATGATGATGATGGGTGTGGAGAGAAGGATGCTTGACTGGAAATTATGTGGAGGAGGAGCGATCTTTGATTTGGTAGATTCGATCATGATTAGAACGATGAGGGAGATGGGTCAAGTATTTCTGTTTTTCTTTTGGTTCGAACGAAGATGATGTAGAAATGAGAAGTGGAGATGGAGCAACTAAGTGAAAAGTATTTATATGAAGATGGACCAAACCTTTAAAACCCTCAAAGTTAGTCTATGCGATCGTTCCTTACCAATTGTTTTGCAATGATTACTCTATATCGTTGTATGACGATCGCTCATTCATTGATTCAGAACGATCCATTATTTTCTCACACCTATTAACCATTGGATGTGATCGTTCTTAAAAAAGGGAGAGAAATCATGATTATAAATAAATGATTCGTATTTGATGGATCCAAAACTATCCATCAAGCTACCCAACAGCAAATGATCGGATTCGGTCGTTCTTACATAAAAATAAAAAATAAAAATATAAGAAAAGAGAGGAACTTGACAACGACCTGTAAACCTATAATCGTGATCGAGGGCTAGGTATGAATACATATATGTGCTAGCATATGTACTAAATATTCAATTTTTGAAATCGATGGAAATTGAATCCTCACCTGAAATCAATCGGAGAAAAGTTCAAACCATATTGTTGGATCCTAAAAATCACTAGAAACAAAACAAGATAATCATTGATAAGCCATAATCCAATATTTATACCATTGGAAGTCAACCAGTAGTTGTGATGAACAAAAGGAGACGCAATTCTCAGTAAAAAAGCGACTCAACGGAAGGTTGACGACTGTTCAGTAAATTGTATGGAATCCTTTTGACAATTGAAATTTGCAATAACTCAAAGCACGTCATGTTCAATGAATACGTATTTTGGGGGGGGGCAAATGTTATCTAATTTTTTGGCCCGGCTATATTTGGTCCAATCAGACGAGACAGACTCAATTGTCATTAGGATCGATGTATCAGATTAACGATCATGAAGCCTAGAGATCATACCTAAATGATAATTTGAAGCAGTATCAAAGAAGAAACTAGAGGCAAACTCAATAAAATGCTTAAGGAATGGAAGTTAACTACTCCCTGAAGATAGATCAAGTACGATCCATATTCAATACTATGGATCGTATCGTATCGATTCCATAGCTCAATACAACGATAATCGATCGGTATCTCAAAATCTACAACTCCAACACACTTGAAACTTTCAAAGCATCAATATATTAGATAGAGGAGCCCCTAGGAACGATCGCATGTCAAGATGAACAAATTCTAACGATCAGCATCGATCGTTCATGAAAGATCATACAAATTCAGCTAAACGCACTAACTTGATAAAGATTGGTTAATATCTCACGAATTACAACTCAGAATGACACCAAACTTTGGGAGCATACATTAGAGATATGAGAGAGTCACCATGAACGATCGCATCACATCAGATTCAACATGAACGATCGACACCGATCATTCCAAATTGAGAATTAGAACTTGCGATCATTTTGGTGGGCCCCTACGGATCTGGAGAGTCTTCTGCCGAATTTCCAGCGAGATATTTCGCCATCTTCACCTATAACTACAGACTTCTTTCTTCATTTAAAGGATTTTTTACGATGCTTGCTGCTGGGGAATCCATTGTAATCAAGTGCTATTATCATTACTTCATTGTAATCATATTTACAAGTGATCAATAAAGCAAATTCTTCAAAATGGACGTAGGCACACAACGCTGAACCACTATTAATCTTTGTTTCTTTGTTACTGCTTAATTCTGATTGCTTATTTACTTATCCTCTCTATTTAACTTTGATTATTCTTCATTTATTTCTCTACTATTCTATTCTTGAGTGTTTTTGCCCACTTCAAGTGCAAACAGTATTCAACCAGGTTAAATCAACCTACCTGCGCTAAAGCTAATTGCAAGCTTACTCAGAACTACCCTCAAATTTTAATCCAAATAATCTGTGGCATATGATTTGAAGAGTAAACATCTCAAATTCAGGATTAAGGGTCAACCTCCCATTATTTATGTAAGAATCATTATCTGTTGTCTACTGTTTATCATTACCGACATTATGTTTCAAATTAATTGATTATTTGTTTTAAATATCAAAATGATTGTACCTTGTTTTTTATATCAGGGTAAATTTATCCCAATCATAACACAAGAAGGTCATGAAAACGTACAATATAAGCCTAAGCAACAACGAAGTAATCAAAATCATAAAGTCGACACCTATCACTTCAATATTGGGAAGGATGAACGCGATTTATGAGATCCAAATATTAACAAATCAACTTCCAAAGCCAAGCAAGAGAGAGAGGCGGAACTGAACTAGGGCACACACGGGCGAAGGAGAGAGGGACGAAAGTGTTTGTTAGGGCA
Source organism: Allium fistulosum (assembly GCA_030737815.1). NCBI lineage: Eukaryota > Viridiplantae > Streptophyta > Magnoliopsida > Asparagales > Amaryllidaceae > Allium > Allium fistulosum. Next base: position 412,393,521 of record CM060903.1, on the reverse strand, counting down.
AGAATAGGGTAAAGAAGAGGGAATGAATGTAATTAGGGCGTGGTCTAAAAAAATTGAGAGGGAGAGGCATACGCGTATTGGATATTTTATGGAACGACCATATATTTTATTGAAAGTACGGTGTGTAAAATTCGCTATGGATTTGTAGCAGTTGGAAATTGTTTCGCAATGGTTAAAGTCATTGCAAAATTGCACCAGCTCAGTACCGTTGTGAATTTTCTGTATGGGGTGTTGCAAAATGGCAGTTTTGGTGTAGTGTTGTTAATGAAATGACCTTGCTCTGATACCAAATGAAAGTGCACAAAGGATAAAAAGTAATCTGGCTAACTTATGTATATGAGTGTATATGCAATATCAAGCTATATAAAAATTAAAGTAAATAAAAGACAATTACGCTAGAATTTTTATATTGGGACCTCCTGTCCTACGTCAATTCCCGAAGCTCCACTTTAAATTTTTCACTAACCAAAAACACCTTCACTTAGTCCAGAGGAATAGGTGATATAAATGTTTGCTGACTTGGCAGTGTTATGTTCTATCAGCATGGATTTTTATTTTTGTTTATAAAGCTCCCTATAATCTCCTTTGATGATTCAATGATTCATGCAATGTGATTGAGGAAGTTATAGAGTAATTTGAGTGAATGAGCAATAATTATTTTTAGAAAGCAAATAGTCAAGATAGTAAAAAAATCAAGATAGCAAGTTAATTCCGAACTAGATTTATGTTCTATTTATAGTGATCAAAAGTTGCTTTAGAAAAGCTATTTCCTTTCAGAAGGTCCTTCCTATTTAAAGAAGAAGCATTGAAATATCATAACTTTTCGAAGTGTTGTTTCAGAAAATAGTCTTTACAGTTCATTCAGTCAGCATTCGACTGGGAATGGTCACAAGTCTGTTAAATAAGAACATCAAATATTGCAGAGAGGGAGACAAAATTTAGAAGACTGACTGAATTTATATTCAGCGACTGAGCATATATAATTTGATTTTTATATATGTCATTTTGTAAAACTTTGTTTGTAAATACTTTTGGCTTTTGTATTGGAAATCTTGTATGCTAGTGCTATATATATATGCATATGAATCATCTAGGAGATTTTACATTTTAAATATAAATACAAATATATACTCTTGACTTTTATTTGTAGACGATCATCACATTGCTCCTTGTCTCTTTAAATTACCATCGTATATAAATTCCTGTATAAAATGGTATACGAGAATGTATATTGATAAGTTGTCATCATTAAAACAATCATACCAACAGGTATCTAACAAGATTTGCAAGTAATAAATTAATTCAAGATGTCACAAACCAATAGCTGAGGTGACGTATAAACATTAGTATTTGAATTATTCAAATATTAATTGTTAACTAAATTCACATTATGAATTGCAAAACAGAATCTATTTGATCTTTGAAACACCCTGGATTTAATTAATTTATAATAGTTATAAACCCATTAAATTAGTTAGTATTTGTGAAATATTAATTACTATTCTTTTTATTATATGGGATGTAAATGGTAAATAGAGTTTCCTCTAGAAATATTTTGGGTGCTATTAGTAATTAATTAAGTGTACATATAATAGCTTATTGTAAATATCGATATAAGATATCAATATGCATTTAAATCTAATATAAGTAATGTTACTTATTATTGGGTTTAATGCATTATTAGTCCATTAGGACCCAACCGGTCATATAGATGCAAAGGAAGGAGTCCAAGTTTGACTTGGTAGGAGAGAATTTCGTGTGAGATATTTTCTCCAATTCTTCCTATAAAAGCAAGCCAAGACTTCATTGTTTGGACTGAATTTTTTTAGAACCTCCTCAATAATTTCTGCCTGAAAATCCTTTCTCTCTCCTCCTTCATTTTTAAACCCTATTCACCTCAATTCAGTAAAATAACCGAGATATGGTGTTAGCACATTGTAAGTTTGCAATAGAGAATGTGGACCTAAGAGATCAAGGAGACCATCTAGATCAACGTGTGAATCAAACGCAATGTATCTCTAGGTATGTTATTATTTTCATTTATATGATATTCCTTATATGATTATTATAACGACCCAACTTTTTGACCCTTGGAAATCTATACTGAATACATCCACGGTATGTGTCGAGCACCCAAGTGTCAAAAAGGCAGAAAGATATGGTAAAATAAAAGAAAAAGAAGAATAAAACAAGAAAGAGAGAAAACAACATCAAAATCTCATAACAGAATGACAATATATAATATCAAAGGAACAGTATGAAGGGTTACTCCAAATAGAGCAATTTCAGAGTTACTAAAACCGAAGTACTATCACCAGCCTGGACCGTTATAAATACCCATCCTCACAATACTGATATATACAATACAAAAATGCAGTGGAAATTAGAATACTAGGGAAGGTAACCATCCAACTATTCTCCATAAGCTCTAAAGTGTTCAAAGTTAAATCTAGAAACATACACAGGGCTGACCTGAGCATTGTAAGAAAATAACATCTGGATCAGTCCGATAAACCAGCACGAGAAACTTAAGAAATAAAAGTGACATATAATAGCACATTTGCAAGACCATACGAATTACCATAATGGGTTTCCCCTTAAATGAAACCAACCATTCATTAAGCTTAACATATAGTGATATGATAGATGATGTTTAATGGTAGCACATAAATCATATCAAATAGCTGTTGTGCATACACCACAACAATAATAGGTATGCAATCAATACCGCTAAGGTGCATTCGCATATGGATTTTTCCACAAAGATCTCCTCAGTCTGACCGCATCTAAAAGGAACAAAAACTACCTTCTGAGCATCATATATATCTAGATAGGATATACTCTAAGGTAAAAATAACTAGACCACCCTTGGTGTGTGATCTGAGCCATATCAACTCTCGCAAGCAACTATCGATAAGCATCTCTAGATATGGAGTTGATATACCCTTGAGGTTCGTTAAAACCCACCTAGCCATGTTCCTCCTCTATTTTCTATCATTTTCCCGATGTTGAGGCTACTTTCGACATCTTTTACATGAGTCTTCATCACTCTAGCAACACACGAATCACTAAATGAACTCCATCTTCTTGAACAGATTACGAATCACAACATGGATTCGAGCATCCCGAACAGATCTCAAATCTCCACATAGATTCCCACATAAGTCCTTCGACGAATGCTAACATTGTCATTTCTCTTGGAATACCCCTCAAGATAGACAGTACCATACGATAGCACTGTTTGAAATGTTCTGCAGACCTCTCCCTTGGACTTAACCTTAGGATAGAAAGTTCAACTCTATAACATGTCACTTCACAACTGCTTCCAGAACATAGATCACGTATATGGTTTTGGAGTGATTATGGGTTTGAGTCTCATATAAGTACACTTACCGGACTAATTTTCGGTTAACTCAATTCCGGTAAGTAAGCGAAAGCTAGAGACGTTTCGTACCAATACTCCTCCCCGAGGGTTCTTATTGGTATGAAATCGCGAAGCCTTTTAATAACTTCTTAAGTCATATTTGGTCAAGTTCGATAGTTGACTAGTCCACTATCTAGCTAAAAGCAATTGCTTATACAAATCATGATTCATGCACAGAACTCGTTTCCGACATTCCAACTTAACTATTCTTCATCTAAGTGTGAAACCAAGTAAGTTAGAGCACTGTTTGCATCAAAGCCTTGCCTAGACACTTCATTATTGAATCTCACAAATAGGTAAGTCTACCTTATTGGCTTTTACTGTTAAGCATAGTATTAATGACTTCCACAAACAATTAAGAAATCAACACGATTACCACGTTTCCAGCATTTTCTAACTTAATTATTCCTCGATCAAGAGGAAAGCCGTTGGGTTAGAGCTCTATTGCTCCATCCCTACTCGAACATCAATCTTAACTCTCATAAATAGATAAGCCCACTTCGTCGGCTTTTAGTGTTAAGAATAGTCAATTACTTTTCAAACAAGTAATTAAATAAACCGTTTTAGAAGATATTTATTTCCTACGATATAAAATAGTCAACATATTTTATAAAAACTATATATACTTTAAAATGCTTTCAAAATACATTATAATACTAATGATAAGTTTTAAAATAATTGCTCAAAATATTAGTTGAAAATAACAAGTTTATAAAATTCTTTAAAACTTAAAAAGAACATGTTTTCTATATATTTTATAAAAAACCATTCTTTAAAAATTCAAAACTAATTCCTAAAAATTTGTAAAGATCTCAAACTGATTTTAAAATTCTATAGAATTAGTTAATAAGCACTTGTAAAAAGAATGAAACAAAATACTTAAATTTAAATATCTTTTCAAACCTTATTAGTCCAAAAATCAAGTCTAAACGGGGTAGGTTTTCACAAGTGTACTTTAGGCCGTTTTTAAGCTGGTACTTTAACTTTTTATTATTCAAGCTTTTAGTAGCAACAAACATACATATAAAAAATTATAAATATGATGAGAAACCCCTAAGGATTTTTCTACAATGTCCCATAGAAATAGCAAAAAAAGAATGCAATTTCAAATTGCATCCATAGCGGCTATCGCTATAAGTGCACTTTCAAATCTGAGTCCAATCTTAACCAAAGTCCATCTATAACCTATGTGCTCTGTTCCAAGGTTTATTCATATGTCATAAAAGTCCATTTAAGTCCATTCCAAGTCCGTCTGCATGGATCACATGTTTCACTTACTTTCAAAGTAAGAATTCAAACCGATATTTTAATATATGTCATTATCAATTCACACAACTTAAACACAATCAAATACTAACATATATATGTTATATTTTCATTCGAAGTGAGGTGTTAACTCACCTTTAACCTCATTAACAACCAAGATCAAAGGAGCCAAGTCCAAACCTAACCTACCAACACCTTTCCTTCCTTTCTTCCTTGCTTTCCACCTTGCTTTTGCCCACCTCCCCTTACTATTTGCATGGCCTATGGAGGTAGGGTAGGTGTGGCTCTACTTTTTCACAATATAACTTGGTGGTATGTTTGTAATGTGATAGTAAGGCTTCACTCCAAGTTTGAATTTATTTGGATTTGATTTGCAAATATTTTTCTTTAGGAAATTATGAAGAGGAGGAAGAAGAAGAAATGGATTTTCTTACTTAACCTTTGTGAATTTGTGATTATGCGCTAAGTGTATGCCCCTTCTTACATAAGTTCCATTTAGTGTTTTTGAAGCTTGACTTCACCCCCTCCTCATGCCATGGAAGACTCACCTCCCATCACCTCTCCTTTAAGTCACTTCTCCTTTATGCTAATTACCATTATACCCCTCTCATGATAATATCTCTTATCCATTAAAACATTCTAGAAATTTCCAAGCTTTATAAAGAGATGTGTGTGTTAATTAGTTGATAATGTGTTCATATGATCATTAGTCAAGTGCATAAGAGTTTGAACAACCTAGATCGATCGTAAAGCTATTTACCGATAAACTGGTTTTTGGTCGCATTATTGATTTTTCTTCGAAAAATATATTTTTGTAAATAATTTTCAAAGACAAGTTTTTTATCATTATTCATTAGTTAAATGGTGTTTAAAAAATTTATAAAATCATATTTAAAACACATAATTATATTTCAAAATAATTCGATATTCAAAGACGAAGTATTCGAATTTCAAGGTTGCTACACTCTCCTCCAGTTAGAACATTTCATCCTCGAAATTCATATAAGAACGATAATCAAAGGAGATAGAAGATACAAGATACAAGATACAAGATACATATATAGAGTTTTGGTGAATCTATATAGAAACCAAAGACAAGCCAAAATGCATACTAAGTGACTCTACCTCAAGCGATGAGTACATTACAAAGGATATACAATACTAAGATAAGAAGGAACCTCTAGTCTATAAGCAACTCTGCATGGATCTTCTTCAAACTATCTTCTATCTTCCTTGTACAATTGCAAGCTTCCCAATTATAACCTTAACAAAGGAACAAGCACACAATACTTAAATAGCACTCACAATTACTAGCAACCAATGTTATGGTTTGCTGAGGTTTAAAACTCCCGAATCTCCCAAGGATGATAAACAATTTACTAAGCATACATTATGCTCAGTAGCATTAGGTTCTTGCTTAGACGATTACTCATCCTACCCCATAGAAAATCAAAGGGTCATTCCCCGAACTCTTCATAAATCAACATAATATATCTTACAAATGTACTAAAGCCTGTATGATGTACCTATATCATCCATACATAATATCCGATCCGATGGCTTGCTCGATCACATAGATTTCAGTTCCCAACTAGTATAGATCACTTGACCTCTTTAGTGCACATTCGATTTTAGTTCCTTAATTAGAAATCTCTATTCTCCTTTAATAGACACATATTACATTAGAAAATATCGAGATCGTATCATGAACCCGTATCAAGTGTTCGCCATCATGAACCGAGCGAAAAACCCTTATTAGGACCGGTGTATACCACCTTGAAAACATGCATTCAAATGTTGAATCAAGAACAGTCATGCGAATAAAACGATCTACGTACATATTACATGTTTGTCCTATTGGTTTCTTAACTATACCAATTCCTTTTTAATTGAATTTATTTGTACAAATAGTATGTCACTAAATCATTTATGCATCATTTCATAAATCATAACTTCATGTTTATAAACATTTTATAACTTAAGTTCATTCTTGTATAATAATCCATTGCATCCGAAGAGTATATACCAAAACATCAAATTTGAAACAAGTATGATTACAAAATTTAAAACTTCTTATCTTGTTATCTTTTTAACTTCCAGTGTTATATAAACTCAACTTTATATTTTCAAAAACACTTAACTACAAGTTTTATAAAAATTCAAAAGTTCTCGACTATCCAAAATCTCCAAAAATTCCATTTTATTTTAACAAATGGAAACTACCAAACAATATATCATAACTTAAAAAAGTTCCGATTCTCCATAGAAAACTTTAGAACTAAACACCGGGTTTTCATTTCAAAAAAATTGAAATAATACATACATATACCTTTTATATATCAAATCATGCTTTTGGTACTTAACCAAAATCATTTTAAAGTTGTATCAAATACTTTGTATAATAATAATAAGTATCATGATCTTAATTTCCCAAATATTTACTTGTAAATACGACTACTATTACTTTCCTAAAATCTTAAAAAAACATTTTCAAAGATACTGGGATTTAAGTTCTCAAATTCTCTATTTAAATCTTTTTGGTTTATAAACCATATTTTTGTAAATCATACTTATATAAAATTACCTTCTTATATAAAACTTTCCACAAATATTTGTTTTCAAAATATTCCGTCTTTCCTTTTGATTATAGTAAACATCTTTTACTCAATTTTAACTTCAAACTCAATATTATCATCGAATGCCTTATTGTCAAACCGTTAAACCAAATTTACAAGTGTTGGTTCAATGTACCCATAATTACTGTCCACCAACCCGAGGATGTAGAAAGGTAAAGCTGCTCATAAACTGGTTGAGCACAAATCAATAACAAACAATATTCAAAGTTCTTAACATGCCAAGCATGACTAAGATATCAAGGTTACGGGATATTAAACTATGAGAATAACTGATATCTAACCAAACATGAATAGGTAAACCATAAACAAATAGTATATCCTTAAGAATCTGCATTCACTTCTTAGCTGCAGAAATAGCAAAAACCCTAAGATGTTCCCATTTCTTGAGCATAGGACAATCTTTAACAAATGGCTAGGCTGATGGTAACCATAACAACCTTTCGGTGCAAACTATGGTACCTCCCCCGTTGATGCCTTTACCTTCTCCATCCACCACCCTTCTTACAGGTTTTTAGCAAAGTGGCCTTCCTTCCCACACCTATGGCAAACAAGGTCAGATATAAACTTCAACAGTTGAAACTTCCGCTTATTATTCCCAACTAGTATGGAAGCAAAAGGCTTTGGTGCAAAAACAAAAAGCTTCAGTGTCAAAGTCTCGAGCCTTAAACCCATATTCACTAAACTCACATAAGAGCCCATAAGGTGGTTAGTCATTCCCCCTAGAACACAGGGCGCATACCCGCAATGAACATTTCAATCCTCCTCAACGGCGTATTAACCAATCCTAACCAGAACTGAGACAAAGCAATGAACCGATTCTTATACCCTACCACAGTTATGGCCCCCTTCTTCAGATCCAAGAAGCTCCTAAATAACAAAGTCTTTTCGGCTTTCGAATAAACTTTATCTCAAACTCATCTTTAAATTGGGCCCATGAGAAGTTGTTTTCTTGGATGTCTGCAGTGATAGAACTCCACCAATCCATGGCTGCATTCATCAGATGTCATGATGCCAACCTACGCTTTATTGCATCATCTGGCTCCATATCTCCAAATATCTGATGACATATTCTAAGCCAAGTTTGGACTTCTATAATAGCTTTCATGCCATTAAACCTCTTACCCTACAACCACTCATAATCGCGACATAGCGAAGCAAAAATCATCTTAGGCCTGACCTGCACGATCCCCTCTACGACATTCATTTTTGGTTCCTCAACTAGAGCAACATCCCTTGGTGCTCGATTCCTACCATTCGTGAAAGTACTACTTCGACCACCTCTAGCATTGGCAGCTTCGGTACTCGTAGTTCTGACTACCTAATCAAAGCAAAATAGCTTTAGGAAACCAAACGATAGAGATATTTCAAGGGAAAGATACTAAGGGAGGATTATGAAGAAAGATATATTCCTAAAGAATATTTTAAAAGTCTAGTTTTCAAAATACAAATACGCTCTCATATGTATAATAACCTCGACTTATTCTAGAGTGTCACTTACCCTATATCTAATGAGTCATACCCAACCAAAGCTAAAGTGTTCGCTCAACCTTGGGCCCTAATACCAAATATAACGACTAGACTTTTGATCCTCGAATGTCGGCACTAAATACATCCACGATATTCATGTGCCGAGCACCCAAGTGTCAGAAAGACAAAAATTTAGGGTAAAATAATAGAAAAGGAAGAAAAAAACAAGAAAGAGAGAAAACAACATCACAGTCTCACAACAGAATGATAATATATAATATTAAAGGAACAACACAAAGGGTTACTTCGAATACAAAAAATTTAAAGTTACCAAAACATATGTACTATCATCAACCTAGACAGTTATAACTTCCTGTCTTCACAATGTTGATATATACAATACAAAAATGCAATATAAATAAGAATACTACGGAAGGTAATCATCCAGCTCTTCTCCATAAGCTCCAAAGGGTCCAAAGTTAATCTAGAAATGTACGTGGGGCTGATCCGAGCATTATAAGAAAATAACATCCGGATTAGTCTGGTAAACCAGTGTGAGAAACTCAAGAAATAAAGTGACATATTATAGCACCTTTTTTAGACCATACGGATTACCATAATGGTTTTCCCCTTAAATGAAACCAACCATTCATTAAGTTTAACGTATAGTGATATGATAGACAATGTCTAGCGTGTAGCACATAAATCATATCAAATAGCTACCATGTGAACGCCACAACAATAATAGGTATGCAATCATTACAGCTAACATGCATTCACATATGGATTTTTCCACATCACCTTGGTAAGGCTACATCCAAACTCTATGTTAAAGATCAAAAACTACCTTCCGAGCATCGTATATATCTAGATAGGATATACTATAAGGTAAACATAACTAGATCACTCTCGATGTGTGATCTGGGCCATATCAACTCCCGTTGGCAACAACCGATAAGCATCTCTAGATATGGAGTTAATATACTCTTGAGGTTTACTAAAAACCCTGGCCATGTTCCTCCTTTGTTTTCTGTCATTTTCCCGATGTCGAGGCTACGTTCAACATCTTTCACACGAGTCTTCATCACTCGAGCATCACATGAATCCCTATATAAATTCCATCATCTCGAATAGATCAATGAATCACAATATGGATTTGAGCATCTCGAATAGATCGTGGATCTCTACATAGATTTCTACATAAGTCCTCCGACGAATGCTAACATTGTCCTCTCTCTTGGAATACTCCTCAAGATAGACAATCTCACACAATAACATCATTTGAAATGTTAAACTTGACCTCTTCTTTAGACTTAACCTTAAGATAGACAGTTCAATTTTATAACATTTCACTTCACAGCTGCTTTCAAAACATAGATCGCGTACATGGTTTTGATGTGATTCTGGGTTTGAGTCATCTTATATAAGTACACTCTTCTCGCTTACCGCACTCTCTAAAACCAATTGATGAATTTCCAGTTAACTCAATTCCGATTCTCTAAGAAGTAGGCAAAAGCTAGAGATGTTTCATACCAATATTCCTTCCTGGGGGTTCTTATTGGTATGAAATCACGAAGCCTTTTGATAACTTCTTATGTCATATTTGGTAAAGGTTTAGTCGACTAATTGACGGTCTATATAAAAGCAATTGTTTATACAAATCACGTTCATACACTTAACTCATTTTTGACATTCCAACTTAACTATTCCTCATCCAAGAGTGAAGCCAGGTAAGTTAGAGCATTGATTGCATCAAATCCTTGCCTAGACACTTCATTCTTGAATCTCATAAATAGATATGTCTACCTCGTTGACTTTTAGTCTTATGCATAGTAGTAATGATTTCCATAAATAATTAAGAAATCAACACGATTAACACATTTTTGACATTTTCTGACTTAACTATTCCTCGATCAAGAGGAAAGCCGGTAGGTTAGAGCTCTATAGCTCCTTCCTACTCGAACATCAATCTTAACTCTCACAAATTGATAAGCCTACTTCGTCGATTTTAGTGTTAACCAAAGTTAATTATTTTTCAAATAAGTAATTAAATAATTAACTAATTGGCCACTAAGCAATTCCTAACCCCTTTCTAAAACTCTCATTTATACTTTTAAAACTGTTTTAAAATGATATAAGTATTGTAATTTATTTCTAAAACTAGATATTAAATAAACCATTTTAGAAAATATTTATTTCATACGATATAAAATAGTCAATATATCTTTTAAAACTATATATGCTTAAAAGTAATTTTAAAATACTTTATAATACTTATAATAGGTTTTAAAATATTTACTCAAAATATAATTTGAAAATAACATGTTTATAAAATTCCTTAAGAACATGTTTTCTATATATTTTATCAAAATATCCTTTTTTTTAAATTCACAACTAATTCTTAAAAATTTATAAAGAATTAAAACCACTTTTAAATTTCTCTAAAATAGTCAATAAACATTTGCAAAAAGAATAAAACAAAAGACTTAAATTTAAATATTTTTTTAAACCTTTTAAGTCCAAAAATCAAGTCCAAACGGGGAAGTTTTGTACAAGTGAAGTTTTGGCCATTTTCGAGATGATATTTAATTTTTTACTATTCAAGCTTCAACAAATATAGATATAAAACATTATAAACATGGTGAGAAACCCCTAAGTATCTCTCTTCGAAGTTCCATAGAAATAGCAAAAAACAAGGCAATTTCAAACTACACCTATAGCGACTATTGCTATAAGTGCACTTTCAAATCCAGTACAATCTAAACCGAAGTGTGACGACCCACATTTCGGAAGGTTTAAATCGACAATATTCCACACGTGTCTAACTTAAACAATCCGAACATAGATAATCAATGGGGTTAAATAAGAAGAATAAGAAAAGAAGAAGAAAAATTACATAGAATCTCACAGCGGAATGGTAAAATATAATAATCAAATAATCAATTCATGAAGCTGTTTATATCATACATTTGATTATAACCTATATAAAATTTATCAGAGTTATATATACACACACACACAGCAGGGATAAATAAACAATTCATCAGAATAGCATGATGCAAAGAATAATAATATTAATAATATACCAACTTCATCTTCGTCCTCTAAAAACTGATCTTCAATACACTGGAAAAACTCAGGACTGACCCGAGCGTAATGAAAAGACAAAACACTTGAGTCAGGACTAAAATACTCTTATGTAAGTCAAATCAATATCATGAAATATGAGTGCAATAACTTAAGAGATGTTACGGTATTTTCCATCTCCTAAGGATCCGTAAAATTATCTATATGTAATAGTGTACGCTATAATAGATAATGTCTATCAGTAAAATAAATATCAAAATAGTGTTAAGGCTTTACATTATCCCCCTTAACACATTTTTATAGCATGTAATCTATGCAGGTCCTGTAACACAACTAGTAACGTTGGTAGCCAGTGAGTTCCTGTAAAGGCCCGTATCTCCGTACCCTTTGAGTTAACAATAAATCACATGTGTCCAACACAAATTGAACAGATATACGAATCTTTAGGGGTGAAGAAGTAAAAGATAAAAGAAGAAATAGAAACAACAATACAAAATCTCATAAATAGCAGCGGAACAAAATATAATATATAATGACAGATTTTTATACAAAAGGTTCTATAGCTGTTAATATACACCCAATCATCAGAGTACAAAAATCAACAATCAATCTGGACAGTTATTATTACTTGTCCTCACCAGTGCTGACTATTCAGTCTTCACACACAGCGGAATATAATCAAGTATGTGATTTACGTCTAAAATCCTTCAACTCGTCTCCTGAGCACCATAGCATTCTAACTTGAATTTGTAATACTCCGTCTGACCCGAGCATTACAATAAAATAACATCCGAGTCAGTCTAGAAAACCAGCATGAGAAAAACACACTCAATTTGAATTATTAACGCTATCAAAATCCTTTAAAAACAAAGGTATCTCGTAAGACCACGTCACACATAAACACGATGGGTTTTTACCTTATGATAACGAAAACATTTTATATAAAAATCCACTGATATTATAATAGTGTCTGTAGAAAGTAAATTAGAAAATAGCTGAAATATTTACATCTCACATTTCAACATTGTCGGGCACAATCAAAACCGTACGACGCTTATTGGAGAATGGATTCCCTACTATGACCAGGTAAGGAACTACCTTCCGATGAGTGCATCTCTAAACCAATGCACCCAGGTTTGACAAGAAGATCTTGTACCCTACCACACATGACTGGCCTAGCACTTGATTACTAGTACCGAATATGTTATCACCCTGGGTGTTCCCACCCTAATCGAGTGCTCTCCTTTCCATGCGCAACCATATCCATAATTATAATATATCTGAGGGTATCTAGAAAAGTGATAACATACCCTAATGGGAGCGACCTACTTAGCCCTACTGCATGCCATGTTTCGATCATTTTCCCGGTTGATGAGGCTTGAGGCTACGTTTACCTTTAGAATAGCATTCATACTTGGAATGCTAACACTGCCTTCTAGGTGACAATGCAATGATAGCATTCATCCATACAAGTTGTCCTAGGTCTGGACAAACCGAATCTCCTTCAAGATAGCCATCTCCATTATCTTTGAGATATCATAATTCGTAATGCACAAATCAGATCGAAGTGGTTTCCAGATAATTAAATCACATCCCGGTTTCTTCGAAACGATCAACGAATTTTTTGGCCAAATTTGATAGTTGGTTATTTAACTATCAAATATCATCCATAAGCAGTCACTAGGTTTTATTTTATAAATCTTCAAAACATTTATTTCAAAATATCTTTACAAAGATATATATCCAAATTTCTTTCAATATTTTAGTATTTGAAACAACTCAAATACCTATATCCATAACAGGATATTTTTCAAACCATCCTAGCACTTAGAAATATTCAAAATTCCCTTCATAATTCATTACTTAGGAAGATACTTCTATACAAATCATTTCGTTGCTAAAATATTTTCAAAATCTTCTATTTCTATACTTAGGAAAATATTCCAAATTTATTTTACAAAACCATTTCTAATATCGACACTTACGAAATACTTTATAACTTATCTCACAAATCTTAGGAATTTTATTAAATTCCTTTTTACAATTTTCAAAATCCGATTATACTTATTTATAATCCCATCTAACAATTTGTAGCTTCTTTTCTGAATCCAGATTCAATTTCGAAGTTCCCGTCTCTAAAACATTTTGTAAATTTCTCAAGTTTCCAGAAACCCATTATAACATTCCTCTTACAAACCATCTCCATTTACTAACTTGATTTACAAATCTCGAGGGTATTTATAAATCACTTCAATCACTTACCTTCAAACCATATATAATAATAATAATAAATTTTTTTAAAAGAATAATAATTTTTTTAAAACATGTTCAAGTAATTATTTAAAACATTGAAACACTTTTTATAAACATCAATAACTCATTTTTAGATAAACAAATCGATTTACAAAGCCGATTATAAAAATTAGAATTTAATTTCAATAAATATTAGATATTTGAAAAATTCACTTTTGAAATATTTCAGTACTAAACCAATTTTTAAATTACATAGTTTTAATAAATAAAATTTTCCTTTTTAAAACAAATTTAACTTCTCGATAATAATATATTTTTAAATTCCAATATCCAATTTCAATTTATAAATCCCACTTGATTCACTACACGTCGATTCCATTTTCGTTTCCTTAACCATTCTCACATTTCAAAATTAGAAACCACTATTTTTTCCAAAAACCGATTCCCATATGTCGATATAAATTCACACTGTGAATTTATATTCCCAATTTATCAACTGATATCATTTCTCTTCTTTATAAACATCGTTTATAATTTATAAACTCATTTGGGTTTTACTTGTTTATGATTATAATCTCATTTATAAATTCCATTTTTATAAATCCATTTCTTTATAAGTTTCCTTTATTGTTCAAATCTAGTTTTAACTTCTCTCCTTATTCTTCCCAAAAATCTCATTTTTAAATCCAATTTAAAAAAGAATCCTTTATTTTAAAATCTCTATTTAAAATATTTTTACGGAAAGTTGAGTACAAACCCCAAAATCAAATTATTATTTATCCAACTCGATTTCCTTCAAAATATTCCAAATTCCAATATTAATACTTTTATATCCAAAATATCCTTTTAATTCCTTTAATTTCAAAAATAATATTTATGGTAATTAAAATAACAAAATTAAGGCCAGTACTACTATAGCATCCAAATATTCAAATCACACAACAATCTATAACATATTATTCAATACATCATATACCACTATATATGAAAATAAAAATCAACATTTTTAGGAATCCAGTTGGATCCCTCCAACCTGTTTCCCAGCAACCACAGATGTTAGATAACATAAAAATACCAATCCCACATCGAGGGGATATCGCGGTATATAGGGTCATCTGCTATTATGCGGGGCGCATAGGGTCTCATCCGCTCCAACGGCGAGAAATATATCCAACTACTAATATATATACTAATATATATATATATATATAACAATAACCAACTGATACTAATTTATAAATTCATCCAATAACCCAATAAAAAATTTTAACTATTTAAATTAAAGCTAATTATCCAAATGAGTGAGATTTATTCACCTTGTAGTTCCAAATTTATTTTATTGCGTAGATTCCGCAGCTATGAACCAACTTGACTTGTTTCATTCATTTTCAACCTCGTATGAATTAGTAATATCATTTATAAGATTCACGAACTTATTTATATGTTAATTTTGCTAATCCTTTATTAGTGAAATAATTACCTTTATTAACAAACTAATTCTCTTCCCAAATCTGCTACTCGAGTACAAAATCCATCCTGGATATCGCTCTATCACCTACGGTCACCTCAGCCCAGCCCGAACTTAAAGAAAATACGCACTTCAACCTACATCGAGCGAGTACTCGGCTCGAAACACCATCATCCACTCGCGTTCGATCCTGCATCAAAGCCCAAGCTTGCTTAAACCCAAATTCCAGTCGACTCCACCTTCGATCAACGCTCGACCATCACCTCGCGAACGCCGCGACTGCCAACGTCACTGCGACTTCCTCCCCTCGATTCAACTACCCTCTCGCGTTCGCACCTACAACCCACATCGCCGCCCCACCAGAATCATCGCGCTTGCGGCTATCTTCCCTATCGCAAGCATCATCTCCCATCTCACGTTGAATTTTTCTTCGGTCGATATATTATTTTTATATTTTTTCATTCGATTTTCTTTCTTTTTTTCCAACTGGCCGAATTTCAAATGATGAGAGGGAAGGGACGATAATAACAGAGGAAAGAGTGGGCTATTTTTTAGTGTAGGGTGGCTGTGTACGAGATAGGTCGGCTAAGATTTGATTTCTTATTTATCCATTCAGAATATCACGTATTATATATAGGGAAATCTTGAACTCCTATTGAGGTGTGCCGTCTAGCGTTCCTAATGTCATACCCCTATTCCAAACGAAATGGAACAAGTTTTAGGACCTAATTTGATCGTATGAAGAAGATAGCTTTTTGAACCCAATTATTATATTAAATTTGTAATATAAATTTCAATGTGTTTCTATTCCGTACGACCAAACGGTGAATCCAAACACTATGAAATTTGAAATCTGAAAATAATACATTATTATGGATCAAATGAAACTTGTTTCGTCGAATTCCGAGATCGTGCCTCAGATCGCTATTTTAACGCGTTGACTAAATCGACGATTTCAAAATTTTACGAAATCACTTGAAATTTCAGTTTTCAAAACTTATTAACTTAATTCCACTTCAAATAGAATTTATACCAACACTAGAAATCGTTTCAATTCACATTCAACTCAATTTTCAATTATTTACCATTTCCGTATTTCGATAAATCATTATATTTAAAATTTAATTTCTTTTATAATTCCAACCAAAATCTTCATATTAAAAATAAACTTATATTCCAAATCAATATTTAAAACCATTTAAATATTCAAAATCAAACGATTGAAAATCCAAGTTGTTACATTCCTCCCGCCTTAAAAGAATTTCGTCCCAAAAATTGCTAAGGTAAGGCGAATCATCCAAACCCATTACTTTCAAAAACCCTCTTAGCTAAAACTCGATACTTCACTTTCCTAAATCCTTAGTACCATACAAAACATCCTGTCTCCATTTCCAAACCAAAACCCTTTATTCCAATTACAATTCGAAATCAAATTTTCGTTAAAAAATTTTTTCCAAAATTATTCTAACACCCTGAATTTCCGATTTTTTTTGGCAAAGTCTCCCTTGTACAGAGAGCCTTTTGCAATATGAAAAAAGTGAGAAAAAGATATACATCGACCCACACGGTCGAAAACACAATATATATCATTATTTATATCATTGCAGTATTTATTCCGAAAACGTACCTTTATTTAGCGTTATTAAGCAAGTGAGTTTACTTCATATGCAATTCACAACCCAAATCTAACCCAATAGTCTCTCTGTACCTATACTTACTCAATTTAAACACATAAGTATCGAAAATATGGAATTTAACAACATTTCAATCTTTTAACTAGCACAAACACATAGATTTCTCAACCAAACAAGTTATAGCATGAATTTATCAATAATCACAAGGCTCCAACATTCGATTATTTATTTCCATCGATTTATATATCATTTCATTCAATTCGAATGATTTACAACCAAATTTACTTATATTCACTTCATAATTACACACATTATATTATATCCATCCCAAATTGGTTCTAACCCACTTCACTTTCCATTAATTCACAGAATTTTACTTACTTTCGTTAGTGTTAACGACAAATTTTGCCATGCAAATTCGGTGATATTCATTTAAATTAATAATCACTTAAGCTTATAAAGCATTTCAATTGATTTTTAAATTAATTAGTCAATTTCTATTTATTCACCTTCAATTTATTCTCAGAAATCTTGTTCGCCCAATTTTTATATTCAACATGAACCAATCCATGCCCATTTTATTTATGAATCACATCACAAATTAATGTTAAGTTGCATTACAACACTTATATTCATTTCCCACTTCAAAACTTAATTTCGTACTTGAATTTATTTAAGTAGTTTCCAAAGTCATATTCAATTTATTTACATTTAAACTGAATTTATTTATGACATTATTTCAATCCATTTCTATTTTATTCGACGACATTTCAAACTATATTCAATCCGCTTATAATTAAGTCGAATTTTATTTATAACTCAAGTTCCACATTCAATTTCAATTTTAATTCGCAATCCATTCTCCTTAACCAAGTTAAGTTCCTTTTCTATATTCAATTAACTAATTAATTTATCTAATTAGTTCACTTCCATTTTAAAGTTAAAAATCCGATTTCCCTTCCAAAATCACTTTATTTAATTTACTTGAGTTCAAATTCCTTTTATAATTCAAGTACATATTTTTATTCCTTTACCAAAATACCAATTCATTCCGCATTTTGGTTTTCCATTCCATATCTCAATTCTAGTCCAAATTTATTGATTCATTTACTACAATCCAAATCTAATTCAACATTTTTAAACTATACCCAGTTATTTACACTTAGGTTGAATTTTATTCTTATAGCTTGAGCTCATTTCTATTTACAACAATTACTTGAGTTTGGATTTATATCTCAAATATTTTACCATTTCATTTTATAGCTTAAGTATATTTTTATTCCATTAATCCCAATTTTTGTAACTATCCAACTTATTTGTTCACAATTCCATAATTTTTCTTCATTTAAATTTTTATTCCATTTAAAATTTTATAACCTATAGTTATATAGCTATTTCACAACCCAAATTTTATATTTTAATTCAATTTGATATAATTCCAATTCCAATTAAATTTTTATTTAACTTAACTCAAGTTAAATTTTATTCACTTTAACTTACTCAAGTTAAAAATTTAGTTCCAAAACTCAAATTCCATACTTTCTTTCTTATTAAATCATTCTCAATTTATAAATTCATAACTTATTTCCTAATGTTTTCCCAACATTTATATTCAAAATTCCAAAGTTCAAACACCCGGTTTATATTTCAAAGCATTTTGAAATCATATATATAAATATATAACTCTTTTGGTTTAACAAACCATTTCATTGGAATTTTCAAATTCGACTTGGTTTCATTCAAAAAAAATTTCCTTCGAAATTTCCAAAACAATACCCGTTTTTCAACAAAAATCTCCATACCAAATTATTTCGGTAGCGATCCGTCACTTAAAACTCGAAAATGAACGCTAATGATGCGGCCGTCATCACCAGAATTATTTTCCAGTGATTGAAGTGAGTTCAGTGCTTTATCAGTTCCAAAATCCATTTCAAAACCATTTTATTTCAATAATATCTCCAAAATAATACTCCATTATTCTTTTCAACCACTTTGGAAAACATATCCAAAAATCACTGGGATTTAATTTTCCAAATTTCTAGTTTGAATAGATTTTTAATTTTTAACTCATTTGTATAATTCATACTTATACAATCTCTATTTGGTTATATATAACCATTTCAATTTTATAATCTTGTCTTGATTATAATATTAACAACCAAACATTCCAATATACTATAATTAAATTATTTTCTTCATATCAAAATAAAATTTGGGTAAAATTATTTCATTTACCCCATTTCAAAATAATACTGTGTCGAATTGCTCTATTCAAGTGTTTAGAAACTCTTATCGATTTACTGGCGTCCCACTACTCGATCAGAATGTATATGCCACTCAACAAATTAATCAACACAATATAAAACATTTTATATTCACTAACAAATACGCTCTCATATCTATTAATACACTCAAACTCATTTTAGGTACTACTAACCCTATCTCTAATGAGTAGTCCCCACCAAAGCCAAGGTTCTCGCTTAACCTTCAGATCTAATACCAAATGTAAAGGCCCGTATCTCTGTACCCTTTGAGTCAACACTAAATCACATGTGTCCAACTCAAATCGAACAGATATCTGAATCTTTAGGGGTGAAGAAAAAAAGGATAGAAGAAGAAATAGAAACAACAATACATAATCTTACAAATCGTAGCGAAAAAAAATATAATATATAATAATAGATTTTTAAACAAAAGAATCTTTAGCTATTAATATACACACAATCATCAGAGTACAAAAATCAACAATCAATCTTGACAGTTATTATAACTTGTCCTCACCAGTGCTGACTTTTCAGTCTTCACACACAACAGAATATAATCAAGTACGTGATTTACGTCTAAAATCCTTCAGCTCGTCTCCTAAGCTCCATAGCATTCTAACCAGAATCTGTAATACTCGGTCTGACCTGAAAATTACAATAAAATAACACCCGAGTCAGTATGGAAAACTAACATGAGAAAAACTCACTGAATTTGAATTATTAACGTTATCAAAATCTTTTGAAAAACAAAGGTATCTCGTAAGACCACGTCACACATAAACACAACGGATTTTTACCTTACGATAACCAATTTTTTTTATATCAAAGTCCTCTGATATATAATAGTGTCCATAGAAAGTAAATTAGAAAATAGCTGAAATGCTTGCATCTTACATTTCAACATAGTGGGGCACAATTAAAACCGTACGACGCTTATTGGAGAATGGATTTCATACTATAACCAGGTAAGAAACTACCTTTAGATGAGTGCATCTCTAGACCAATGCACCCGGGTCTGACAATAACATCTTGTACCCTGCTACACAGGACCAGCCTAGCACTTGACTACTAGTACCGAATATGTTATCACCGCGGGTGTTCCCACCCTAATCGAGCGCTCTCTTTTCCATGCACAACCATATCCATAATTATAATATATCCGAGGGTATCTAGAAAAGTGATAACATACCCTAATGGGAGCGACGCACTTAGCCCTGCTTCATGCCCTATTTCGATCATTCTTCCAGTTGATGAGGCTTGACGCTATGTTTACCTTTAGAATAGCATTCATACTTGGAATGCTAACACTTCCTTCCAGGTGACAATGCAATGATAGCATTCATCCATACAAGTTGCCCTGGGTCTGGACAAACCGAATCTCCATCAAGATCACCATCTCCATTATCTTTTAGATATCATAATTCGTAGCGCACAAATCAGATCGAAGTGGTTTTCGAATAATTAAATCTGATATCGGTCTCCTCGAAGCGATCAACAAAATTTTTGGCCAAATTTAATAGCGGTTATTTAACTATCAAATAACATTCATAAGCATTCACTAGGCCTTATTTTATAAATCTTCAAAACATTTACTTCAAAATATCTTTACAAAGATATATATCCAAATTTCTTCCAATTTTTCAATATTTGAAACAACTCAAATACCTATATCCATAATAGGATATTTTCAAACCATCCCAGCACTTAGAAATATCCAAAATTCCCTTTATAATTCATTACTTAGGAAGATACTTCTGTACAAATCATTTCGTTGCTAAAATATTTCGAAATTCTTCTATTTCTATACTTAGGAAGATATTGCAAGTTTATTTTCCAAAACCATTTCTAATATCGACACTTACGAAATACTTTATAACTTATCTCACAAATCTCAGGAATTTTATTAAATTCCTTTTTACAATTTTCGAAATCCGATTATACTTATTTATAATCCCATCTAACAATTTATAGCTTCTTTTCTGAATCCAGATTCATTTTTGAAGTTACCGTCTATAAAACATTTTGGAAATTTCTCAAGTTTCCAGAAACCCGTTATAACATTCCTGTTACAAACCATCTCCATTTACTAACTTGATTTACAAATCTCGAGGGTATTTATAAATCACTTCAATCACTTACATTTAAACCATACACACACACACATATATATTTATATAATAATAAATATTTTTAAAAGAATAATAATTTATTTTTAAAACATGTTCAAGTAATTATTTTAAATATCGAAACACTTTCTATAAGCATCAATAACTCATTTTTAGATAAAAAAATCGATTTACAAAGCCGATTATAAAAATTAGAATTTAATTTCAATAAATATTAGATATTTGAAAAATTCACTTTCGAAGTATTTCAGTACTAAACCAGTTTTTAAATTACATAGTTTAATAAATAAAATGTTCCTTTTTAAAACAAATTTAACTTCTCGATAAAAATATATTTTTAAAATTCCAATTTCCAATTTCAATTTATAAATCCCTCTTGATTCACTACACGTCGATTTCATTTTTGTTTCCTTAACCAATCTCACATTTCAAAAATAGAATCCACTGTTTTTCCAAAAACCAATTCCTATATCTTGATATAAATTCACACTATGAATTTATATTCCCAATTTATCAGCTGATATCATTTCTCTTATTTATAAACTCATTTGGGTTTTACTTGTTTACAAATATAATCTCATTTATAAAATTCCATTTTTATACATCCATTTCTTTATAAGTTTCCTTTGTTGTTCAAATCTATTTTAAATATCTATTTTTAACTTCTCCCCATATTCTTCCCAGATATCTCATTTTTAAATCCATTTTAGAAAAAAAATCCTTTATTTTAAAATCTCTATTTAGAATATTTTTACGGAAAGTTAAGTACAAACCCCAAAATCAAATTATTATTTTATCCAACTCGTTTCCTTTAAATATTCCAAATTACAATATAAATATTTTTATATCCAAAATCTCCTTTTAATTCCTTTAAATTCAAAAATAATATTTATGGTAATTAAAATACAAAAATTAAGGCTAGTGCTACTATAGCATCCAAATATTCAAATCACACAACAATCTATAACATATTATTCAATACATCATATACCACTATATATGAAAATAAAAATCAACATTTTGAGGAATCCAGTTGGATCCCTCCAACCTGTTTCCCTACAACCACAGATGTTAGATAACATAAAAATACCAATCCCACTTTGAGGGAGATATCACCATAGATAGGGTCATCCGCTATTATGCGGGGCACATAGGATCTCACCGCTCCAACGGTGGGAAATATATCCAACTACTAATATATATACTACTATATATATAACAATATCCAACTGATAATAATTTATAAATTCATCCAATCAGCCAATAATTTTTTTTAACTATTTAAATAAACGCTAATTATCCAAACGAGTGAGATTTACTCACATTGACTTCTATTTTGCAATCCGTTCCAAATTTATTTTATTGCGTAGATTCTGCAGCTACGAACCAACTCGACTTGTTCCATTCATTTTCAACCTTGTATGAATTAGTAATATCATTTATAAGATTCATGAACTTATTTATATGTTAATTTTGCTAATCCTTCATTAGTGAAATAATTACCTTTATTAACAAACTAATTCTCTGCCCAAATCTGCTGCTCGAGTACAAAATTCGCCCAGGCCATCGCTCCATCACCTACGGTCACCTCAGCCCACCTGAGCTCAAAGCAAATACGTGCTTCAACCTCCATTGTGCGAGTACTCAGCTCGCAACGCCATCATGCACTCGTGTTCGATCCTACATCAAAGCCCTAGCTCGCTCAAACCCAAATTCCAGTCGACTCCACCTCCGATCAATGCTCGACCATCACCTCGCGAACGCCGCGACTTCCAGCGCCACCGCGACCTCCTCCCCTCGATTCAGCTACCCTCTCACATTCGCACCTACAACCCACGTCGTCGCCCTACCAGAATCATGCACTCGCGGCTGTCTTCCCTATCGCGAGCATCATCTCCCATCTCACATTGAATTTTTCTTCAATCGATATTTTATTTTTTTTATTTTTTCGTTCGATTTTTTTTTCCAACTGGCCGAATTTTTATTGATGAGAGGGAAAGGATCGAAGATAACAGGGGAAAGAGTGGGCTATGTTTTAGGGTAGGGTGGCTATGTACGAGATAGGTTGGCTAAGATTTGAATTTGATTTGATTTCTTATTTATCCATTCAGAATATCACGTATAATATACAGGGAAACCTCGAACTCCTATTGAGGTGTGCCGCCTGGCGTTCCTAATGTTATACCCCTATTCCGAATGAAATGGAACAAGTTTCAGGACCTAATTTGATCGTATGCAGAAGATAGCTTTTTATACCCAGTTATTATATTAAATTTTTAATATAAATTTCAACACGTTTCTATTCCGTACGGCCAATCGGTGAATTCAAACGCTATGAAATTTGAAATCCGAAAATAATACATTATTACGGATCCAATGAAATTGGTTTCTTTGAATTTTGAGACTGTGCCCCGGATCGCCATTTTAACGCGTCAATTAAATCGGTGATTTCAAAAATTTACGAAATCACTTGAAATTTCAGTTTTGAAAACTTATTAACTTAATTCCACTTCAAATAGAATTTATATCAACACTAGAAATAGTTTCAATTCATATTCAACTCAATTTTTAATTATTTACCATTTCCGTATTTTGATAAATCGTTATATTTAAATTTTAATTTCTTTTATAATTCCAACCAAAATCTTCATATTCAAAATCAACTTATATTCCAAATAAATATTTAAAACCATTTAAATATTCAAAATCAAACGACCGAAAATCCGGATCGTTATATTCCTCCCCGCTTAAAAGAATTTCGTTCCCGAAATTGCTAAGGTAGGGAGAATCATCTAAACCCATTACTTTCTAAAAACCCACCTAGCTAAAACTCGATACTTCACTTTCCTAAATCCTTAGTTCCATACAAAACATCCAATTTCCATTTCCAAACCAAAACCCTTTATTCCAATTACAATTCGAAATCATATTTTCGTTAACAAAAATTTTCCAAAATTTTTCTAACACCCTAAATTTCCAAATTTTTTTGCCAGTCTCCCTTGTATAGAGAGCCTTTTGCAATATGACAAAAGTGATAAAAAGATATACATCAACCCACACGGTCAGAAACATAATATATATCAATATTTATATCATTGCAGTATTTAATCCGAAAACGTACCTTTATTTAGCGTTATTAAGCAAGCGAGTTTACTTCATGTGCAATTTCACAACCCAAATCTAGCCCAATAGTGTCTCTGTACCTGTACTTACTCAATTTAAACACATAAGTACCAAAAATATGGAATTTAACAACATTTCAATCTTTTAACTAGCGCAAACACATAGATTTCTCAACCAAACAAGTTATAACATGAATTTATCAATAATCACAAGGCTCCAACATTCGATTATTTATTTCCATCGCTTTTTATATCATTTCATTCAATTCGAATGATTTACAACCAAATTTACTTGTATCCACTTCATAATTACACACATTATATTTATATCCATCCCAAATTGGTTCTAACCCACTTAATTCACTTCCCATTGATTCACAGAATTTTATTTACTCCTGTTTGTGTTAACAAATTTTTCCATGCAAATTCGGTGGTATTCATTTAAATTAATAATCACTTAAGCTTATAAACCATTTTAATTGATTTTTAAATCTATTAGTCAATTTCTATTGATTCACCTTCAATTTATTCTCAAAAATCTTGTTCGCCCAATTTTTATATTTAACACGAACCAATCCATGCCCATTTTATTTAAGAATCACTTCATAAATTAATGTTAAGTTGCATTACAACACTTATATTCAATTCCCACTTCAAAACTTAATTTCGTACTAGAATTTATTTAAGTAGTATCCAAAGTCACATTCAATTTATTTACATTTAAACTGAATTTATTTATGACTTAAGTCATCACTATTTCAATCCATTTCTATTTTATTCGATGACATTTCAAACTATATTCAATTCACTTATAATTAAGTCGAATTTTATTTATAACTCAAGTTCCACATTCAGTTTCAATTTTAATTCACAATCCATTCTCCTTAACCAAGTTAAGTTCCTTTTCTATATTCAATTAACTAATTAATTTATCTAATTAGTTCACTTCCATTTTGTAATTCAAAATCCGATTTCCCTTCCAAAAATCACTTTATTTAATTTACTTGAGTTCAAATACCTTTTATAATTCAAGTTCGGATTTTTATTCCTTCACCAAAATACCAATTCATTCCTCATTTTGGTTGTCCATTCCATTTCTCAATTCAAGTCCAAATTTATCGATTCATTTACTACAATCCAACTCTAATTCAACATTTTTAAACTATACCCAGTTTATTTACACTTAGGTTGAATTTTATTCTTATAGCTTGAGCTCATTTCTATTTACAACAATTAATTGAGTTTGGATTTATATCTCAAATATTTTACCATTTCATTTTATAGCTCAATTATATTTTTATTCCATTAATCCCAATTTTTGTAACTATCCAACTTACTTGTTTACAATTCCATAATTTTCTTCACTTAATTTTTTATTCCATTCCAAATTTTATAACCTATAGTTATATAGCTATTTCACAACCCAAATTTTATATTTTAATTCAACGTGATATAATTCCAATTCCAATTCAATTTTTATTTAACTTAACTCAAGTTAAATTTTATTCATTTTAACTTAGTCAAGTTAAAAATTTATTTCCAAAACTCAAATTCCATACTTTCTTTCTTATTAAATCATTCTCAATTTATAAATTCATAACTTTTTTCTTGATGTTTTCCCAACATTTATATTAAAATTCGAAAATTCAAACACCCGATTTTTATTTCAAATCATTTTGAAATCATATATATAAATATATAACTCTTTAGGTTTAACAAACCATTTCATTGGAATTTTCAAAATCGACTTGGTTTCATTCAAAACAAATTTCCTTCGAAATTTCCAAAACAATACCCGTTTTTCAACAAAAATCTCAATAGCAAATTATTTCGGTAGCAATCCATCACTTAAAAACTCGAAAATGAACACCGATGATGCGGTCGTCATCACCAGAATTATTTTCTAGCAACTGAAGTGAGTTCAGTGCTTAATCACTTCCAAAATCGATTTTAAACCATTTTATTTCAAAAATATCTCCAATATAATACTCCATTATTCTTTTCAACCACTGTGGAAAACATTTCCGAAAATCTCCGGGATTTAATTTTCTAAATTTCTGGTTTGAATAGATTTTTAATTTTTAACTCATTTGTATAATTCATACTTATACAGTCTCAATTTGGTTATATATAACCGTTTTAATTTTATAGTCTTGTCTTGATTATAATATTAACAACCAAACATTCTAATATACTATAATAAAATTATTTTCTTCATATCAAAATAAATTTGGGTAAAATTAATTAATTTACCCCATTTCAAAACAATACTATTTTGAATTGCTCTATTCAAGTGTTTAGAAACTCTTATCGATTTAGTGGCATCCCACTACTCGAACAAAATTTATATGCCACTCAACAGATTAATCAACACAATATAAAACATTTTATATTCACTATAAATACACACTCATATCTATTAATACACTGAAATTCATTATAGGGTACTACTAACCCTATCTCTAATGAGTAGTCCCCATCAAAGCCAAGGTTCTCGCTTAACCTTCAGCTCTGGTACCATATGTAAAGGCTCGTATCTCCATACCCTTTGAGTCAACACTAAATCACACGTGTCCAACTCAAATTGAACAGATATATGAATCTTTAGTGGTGAAGAAGAAAAAGATAAAAGAAGAAATAGAAACAACAATACAGAATCTCACAAATCGCAGCGGAAGAAAACATAATATATAATAACAGATTTTTATACAAAAGAATATGTAGCTGTTAATATACACACAATCATCATAGTACAAAAATCAACAATCAATCTGGACAGTTATTATAACTTGTCCTCGTCAGTGCTGACTATTCAGTCTTCACACACAGTAGAATATAATCAAGTACGTGATTTACGTCTTAAATCCTTCAACTCGTCTCCTGAGCTCCATAGCATTCTAACCTAAATCTGTAATACTCGGTCTGACCCGAGCATTTCAATAAAATAACACCCGAGTCAGTCTGGAAAACCAGCATGAGAAAAACACACTCAATTTGAATTATTAACGTTATCAAAATCCTTTGAAAAACAAAGATATCTCGTAAGACCACATCACGCATAAACACGATGGGTTTTTACCTTACGATAACCAAAAAATTTATATTAAAATCCTATGATATTATAATAATGTCTATAGAAAGTAAATTAGAAAATAAGTGAAATGCTTGCATATCACATTTCAACATAGTTGGGCATAATCAAAACCATACGACGCTTAATGGAGAATGGATTCCATACTATGAGCAAGTAAGGAACTACCTTCCAATGAGTGCATCTCTAGACCAATGCACCCGAGTCTAACAAGAGCATCTTGTACTCTACCACACTGGACCGACCTAGCACTTGACTACTAGTACCGAATATGTTATCACCCCGGGTGTTCCCACCCTAATCGAGCGCTCTCTTTTCCATGCACAACCATATCCATAATTACAATATATCCGAGGGTATCTAGAAAAGTGATAACATACCCAAATGGGAGCGACCCACTTAGCCCTACTGCATGCCTTGTTTCGGTCATTTTCCCAATTGATGAGGCTTGAGGCTACGTTTACCTTTAGAATATCATTCATACTTGGAATGCTAACACTGCCTTCCAGGTGACAATGCAATGATAGCATTCATCCATACAAGTTATCCTGTTTCTGGACAAACCGAATCTCTTTCAAGATCACCATCTCCATTATCTTTGAGATATCACAATTCGTAATGCACAAATCGGATCGAAGTGGTTTTCAGATAATTAAATCTGATCTCGGTCTCTTCGAAACGATCAACGAATTTTTTGGCCAAATTTGATAGTCGGTTATTTAACTATCAAAAACATCCATAAGCACTTATTAAGCCTTATTTTATAAATCTTTAAAACATTTATTTCAAATTATCTTTATAAAGATATATATCCAAATTTCTTCCAATATTTCAATATTTGAAACAACTCAAATACCTATATCCATAACAGGGTATTTTTCAAACCATCCCAGCACTTAGAAATATTCAAATTCCCTTTATAATTTATTACTTAGGAAGATACTTCTATATAAATCATTTCGTTGCTAAATATTTCCAAAATCTTCTATTTCTATACTTAGGAAAATATTGCAAGTTTATTTTCCAAAACCATTTCTAATATCGACACTTACGAAATACTTTATAACTTATCTCACAAATCTCAGGAATTTTATTAAATTACTTTTTACAATTTTCGAAATCCGATTATATTTATTTTTAATCCCATCTAACAATTTATAGCTTCTTTTCTGAATCCAGATCCATTTTTGAAGTTCCCGTCTCTAAAACATTTTGGAAATTTCTTAAGTTTCCAGAAACCCGTTATAACATTCCTGTTACAAACCATCTCCATTTACTAACTTGATTTACAAATCTCGAGGGTATTTATAAATCACTTCAATCACTTACCTTCAAACCATATAATAATAATAATAACAATAATAATAATAATAAATATTTTTAAAAGAATAATAATTTATTTTTAAAACATGTTCAAGTAATAATTTAAAATATCGAAACACTTTTTATAAACATCAATAACTCATTTTTAGATAAACAAATCGATTTACAAAGCCGACTATAAAAATTAGAATTTAATTTCAATAAATATTAGATATTTGAAAAATTCACTTTCGAAGTATTTCAGTACTAAACCAGTTTTTAAATTACATAGTTTAATAAATAAAATTTTCCTTTCTAAAACAAATTTAACTTCTCGATAAAAATATATTTTTAAAATTCCAATATCCAATTTCAATTTATAAATCCTTCTTGATTCACTACACATCGATTTCATTTTCGTTTCCTTAACCATTCCCACATTTCAAAAATAGAATCCACTATTTTTTCCAAAAGCCGATTCCCATATATCGATATAAATTCACACTGTGAATTTATATTCCCAATTTATCAACTGATATCATTTCTCTTATTTATAAACATCATTTATAATTTATAAACTCATTTGGGTTTTACTTGTTTACAAATATAATCTCATTTATAAAATTCCATTTTTATAAATCCATTTCTGTATAAGTTTCCTTTATTTTTCAAATCTATTTTAAATATCTATTTTTAACTTCTCTACATATTCTTCCCAGAAATCTCATTTTTAAATCCATTTTAAAAAAATCCTTTATTTTAATATCTCTATTTAAAATATTTTTACGGAAAGTTAAGTACAAACCCCAAAATCAAATTATTATTTTATCCAACTCGATTTCCTTTAAAATATTCCAAATTCCAGTATAAATATTTTTATATCCAAAATCTATTTTTAATTCCTTTAAATTCAAAAATAATATTTATGTTAATTAAAGTACTAAAATTTAGACCAGTGCTACTATAACATCTAAATATTCAAATCACACAACAATCTATAACAGATTATTCAATGCATCATATACCACTATGTATGAAAATAAAAATCAACATTTTGATGAATTCAGTTGGATCCCTCCAACCTGTTTCCCTGCAACCATAGATGTTAGATAACATAAAAATACCAATCCCACTCCGAGGGGGATATCGTGGTATATAGGGCCATCCGCTATTATGCGGGGCGCATAGGGTCTCATCCGCTCTAACGGCGGGAAATATATCCAACTACTAGCATATATACTACTATATATATAACAATATCCAACTGATAATAATTTATAAATTCATCCAATTGACCAATAAATTTTTTTAACTATTTAAATTAAAGCTAATTATCCAAATAAGTGAAATTTACTCACCTTGACTTTTATTTTGCAATCCGTTCCAAATTTATTATATTGCGTAGATTCCGCGGCTACGAACCAACTCGACTTGTTTCATTCATTTTCAACCTCGTATGAATTAGTAATAGCATTTATAAGATTCACAAACTTATTTATATGTAAATTTTGCTAATCCTTTATTAGTGAAATAATTACCTTTATTAATAAGCTAATTCTTAGCCCAAATCTACTACTCGAGTACAAAATCCACCCTGGCCATCGCTCCATCACCTACGGTCACCTCAACCCAGCCTGAGCTCAAAGCAAATACGTGCTTCAACCTCCGTTGTGCGAGTACTCAGCTCGCAACGCCATCATGCACTCGCGTTCGATCCTACATCAAAACCCTAGCTCGCTCAAGCCCAAATTCCAGTCGACTCCACCTCCGATCAACGCTCGACCATCACCTCGCGAACGCCGTGACTGCCAGCGCCACTGTGACCTCCTCCACTTGATTCAACTACCCTCTCGCATTCGCACCTACAACCCATGTCATTGCCCCACCAAAATCATCGCGCTTGCGGCTGTCTTCCCTATCGCGAGCATCATCTCCCATCTCACGTTGAATTTTTCTTCGATCGATATTTTATTTTTTTTGTTCGATTTTCTTTTTTTTTTTCCAAGTGGCCAAATTTTAACGATGAGAGGGAAAGGATCAAAGATAACTTGGGAAAGATGGGCTATGATTTAGGGTAGGGTGGCTGTGTACGAGAAAGGTCGAATAAGATTTGATTTTGATTTGATATCTTATTTATCCATTTAGAATATCATGTATTATATACAAGGAAGCCTCGAACTCCTATTGAGGTGTGCCACCTGGCGTTCCTAATGTTATACCCCTATTCAGAATGAAACGGAACAAGTTTCGGGACCTAATTTGATCGTATGCAGAAGATAACTTTTTGAACCCAATTATTATATTAAAATTTTAATGCGTTTCTATTCCGTACGACCAAACGGTCAATCCAAAGGCTATGAAACTTGATATCCGATAATAATATATTATTACAGATCCAATGATACTAGTTTCGTCGAATTCTGAGACTGTGCCCCGGATTGCTATTTTAACTCGTTGATTAAATCGATGATTTCAAAAATTTAAGAAATTACTTGAAATTTCAGTTTTAAAAACTTATTAACTTAATTCCACTTCAAATAGAATTTATATCAACACTAGAAATCGTTCCAATTCATATTCAACTCAATTTTCAATTATTTACCATTTTCATATTTCGATAAATCATTATATTTAAAATTTATTTTCTTTTATAATTCCAACCAAAATCTTTATATTTAAAATCAACTTATATTCCAAATCAATATTTAAAACCATTTAAATATTCAAAATCAAATGACTGAAAATTCAGGTCGTTACAGTCCCTTATAGGTACAGTACTAAACTAAAGTCGTAATGGGCTCGTATAAGGATAAATATGACAAGGCACGTGAGGCAATGCCCAAGGTAGGATTCTAATAGTTCACCCTTTCTAGCTGGTCGTAACCCATACGTGGCCGACTGCGACAATCAATCCAAACGAAAAAAGTGCACCCATCGAATACGAAATCATAATAGTAATACGAGGGATCAACGTTGCTAGAGGTAGCTAACCTCATTAGCTAGACATAGGCTCCTGTTTTAGTCATTTTAATCATGACATGAGTGTCAAAGCTATCCATTCATCGTTCTCTTACTTCATTCCAGTAAACTTTCGCCAATTCAACCACTACATTCTGGATATCATCCACTGCGTACATAGTTGTTAAAGTGGTTCTAATATTGTCAGAGAGTATGCCAATAAGAGACCCAGGTCTCTTTAACAACCAAACATCGTGTTACACACCAGTTGGTTCTTTTATATTTTGAACACAATTCATACTTGATATTAAAATATCTTATTCACTTCAAAATCAAATTCATTTAGAAATCATCATATTTGCTTCAAAAAATCAAATCCATTTCGAAATCATCATATTCGCTTCAAAATCAAATCCATTTCGCAATCATCATATTCGCTTCAAAAATTATATTTTACTTCAAAATGTTAATTCAATTCGATATATCGATTTCACTTCAAAACTTGATTCGAATTACAATTTTGGTTATAATTCATTTTAACCCAATTCACATTTAAATCCAAGATTTGAATATAAACATTCCACCCTTTGACCAGTTTGAATTTTTAGAAAATAGTTTAAATAGTTAAAATAGTTAAATAAAAAATAGTTTGAGTATTAAAACATGGTTTATATAGTAAAATAGTTTGAAAAATCAAAATAATTCAAATATTTAAAGAATATAGATTTTAAACCGTTTATACTAAAATAATTCATTTGAAATAGGTTCAAAGTCAATCCGATTCAATTCCAAATTTCCCTTTCAAATCAATTCCAATTTCCATTTCGATTTAATCGATTCAATTCTGATTTCAAGTCGAATTCAATTTCAATTCCAATTCCAAATTTATTTCAATTCCTATTCCAAATTATTTCAATTCCAATTCCAATTCCAAATTTATTTCACTTCCAATTCCAAATTAATTTCAACTCCAATTCCAAATTAATTTCATCTCAATTCTCAAATTTAAACCATTTCATTTTATATCAATTCCGAGTTCGATTTCCAAAATATCAATTCAAAACACTTAAATCAATTTTTCCTTCAATATCAAATTTAAAATCCAAATCTTCAAACATAATTAAATTCCGAGCTCAATTTCGAAATGTCATTTTATATCACCTTTACTTAGCAATATCTAAAGTTTGAATAAAAGTCCAATCTTTTTAAAACAAACCAATTTCTGAAATTCACATCATATTTTGATTATAACTTAAAAATCTCAACTTCGATTAATTAAACAATTCCTTTCAAAAATAAATTTCAACATTCCGAGTTCCAATTCGAAAATAATTCGATTTTTATTTCTTAAAACCAAATAATTTAAATAATTACAAATCAAAGTTTTAAAATCATTTAATTTAACCAATCCGGTGTCCATATATAATTCTCTATCCTATGGCCAAGTGAATCAATTATTTCAATTTAATTCCAAGGATGGATATATGTCATTTCAATCCAAAATAAATGCCATAGGTATATATATCATTTCAACCTATTTCTTAATTTATTCGAAATAATTCAATTTACAGTTTTATATACTGTAAATAATATACATGATGATAACATGATATATCAAAATAAATAAACATCCAAATATCAACCAATAGCATCCATCACAACCAATCATCCAAACAGTCAATAAAATTCACAACAATTTCATAATTATCAATATCGGGTATTTTACGCGCAATTAAATTCTAATTCAATTTAACTATCAATTCAAATTTTATCATTTAATTAGATGTCAATTTAAATGTCAATTAAACTTATCAAACAACAATCAATAAATTTCAATCACTTCATGATATAAATTTAACTATGCAAAAATTATTTCAGTCAATTGTGAGCATATAAATACTTACCTTTGATTTATCGACGTTTTAAAATCCAAATAAAGGCCCAAATTTAAACAGTCTCAGAATGCAGCCAAACCAGTTCTATAATGTCTGGAATTTTGATACGAACGCAACGGAGAAAACCGTGCGTCGATCCAAGCTCGTACGCAAAAGATATTGTCATTAGAACATTTGAAATTCATTAATTAAAATAATTAATTAACAAATAATAATAAGGCACATACTATTCTCCCCCAATGGGCCGCGCACGAGAAGACCCATCAACACGCACGTCAACTTCCAGCTGCATGCCATCTGCGACGTCCTGACAACGATTAACGACCACCGTTCAAAGCGCCTTGGCATGTTCCTCCTCCGCCTTGAACGCCTCGTCCTCAGCCACCGCCGTTTGTCCCAAAAACCCATAAGAACGCGCAAGCTACCACCTCAAATTCTGACGATTTCGTGACGTAAAATCATAGATCAACCGTATGGATTTGAAGAGCTCGCCGAGATCTACAACTTTCATGTTGGAAGATATCGAATTCGATGAATGGATTGAGAGGAATTAAGGAGAGAAGATCGAGCAATTTTAGCCGTTAAAACAATAAAAACGGCAGCCATAGATATTAGGGTTTTCCAGAAATAAAATAATAATTTATCTCGATATACGTGTCGTATTTATATAGTTAGGTCCAAAACCGTCTAAACTCCAATCGAGGCATGCCGCCTAGCGTTTATAATGTTTTACCCCCATTCCGAACGCAATGGAACTAGCTTCGAGGCCTAATTCGATCATATGTGGAAGATAGCTTTTCAAAGTCAATTTATTTTAACGAATTCCTTAAATTGATTTCTAGCGTTTCAAGCTCGCATGGCCAAACGACAAGTCTGATCGCTACGAAACTTGAAATCCTACAATAATTCACTATTATGGGTCCGATGGAAGTAGTTTCGTCGAAATCCGAGACAGTTGTCAAAATGGCTATTTTTACTCATTAATTAAAATATAAAATTTCCAAATTTTAATTATTCAAATTTAAATCCAATTTTAAATGTTACCGTATTCATTCATATTTAAATAAAATATAAATCAATTTCCGATACCATTTTCATTCATACTTAAAACAGGATTCAATTATTTGAATAATTTCCAATAATTAAATTCAAACGATTTAATTATCCATTAAATCACCATATTAATAAATAATTCAACAGTTATTAACAATCATAAATTTCCAAATGAATTTAGTTATTAATAATTATTTCCATCTAAATAATTTTACACTTATGATCCAATCCTAATTATTGATTGTAATTTTATTTCAATATAAATAATTCCTAAATTTTCGAAATTGTTTATTTCAAGATTTTTATCCAAGTTCACATTCAATAACAACAATTATTAAATCATTATATTTTATTTTTAACCATTTTTATTCCATAATTATATTAAATTTAACAATTAAAAATAGTTAAAAAAAATGGATCGTTACACGAAGTCCAGCTATAACCTATGTGCTTTGTTCCAAGGTTCGGTCATATGTAATACAAGTCCATTCAAGTCTGTTCCAAGTCCATCTACATGGATCACATGTGTCACTTACTTTCAAAGTAAGAATTCAAACCAATGTTTTAACACATGTCATTATCAATTCATACAACTTAAATACAATCAAATACTAACACACACACACACACACGTTATATTTTCATTCAAAGTGAGGTGTTAACTCACCTTTAACCTCACTAACAACCAAGAACAAAGAACCCAAGTCCAGAACCAACCTAGCAACACCTTTCCTTCCTTTCTTCCTTGCTTTCCACCTTGCTTTTTCCCTCCTCCCCTTACTATTTGCTCACAGCCTATGGAGATAGGGTGAGCGTGGCTTCACTTTTTCACAATCTAACTTCGTGGGATGTTTTGTAATGTAGTAGTAAGGCTCCACTCCAAGTTTGAGTTTATTTAGATGTGATTTGCAAATATTTTTCTTTAGGAAATTATGAAGAGGAAGAAGAAGACATGGATTTTCTTACTTAAGCTTTATGAATTTTTGATTATACTCTAAGGATATTCCCCTCCTTATATAGGTTCTATTTGGTTTTGCTTAAGCTGGCCTTCATCCCTCTTCATTCCATTGAAGACTCACCTCCCATTATACCCCTCTCATGATAATATCTCATATCCATTAGAACATTCTAGAATCTTCCTAGCTTTATGAAGAGGTGTGTGTGTTAATTAGTTACTAATGTGTTCATTTGATATTTAGTCAAGTGCACAAGAGTTCAAATAACTTATATCGATTGAAAAGCTGTTTACCAAGAAACCGATTTTTGGTCACATTATTGATTTTTCTTCAAAGAATATATTTTTGTAAATAATTTTCAAAAACAAGTTTCTTATCATTATTCATTAGTTAAATGGTTTTTAATAAGGTTACAAAATCATATTATAATACTTAATTATATTTCAAAATGTTTCGATGGTCGTAGACGAAGTGTTCGATTTTCAAGGTCGCTACATTCTCCCCCACTTAAAACATTTCATCCTCGAAATTCAAATAAGAACGATAATCAAAGGAGATTAAAGAAATAAGATACACATATAGAGTTCTGGTGAAACTATATACAAACCAAACTGCAACCCACAGTGCATACTAAGTGACTTCACCTCAAGTGGTGAGTACATTACAAAGGATGTACGATACTAAGATAAAAAGGAATCCCTAGTCTATAAGCAACTCTAGATGGATCTCCTTCAACTTGTCTTCCCTTTTCCTTGTATAATCCCGAGCATCCCCGCCCTACTGTAATTCTAACCTTAACAAAGGAACAAGCATACAATACTTAAATACAATTCATAATTAATATCAACCATCGCTTATGGTTTGCTAAGGTTTAAAACTCCCCAATCGCCCAAGGATGATAAACAATTTACTAAGCATACCTTATGCTCAATAACCTTAGGTTCTTGCTTAGACGATTACGCTTGCTACCTCATAACAAATCGAAGGGTCATTCCCCAAACTCTCCACAGGTCAACATAACATATCTTACAAATGTACCAAAGCCCATATGATATACATACATCATCCGTACACAATATTAGATCCGATCACTTGCTTGATCGTATAGATTTCGCTTCCCAACTAATATAGATATTTGACCTCTCTAGTGCGGACTCTGATTTGGTTCCTTAATTAGAAACTTCCGTTCTCCTTGCATAGCTATATACTATGATATAAAATATAGGGATCATATCATGAACCCATATCAAGTGTTCACCGTCAAGAATCAAGTGAAAAATCATTGTTAGGACCGGTGTAAACCACCTTGAAAACATGCACTCAAATGCTGAATCAAGAACAGTCATGTAAATAAAACGATCTACGTATAACTTACGTATTTGTCCTATTGGTTTCTTATCTACACTAGCTCCGTTTTAATCACATTAGTATGTTACTAAATCATTAATGCATCATTTTATAAATCATAAATTCAATTTTATAAACATTTTATAACTTAAGTTCATACTCGTATAATACTCCACTACATCCTAAAAGTATATACTAAAACATCAAATTTGTAACAAGTATGATTAAAAAATTTAAAACTTGTTTTAACTTGCTGTCTTTTTAAATTCAAGTGTTATATAAACTCAATTTTATATTTTCAAAAACACTTAACTACAAGTTCTATAACAATTCGAGAGTTCCGGATTATCCAAAATCGCCGAAAATTCCATTTTGTTTTAACAAATGGAAAATACCAAACAACATATCAAAACCTAACAAAGTTCCAATTTCTCTATATAAAACTTTAGAATTAAACACCTAATTTTCATTTCAAACAATTTTGAAGTAATATACATATACCTTTTATATATCAAATCATACTTTTGGTACTTAACCAAAATCATTTTAAAGCGGTATCAAATACTTCATATAATAATACTAAGTATCATGAACTCAATTTCCCAAATATTTACTTGGAAATAACACCTACTATTACTTTCCCCTAAATCTTAAAATAACATTTTCAAAGATACTGAGATTTAAGTTCTCAAATTTTCTATGTAAGTCTTTATTGTTTATAATTTTTTTTGTAAATCGTACTTATACAAAATTACTTTCTTATATAAACCTTTTTGCAAATATTTATTTTCAAAATATTCTATCATTCCCCATTCTTATACTAAACACTTTTTACTATTTAACTTCTAACTCAACATTATCATTGATTACCTTATAGTCAAACCATGAAATCAAATTCACAAGGTGTTCGTTCAATGTACCTACAATTACTATCTACCCACTGCATGATGTTGAAAGGTAAAGCTACTCATAAATTGGTGGAGCACAAATCAATAACAAACAATACACAAAGTTCCTATCGTGAAGAGCATGACTAAACAATCAATGTTAAGGAATATTAAACTATGGGAAGCACTAATATCTAACCAAACATGAATAGTTAAACCATGAACAAATAGCACCTTTTTGGGATCGTACGGATTACCCTAATGGTTTCCCTCAAATTAAAAAAACCATTCGTTAAGTTTAATATATAGTGTTATGATAGTAAATATGTGACAACCCGGATTTTTAACCCCGGTAAATTGGGTAAATAACTGATTTGAAGTTATCGGAATATAAATTTTATAAGTCGAACGAATAAGATTCTGACAATAAAAGATATCTGAATAAATATTTATTTGATAATCTACTAGTATAATTATTTAACATTGCCAAATTATTTCTTTAGAACAAATAATACGTTGTCAAATATATATATTTATGGGTTGATTTTAAATTTGATTTTAAATTGAAATTGAATTTAAATTGGAAATTCAAAGGGATAAATATCTTAAAATATTTTGGATTTGAAAATATATTATATATGATTTTATTTCTTTTATATAATTGATTTTATATTATTTTCTTCGGAAGATTTATTTATATAAATAAAAAAAATGTATTTATTTAATAGGAAAAGTATATATATATATATATATATATGTAAGTTTTATAAAAATCATATAAAAAAATGTATTCATATATCAACTCATATGAAACATTCGTAGACAAAAAGAGAGGCAAGCATTTAATGCAAGCACATTAAATATCAAATCTAAGCACACAAAAAAAATGATCAAAGTCAAGTTGCTGACCAAAAGAAAATGTAAATATGTAAATATCTGTAAGATACCTCAGTTTGGCTTAACACATTAGCTTCATTCTCCTATTCTTTATACCTCCACACTGTCTTCATTTCATTCATTCGAACAAAGGAAGAAAAAAAGAAAATGCAAAAAATTAAAACCAAAGAAATATATACTAGAACAAGCTGCTATTAAGAAATCAGAAGAGAAAAACAAAGTATTAAAGTCTGGGAACATGAATCAGAACAACAGTGGAAAAAAATGGTGAGTAAACATCTTTCTTAAAAATTTAAGTTAATAAAATCTGATGCATGTGAATATCCTGGAATGTATAATATATAATATGCTTTGCATGGCTGTATAAATGAGATTTCCTGTTTATATGTATGTGGATGTTTGTATGCATATCTGGAATGAATATATTTCTCTGTTCATATTTCTCAGGTTCTAAATAAAATTTCAAAAATTTATTTGATCATCCCTTGATCTGTTATATGGTATGATGTATAAACAAAAATTGTCTATTACAACAAGATTTAAGTGTTAAAAATATTTTTAAATAGGAACTGAACACAGTTTTAACCAAAATGTAAATATTACATTGAAACTTATAAATGTCATAATTTCGACTTGAATAATTGGTGAATTCATGATTATAATCTGAATTGTCTTCTTAAACTAGGATTTTTAAGAAAGGTATCATGAATTTTAAGTGTGTAATTCGAGAGAATTCGAGTGTTGAAAGGAAAATGGGTTTCGAGAGAATTCTGGTAATCGGCGGTACTTGGGTGGTCGAGGTCTCGGCTGAAGTGAGCCAGGTGTTCGTCGAGGTCGGCAAAAATGGTCGGAGGATTTTCCGTTGCCTGTGATGGCTGGACGAGGTGAAAGTAGGGTTTGAACCCTAGTTTTGGACGAGGCTGAAGATATGGTGACTGCGTCGCCGTTGAAGTTTCGGAAGTGATCGGTCAAAGGGGAAAGGGAACTTGGGTCATGGACGATGTGACGACCGCCCATGACCCCTGCACCGAATCTAGAGATAGAGCGCTGTAAAGTGTGCCAGGCGACCATGGACGATTGTCAAGGTAAGATTAAAACAACAGGATCTATCGTATTACTCACAGCGCATGGACAAAATACAATAGAACATATGTATAGTGAAGCTTTACAGAACAAAATGACATCATATAAAACTCCATAATAGTTGAATACAAGCATCCACATAGTCAATACATCCAGCCTCACTACATATCTCTCAGAGAATACAAAACAGCGGAATATCCAGTACATATAAGAAGATAATATGCAACCCTCTAGCTCGTCTTCGATATCAGCATCGTGAGAAGAGAACAGCACCTGTCACCTGCTACCTAGTCTGCCCGTCCCAAAATGGACGAACAGCCCAAGGCAATAAGAATTAAAACATAA
The DNA here is from genome assembly GCA_030737815.1 of Allium fistulosum. Classification (NCBI taxonomy): domain Eukaryota; kingdom Viridiplantae; phylum Streptophyta; class Magnoliopsida; order Asparagales; family Amaryllidaceae; genus Allium; species Allium fistulosum. The sequence continues at coordinate 412,352,960 of CM060903.1, read as the reverse complement.
AGCCTTGAGTCAGACAACAGTCTTAGTGAGCAGTAAATTAACTAACAACATACCAAAAGAGCATAAAGGAAAAGGAATAGGAATACAACCCTCCCACTCCAACCTCATTCTACAGTGATAGCCTCTAGACACACACTAAGCAGAAGCAAACATAGCAGAGCATACAAATTTAAAGTAAAGCTACTATCACTCGAGTCAAGGGCGATGTTTTCCAAGTACCAAGGCCTAAATCAGATAAGCACCCAGAAAATACCGCTCTTGAGTCCGAATGACGATACAACCAAACATCCATGACTCTGGCTATCACTGTTATCATTGCTTCGATATCACCGTTAATTGAATGACCGGCACATTCTTTCAGCCGTCCGTCAAGGGCTAATGAAAACCCCGGTTCTAGACATAACTCCCGCACGTCGTCGCAGCCCGTGCCTAGGACTATCGAATCTGCCCAGAGTACTCGACCATCAACAGTTGGCCGTTGGGATTATCGAATCTGCCCAAACGTACCCTTGCTTAGAGCATGCTAGAACCTTCAACAACGATGCTATCCAAGCCTCCTAGTCATCCTCCTCGACGACTATTCTCATATCCATTCATTATCTTCAACTCGAATCATATCACCGAGTTATCAACATGCTTGGAATGATCCCGTCTGGATTAGACCAAGTCTTCACCACATGATTGCCTCGCTTCATTACATCCTCGCAAAGCCTCATCTCATCATTACATCATCAAATCTATGCATAAGAGCTTCATCATCCCGCTACATATGCCACGAGCAGCTTTTCCATTTCAAGAGCCTTCCCTTAGCTTTTGAATCATCTTCGATCTAAATCTAATCATCAATCATCTAGTTCATAACAAGCAATCAAATCAAACATCAATCCAAGCAATCAAGCATTCAAATATGATCTAAGTAGACAATTATAACAATAGTGGCATTTTCGTAATTAAAGAGTTGAAAGTCCAATAAGCATGAAAACATGGATTATATCTCTACAAACTTGATGAATGAACTTGCATAGGTTAACATATGATAAAATGGATGCAACATCATCATGAACAATGGATCTATATGGATCTACACATAGGATGAAGAAAATGCATGGAAATCTCTATTTTAACACCAAAACGAGCCAACAATCCGATATACTCCTTTGGATCCGTGTGAGAGATAATCACCACTCACCAAATCACCTAAACAATCCAAAAGATATCAACTTCAGATCTGGACAGCGAAGAACTAAGCTAGATCCGACAAGATCTCACTTCAAACGATGAAATCTCTCTTGAAAAGATGAAGATCTTCAATCTAAGCTCTTGAATCTTCAATCTTGATCTTCGATTTGGATGGATGGAAGCACTAGATTAGAGTGGAGAAAAGAAGTGAAGAAGTGTAGAAGTCGAGCTCTCAAAATGGCAGCACTTCGTCGCTTCAAAATCCGGATCCCAAAAAGTGAGAACAACCCCTCCTATTTATAGCAGAAATTTCCTTAAGTCGCTTAACTCAGCTATCTCCCTAGGTCGTTTCCGACCTAAGACTCTCCGACCTAAGCTTCTCCGACCTAAGACTCTCCGACCTAACAGATAGATCTACGCGACCTAACACAAACTATCCTAGCGACCTAACAACTTAGCAACCTACGCGACCTAACAGATAGATCTACGCGACCTAACACAAACTATCCTAGCGACCTAACAACTTAGCAACCTACGCGACCTAACAGTGCTACGACCTAACACTTATGCGACCTATCTCCTTAGGTCGCTAACACGCTAATACCTTAGGTCGCTAACAAGCTAATACCTTAGGTCGCTAACAAGCTAATACCTTAGGTCGCTAACAAGCTAATACCTTAGGTCGCTAACAAGCTAATACCTTAGGTCGCTAACTCGGAACCACTAGGTCGCTAACTCAGAACCACTAGGTCGCTAACTCGGTAACCACTAGGTCGCTAACTCGGAACCACTAGGTCGCTAACTCAGAACCACTAGGTCGCTAACTCGGTAACCACTAGGTCGCAAACTCAGAACCACTAGGTCGCTAACTCAGAACCACTAGGTCGCTAACTCAGAACCACTAGGTCGCTAACTCAGAACCACTAGGTCGCAAACTTTCCCAGCCGACCTAACACTTAACAAAACTTAGGTCGCTCACAACATTTCCTTAGGTCGCCTAAACCTCTTAAGTAGCAGATCTTCTCTAAGTTGCCAACAACCCTTAGGTCGCGTACGACCTAGGACTTAGACAAATCTGCCTAAAAATCTGAAATGACATGAAAGTGCTAAAATTCCAGATTTTGACGAACATGTTGATCCGTAAAAATACGGGTCGTTACATTCTCTCCCCCTTAGAAATTTCGCCCCCGAAATTCCAAGCAATCAAAACTATTCTGTACGCCTACCATCCATAACAATCAACAAACCATGCATCCAATTCTAACTTAGCGTACAGAATTCTAAAACTTAGAACAAGTTACAATATCGCGAGATGAGACGACATCTTAGGGCCATACCTTGAAGAGTTCAGGATGAGCTGCCTTCATCCTCTCTTCCACCTCCCACGTACAGTCGTTATCATCTTCACTCCATTGTATCTTGAGCAACTTAACTACCTTCCTCCTAAGCTGTTTCGTGTTGGTTTCAACAACACGAAGCGGCTTACGAGGTCTTCTATCAACTGGATCAACTTCTAAGTCTTCACAGCTATCAGCAGAAACCACTGTATTCGAATCGTGCACATACTTCCGTAGATATGATACATGAAAAACATTGTGCACACCCGACATCTTCTCAGGTAACTTCAATCTGTAGGCGAGCTTTCCAATTCGCTCGATAATCGGGAATGGTCCAACAAATCTCGGAGTCAATTTTCCTTTCTTCCCGAATCGAATAACATTCTTTAGTGGAGAAATCTTCACAAAAACCATATCTCCTACGTCGAATTCCAAATCCTTTCGACGCTTATCAGCATAACTCTTCTGACGGTCTTGGGCTGCCTTCATTCGTTGCCGAATGATCTCTATGCAATCCGAAGTCTGTCGAATCATCTCTGGCCCAAGCATCAGCTTTTCTCCAGTTTCCAACCAACATGTCGGAGAGTTACACGGTCTTCCATATAATGCCTCATACGGTGCCATACCAATGCTTGACTGGTAACTATTGTTGTACGCAAACTCCACCAAATGAAGGTGATCTTCCCATGATCCTCCGAAATCCAAAACACAAGCTCTGAGGAGATCTTCCAAAACTCGGTTGACTCTCTCGGTCTGACCATCTGTTTGGGGATGATAAGCTGTACTCAAACACAACTCGGTTCCCAAAACTTCCTGGAAGCTCTTCCAAAATCCACTAGTGAACAATGGATCTCGATCGCTCACTATACTCCTCGGAATACCATGGAAACGAACTATCCACTTAACATACAACTCAGCCAACTTTGATGCGGTCCTGGTCGATCGAACAGGAATGAATCATGCACTCTTTGTCAGACGATCCACAATGACCCAAATTCCTTCATTTCCCGTTCTGGTTCTAGGCAATCCATCAATAAAATCCATCGACACTTGTTCCCACTTCCATGTAGGAACTTCTAAGGGCTGAAGCAATCCACTTGGCTTCTTCTGTTCGGCTTTAACCAACTGGCATTCATACACTTGGAAATGAAATCTCCAACATCCTTCTTCATGCCTTCCCAATAGTAGGTTCTCTTCATATCCCGATACATCTTATTTCCACCTGGATGAATTGTCAACCTCAAGTGATGACTTTCCTTCAGAACTTCACTCCTCAACTCATCTATATCGGGAACAACTAGTCGTCCTTGCTTCCGAAGCCAACCCTCTCGATCGACCTCGAATCCTTTATCCTTTTCTGGATCCAATCCAGATTCCAATTCACGGATAATCTTGACAAGCTTATCATCTCGCTTTTGGCCCTCTCCAATCCTTTCCACAAGAGAAGGTCTTATCGATAAGTTTGCCAACATTTCAGGTTCCAATTCGCATCTAGGCCTGAAGTCAAATCCAGCTAAATACTCGAGACTCTTCCATTCGGAAAACATGGCTCCCAATCCTGCATGTCTTCGACTTAACGCATCTGCCACTGCGTTACCTTTTCCCGGAGTATAAGCTATACCAAAATCATATGATGCCAAAAACTCTAGCCAACGTTGCTGCCGAAGATTCAAATCCTTTTGGGAGAAAAGATACTTCAACGACTTGTGATCCGTAAACAACTCGAATCGAACTCCCAACAGATAATGCCTCCACATCTTCAGAGCAAATACAATCGCCGCTAACTCCAAATCATGAGTAGGGTAATTCCTTTCATGCGGCTTTAGTTGTCGACTGGCATACGCAACAACTTTATCCTTCTGCATCAGCACTGCTCCAAGTCCAGTACCACATGCGTCGGTGTAAACCACCATCTCATCATTCCCACTTGGAATAGTCAAAACAGGAGCACTCGTCAATCGCTCTTTCAGGATTCCGAAAGCTTGCTCACACTTAGCATCCCAATTGAACACTTGGTTCTTCTTTGTCAATCCTGTTAATGGTGCAGCTACCTTAGAGAAGTCTTTGATAAACCGTCGATAATATCCTGCTAATCCAAGAAAACTTCTCACATCAGATGCATTCTTAGGTCTAACCCAATCCTGGATTGCTGCCACCTTAGCGGGATCAACCGCTATTCCACTTCCAGAAATCACATGGCCTAAGAACCTCACTTCACTCTTCCAGAAGTGACACTTCGAAAACTTAGCCTTCAGCTGATGTTTCCGCAAGATTTCCAAAACAATACGCAAGTGCGTCTTGTGCTCTTCCTCCGTTCTGGAATAAATCAGAATATCATCCACGAACACAAGTACGAACTTGTTCAACTGATCTCTGAACACTCTATTCATAAGATCCACAAAATATGCTGGCGCGTTAGTCAATCCAAACGGCATTACCAGCCACTCAAAGAAACCGGATGGTGTCCTAAAAGCAGTCTTCGGCACACTATCCTTAGCCACTCTCAACTGGTGAAATCCCGTTGCCAAATCCATCTGAGAAAACACCTTAGCTTCATGAAGCTGATCAAACAAGTCATCTATTCTCGGCAATGGATACTTGTTCTTCTTAGTCACCTTATTCAGCTCACGATAATCGACGCACAATCTCAACGACCCATCTGCCTTGGTTGCAAACACAACTGGTGCACCCCACTCGGACACACTACGCCGAATGAATCCTTTCTGCAAAAGATCATCAACTTGCACCCTCAACTCTTGCTGTTCCCTAGGCGCCATCCGCCTAAGAGGCATCACAACAGGTCTGGCTCCTTCAACTAGATCTATACGAAACTCGATCTCTCTATGCGGCGGCAACCCTTTGACTTCGTCAAAGACATCCTCGAATCCATTAGCGATCGGCACTGATGACAGTCCATCCCGTGGAACAACTAGCGAATACATGAAGCTCATGAAGACGCCTTCTTCATGCTTACATCGTATCACAATCTTTCGCCCCTCCACATTCTCGACTGTCACTTCCAACCTTTCGCAATCAACCTTAGCCGCATACTTCCTAAGCCAGTCCATACCCAAAATAATTCCGAACCCCGCAAAGTTCAGAACAAAGCAATCACAAACAAAAGAGCAACCATGACTCGACACAACTAGACCACGGCATAACATACACAAACAAGACGAACCCCCAACTGGATTAGTCACAACCAATGGCCTATCAACAATATCCGGCTTCAAGTCTAACCGGCCTACTAGTTCATTACAAACAAACGAGTGCGACGCTCCAGTATCAAACAGAACTCTAACTGGAACACCACATAGGAAAAGAGTACCTTGAACAACCACACTCTTTCCCTTCTCTTCAGCAGTAGGAGCTTTCGAAGACGACGGAACAGCTCCTAAAGCATAGGCTTGCACAATCTGCCTGTCCTTCCTCGGTTCTGGACAATTCTTCCTGAAATGCCCCGGCTTGTCACAGTTGTGACACTTCATCGGCACCTTAGGATTCTTACAATCCTTAGAGAAATGGCCCTTCTGCTGACAATTGTAGCAAGTCACCTCGCCTTTCGGCTTCTTCTGGCCATCCTTACCTTTCTGCTGCTGCTGCTTCCTCTTCTGGTTTCCACCCTGCTGTGGTTTAGATTCTCCCTTGGTAACAGCAACAACAGGTCCTTCCTTAGGAAACAGACTCTCATGCCTGAGAGCTTTCTCTACAAGTTTCTCAAATGAATCGTCCAAATGATCCACCAACTGTCTCCCAAGATAACTATCCAAGCCGGTCACAAACTTCTCATTCTTCTGATAAGCAGATTCAATATATGACCGAGCATACTTGGACAAAGCTTCAAACTCAGAAACATACTCAAGAACAGATCTTCCACCCTGCTTGAGCTCTACAAACTTCTTGAACAGAACAGATTTCTGAGCCGTAGAAATGAACTTAGCTTCAAATCTGACTTGGAATTGCTCCCAAGTAATCTCTTCTTCCGGAGTAGTGATGGTAATAGAGTTCCACCAATCAGAAGCTCTCCCTTGAAGCTGCCTCGATGCCAACTTCCTCTTAGTTGCATCATCAATTCCCAAATCACCAAAGATCCTTCTACAAGCATCTATCCACCTCTGGACCTCAATGGTAGATTCTGTTCCCAAGAAAACCTTCCCTCCAAGAGCAGTATAATCCTTGCACAGCTTAGCAAAATCCACTGGTTTCGGAGTTTGGACTTGAACTCCAACATCAACTGCTGCCCCCGAAACTGGTATCCTTCTCATGATCGAAGTCATCATAGCTTCGAACATGGCTGCATAATCAGCAGTCTCTTCAGTAGCACGGCCTCCCCTAGCAGCTGGTCTCCCTCTTCGACTCATTCTCAATATCTATAAAAAGGAATGATTAGAACATCTAGAGAAACAACTGCATAAAGGACTCAAACCCTACTAAGCTACTATATTATATATAGTAATCATCCATCAAAATACAATTACGTCTCTCATACGTAGTTACGACAGCGAGCATTGGGTAAAATCGATTAACCAATGCTCTGATACCAAATGTGACGACCGCCCATGACCCCTGCACCGAATCTAGAGATAGAGCGCTGTAAAGTGTGCCAGGCGACCATGGACGATTGTCAAGGTAAGATTAAAACAACAGGATCTATCGTATTACTCACAGCGCATGGACAAAATACAATAGAACATATGTATAGTGAAGCTTTACAGAACAAAATGACATCATATAAAACTCCATAATAGTTGAATACAAGCATCCACATAGTCAATACATCCAGCCTCACTACATATCTCTCAGAGAATACAAAACAGCGGAATATCCAGTACATATAAGAAGATAATATGCAACCCTCTAGCTCGTCTTCGATATCAGCATCGTGAGAAGAGAACAGCACCTGTCACCTGCTACCTAGTCTGCCCGTCCCAAAATGGACGAACAGCCCAAGGCAATAAGAATTAAAACATAAAGCCTTGAGTCAGACAACAGTCTTAGTGAGCAGTAAATTAACTAACAACATACCAAAAGAGCATAAAGGAAAAGGAATAGGAATACAACCCTCCCACTCCAACCTCATTCTACAGTGATAGCCTCTAGACACACACTAAGCAGAAGCAAACATAGCAGAGCATACAAATTTAAAGTAAAGCTACTATCACTCGAGTCAAGGGCGATGTTTTCCAAGTACCAAGGCCTAAATCAGATAAGCACCCAGAAAATACCGCTCTTGAGTCCGAATGACGATACAACCAAACATCCATGACTCTGGCTATCACTGTTATCATTGCTTCGATATCACCGTTAATTGAATGACCGGCACATTCTTTCAGCCGTCCGTCAAGGGCTAATGAAAACCCCGGTTCTAGACATAACTCCCGCACGTCGTCGCAGCCCGTGCCTAGGACTATCGAATCTGCCCAGAGTACTCGACCATCAACAGTTGGCCGTTGGGATTATCGAATCTGCCCAAACGTACCCTTGCTTAGAGCATGCTAGAACCTTCAACAACGATGCTATCCAAGCCTCCTAGTCATCCTCCTCGACGACTATTCTCATATCCATTCATTATCTTCAACTCGAATCATATCACCGAGTTATCAACATGCTTGGAATGATCCCGTCTGGATTAGACCAAGTCTTCACCACATGATTGCCTCGCTTCATTACATCCTCGCAAAGCCTCATCTCATCATTACATCATCAAATCTATGCATAAGAGCTTCATCATCCCGCTACATATGCCACGAGCAGCTTTTCCATTTCAAGAGCCTTCCCTTAGCTTTTGAATCATCTTCGATCTAAATCTAATCATCAATCATCTAGTTCATAACAAGCAATCAAATCAAACATCAATCCAAGCAATCAAGCATTCAAATATGATCTAAGTAGACAATTATAACAATAGTGGCATTTTCGTAATTAAAGAGTTGAAAGTCCAATAAGCATGAAAACATGGATTATATCTCTACAAACTTGATGAATGAACTTGCATAGGTTAACATATGATAAAATGGATGCAACATCATCATGAACAATGGATCTATATGGATCTACACATAGGATGAAGAAAATGCATGGAAATCTCTATTTTAACACCAAAACGAGCCAACAATCCGATATACTCCTTTGGATCCGTGTGAGAGATAATCACCACTCACCAAATCACCTAAACAATCCAAAAGATATCAACTTCAGATCTGGACAGCGAAGAACTAAGCTAGATCCGACAAGATCTCACTTCAAACGATGAAATCTCTCTTGAAAAGATGAAGATCTTCAATCTAAGCTCTTGAATCTTCAATCTTGATCTTCGATTTGGATGGATGGAAGCACTAGATTAGAGTGGAGAAAAGAAGTGAAGAAGTGTAGAAGTCGAGCTCTCAAAATGGCAGCACTTCGTCGCTTCAAAATCCGGATCCCAAAAAGTGAGAACAACCCCTCCTATTTATAGCAGAAATTTCCTTAAGTCGCTTAACTCAGCTATCTCCCTAGGTCGTTTCCGACCTAAGACTCTCCGACCTAAGCTTCTCCGACCTAAGACTCTCCGACCTAACAGATAGATCTACGCGACCTAACACAAACTATCCTAGCGACCTAACAACTTAGCAACCTACGCGACCTAACAGATAGATCTACGCGACCTAACACAAACTATCCTAGCGACCTAACAACTTAGCAACCTACGCGACCTAACAGTGCTACGACCTAACACTTATGCGACCTATCTCCTTAGGTCGCTAACACGCTAATACCTTAGGTCGCTAACAAGCTAATACCTTAGGTCGCTAACAAGCTAATACCTTAGGTCGCTAACAAGCTAATACCTTAGGTCGCTAACTCGGAACCACTAGGTCGCTAACTCAGAACCACTAGGTCGCTAACTCGGTAACCACTAGGTCGCTAACTCGGAACCACTAGGTCGCTAACTCAGAACCACTAGGTCGCTAACTCGGTAACCACTAGGTCGCAAACTCAGAACCACTAGGTCGCTAACTCAGAACCACTAGGTCGCTAACTCAGAACCACTAGGTCGCAAATTTTCCCAGCCGACCTAACACTTAACAAAACTTAGGTCGCTCACAACATTTCCTTAGGTCGCCTAAACCTCTTAAGTAGCAGATCTTCTCTAAGTTGCCAACAACCCTTAGGTCGCGTACGACCTAGGACTTAGACAAATCTGCCTAAAAATCTGAAATGACATGAAAGTGCTAAAATTCCAGATTTTGACGAACATGTTGATCCGTAAAAATACGGGTCGTTACAGACGAGGCTGTGGCCGGAATAATTGGGCTCCTAATGGTCGGAGTTGTCATGTCGCGCAATGTTTGGTCGGAGTGTTTGTTCCTGAGGATTCGATCAGGTCGAATTTTCGGTTACGTGGTTGTTTGGGATTTGAGTGGTTGGAATCGAAAGAGGGGATGATCGATGACTTGTTGGTGGAGGTCGTAGACGCCGGAGCGATGCCGGTGATCGGTGCACGTGCACCAGAATCAGTGCACAGTTTAGATTGGGAACGAAGTATTTACCTGGGGTTGAAGCTCGGGTAAAAGAAGATTTGGCTCGGGGTTTGTTTCGTGTACGCAAGAGCGTTATAACATAACAATAAAAACAAAAAAAAGAAGAAAGAAAAAAAGGAACTCGGGATTAGGAGTGGAGTGCTCGGGTATACCTTGGTTTGCCTCGGGTAGAATGATAAGTAAATTCAAAGTCCATTTAATAAGATTTTACATAAGTTAATTAAGATAAATGACTTATCTTTTAATTAATTTAGGTTTCAATGATTAAGAATAATTAATTAATTTAAAGATATATTTATTTTAAAGTAATGGAAGATTAATTAATTAAACAATTAAAGGTTAATTAATTAATAACTAAAGGAAAATTAATAAGTATATGGAGTTAATTAATTAAGAATAATCACTTATGAAGTGATTAAGTATAGTTACTTAATGAAATTTATAAAGTCATAATTACTTAGTGTAAGTGATTAATGGATAATTACTTAATGAAATTAATAAAAGGGAAATTACTTAAGGGAAGTAATTAGAGGATAATTACTTACGAAAATAATAAAGGATTAATTACTTAGTGTAATTAATTTAAGAATTAATTAATGTAAGTAATTAAGGGATAGTTAATTACTGAATGAGATTAATTAAGGGTAATTAATAAAGGTGCTTAATTAAAGATTACTTGTTAAAAAAATAATTAATTAAAAGAGTAATTAATTAATGAGAGTAATTAAAGGTTAATTATTGTGAATGGTTAAGGCTAATTAATTTATGTGATTAATTAAAGGCTATCTACTTAATGTAACTAAAGGATAATTAAACAAGGATGATTAATTAAGATGGATAATTCAAGAATGATTAATTAATTGGGTTGTAATTAATGAATATTAAGTAAGCAGGATTAAGATCATCCGAGTGTTTAAGCTTGGTAATTAATTCAATTGGAGATTAAATAAATTGATTAAGAATTAATCAAACTTGCTTATGGAAGATTGAATTGCATTAAGAGTTTGGATTAATCTTTAGTCGTATAATTTGTGATGTACCGTGACACGGTAGGTTTGGGTTGGACAGTGATAATGAGGTTTATCTATGTGAGATAAATTGTTGTGTGGATCGATATCCTGAATGTAAATTGTATTGTTTAAACTTGTCAACTTGGATTAGAGATGACATTAAAATTGAAGAGACTGGGGTCGGGTATCATGAATACCCGAAACCACTTCGATTTGTAAACTAAATTCTTCATGAATTTGATATGTGAAATCAATAGGCTGGTTTGGGATAATATGGACCATTTAAAACTAAGTTGGATACTTAGATATTGTTTTGTGAAAATAAGTGTTGACTATATAAGTGTTTACTTGTAGTAAAGTACGAGTTACCTCGGGTTTAAATAAATTTTATGGATTTAAATTTCATGTTAGATGAGTTACTCACTTTGGTTTCCAGCCTGACCCGGGTGTTACTTTGATGTAATGCTCGGGTCAGACCGAGTATTACAGATTTTCAGGTGAGGACGTTCTGAAGCTCAGATGGGCGAGCTGGATGGCAGGAACGTATGGAGTGTTTCTGTTGTGATATATTTATGTTTATCTGAGACATGTTGATTTGTATATGTCTAGTGTTTGTGTATGTGTGTAACTCTGATGTATTAAAATGTAATTGACAGATATAGTATTCTTTTGTATAACTGTTAATATTTGATATTATATTTCATCCGCTGCGAATGTGAGAATTTGTGTAGTGTTTCTGTTTCTTCTTCTTCTATCTCTTTCTTCTTTCCTAACTATCTGGAATTTTCGGGATTGAAAATTTTGAGTCGTTACATTTGGTATCAGAGCGAAGGTTAAGCGAGAACCTTGGCTCTGGTGGGTGTACTAATAAGAATAGGGTAAATAGTACCCTAGAATTAGTTGAGTGTGTATATATATATATATGAGAGCGTACTTGTTATTTTCATATATAAAGGTTTTAAATGATTTTATATAGGAGTATATATTTTATATATAAATTAATAATTGGTTATTAAATAAGAAATTAAGTAATATATACATATATCCAAATAAGGATTGGATAAAATGAACTATACAAATAAGATGAATTAAAATGGATTCAAACTGAAATTAAATCTTGAAATTGGGGAAAAGTTTCAGAATAAGATAATAATGAATTGGTTTCCTAATATGATAATCTTGGTTATTATCATAAATGATTGTTGTGTTTAATAATAAATGTGTATTTATGAGTAAGGAAAATGTAATGTTTTAGGAAAGTAAAACATTTAGGCAAGTATGACTTATAAATTGGAACTGAAGATGATATAAATTGTGAAGTTTTAAATCTGAGCCCAGAATTTGGAATTTGTTTCAAAGTGCTAAAAGAAATAATAAATAAGTATTATTTGAATAAAAGGGACTTGTTGCAAACAAGGGTTGTTTGAAACTGTTTTGAATTAAAAACCAAAGGTGATTTAAAATTTAAGGATAACTTAGTGTGTGATGAAATAAATATGTATATATGTGGGATATACATAAGATCAAAGTTGATTGGAAGTAAAAACTAGGTGTTGAGTTTTGAATTTTCCCTAAAATGTGATAAGTTTTTGAGCTTATAAGTGAGAAGGGATATTGATAAGAAGTTTAAGAATTTGAAATGGAGAAATTCAAATTTTGTGAGGTTGACTGGATCAAGTGAATTGAATTTAACTTAGGGGAAGTTAAATAAGAACAACCTGAATTGGAAATTTCAAGATGAAATTAAAATTTTACTTAAGGTAGTTAAATGGGTTGTTTTGAAATGGGAGTTATGTGTGATCTCAAACGGATTTGAGGTCTGGAAATGGGTAATGTGTGCTATTGATGGATGTTGTTTTAAAGAATCTGGATGTTTATTTACTTTGGCTTATCCTGATATCATCCTTTTGTTATTAATAATCCATGAAACTGTGAATTGGATTATTCTAATTGAATTAAGAAATGTATTGAGGTAATATACATCCATTGTATAAATTAAATGGAATCACTTTGAACTTAAGAATTCAATTTGCAAACTAAAATTGTTTAAGAATTGGTTTCAAAGTTAGAAGTTAAAAATTTGGAGATAAATGAAATTCTGAAGATTTAATTGTTTAAAAGTTTTGAACTCTTATTTGAACCTTGAAATAAGTTAAGTAAAGGCAATTTAAAATGAACATTTGAAATTTGGATTCAGAATTGAAAATTGTTAAAGATTTAGGTTATTAAATTAAAGATAAAGGTTAATTTGATTTAAGGGGTTAAATCAACATTTGAAAATTTGACTCGAATTTATATAATTCGAGATGGTTTAAAGTTGAGATTGGAATTGAAATTAGTTCAAATTGAATTTGATTTGAATTAATTGGAAGTGTGATTGAAGTTGAATGAGTTTAAATTTCAAATGGAAATTAATTTGAATCTGGGAAAGGAATCAAGATAAATTCAAATTGAATTGAAATTAAATCAATTTAAGTGGAAATGGGAAATTGATTGGAATGTGAGTTTGGGAAATTGAACAGTTTGGCTTTGGACTATTTTCAAACAAATTATTTTAATTTAAACTTTCTTAAATATAATCTTCTAAGCTATTTACTATATGCAACCTTTCTTTCTAAACCCCAAACTACCTTATACTTATTTTATAACTACTTTTGAAACTATTTAACAATTTTAAAACTGATTTATAAACTAATTACTGTTTTTCAATTGTTTTATAAATAACTACTATTTTTCAACTATATACAATTACTTAACTATTTTACAACTTTTTACAATTAATAATTATTTTTCAACTACTTATTTATTTTAAAAAATTTCAAGCTATTTTCTAAATTTAAGCTGATTAGAGTACAAACTGTTTATGATTAAATACCCAACTGAGATAAGAATTGAAGTGATAATCCAAATGGGGATTAAGGCAAATGTGGATAAGTGAATAAAATAAAAGTGAGGATGAATAGAAAGGGAATTTATTTAACTGATAATCAATGAAGATAAATACGTAGGATGTACGTATATTATTCTATTCACATAGTGATTTGATCCAGATTCGAGCATAGAATTTCGAGATAATATTATCGATCCGAGTTAGGATTTTTCGCTCGATTTTCGACGGCGAACTTGGATATGGATTTTTGATTGGTTCTGGATATTCTCTATCAAAGTTGTGGCTATGCAAGGAGAATGACGGTTTCTGATCAAGAAACCAGATCTGAGTCCGCACTAGGAAGTCACTGCATGATGTTGAAAGGTAAAGCTACTCATAAATTGGTTTAGCACAAATCAATAACAAACAATACACAAAGTTCCTATCGTGAAAAGCACGACTAAACAATCAATGTTAAGGAATATTAAACTATGGGAAGCACTAATATCTAACCAAACATGAATAGTTAAACCATGAACAAATAGCACCTTTTTGGAATCGTACGGATTACCATAATGGTTTCCCCTCAAATTAAAAAAACCATTCATTAAGTTTAATATATAGTGTTATGATAGAAAATATGTGACAACCCGAATTTTTTACCCCGGTAAATTGGGTAAATAGCTGATTTGAAGTTATCGGAATATAAATTTTATAAGTCGAATGAATAAGATTCTAACAATAAAAGATATCTGGATAAATATTTATTTGATAATCTACTAGTATAATTATTTAACATTGCCAAATTATTTCTTTAGAACAAATAATACGTTGTCAAATATATATATTTATGGGTTGATTTTAAATTTTAATTTAAATTGAAATTGAATTTAAATTGGAAATTCAAAAGGATAAATATCTTAAAATATTTTGGAATTGAAAATATATTATATATGATTTTATTTCTTTTATATAATTGGTTTTATATTATTTTCTTTAGAAGATTTATTTATATAAATAAAAATAATGTATTTATTTAATAGGAAATATATATATATATATATATATATATATATATGTAAGTTTTATAAAAATCATATAAGAAAAAAAATGTATTCATATATCAACTCATATGAAACATTTGTAGACAAAAAGAGAGGCAAGCATTTAATGCAAGCACATTAAATATCAAATCTAAGCACACACAAAAAATTGATCAAAGTCAAGTTGCTGACCAAAAGAAAATGTAAATATGTAAATATCTATACGATACCTCAGTTTGGCTTAACCCGTAAGCTTCATTCTCCTATTCTTTATACCTCCACACTGTCTTCTTTTCATTCATTCGAACAAAGAAAGAAAAAAAGAAAATGGAAAAAATTAAAAACCAAAGAAATATATACTAGAACAAGCTGCTATTAAGAAATCAGAAGAGAAAAACCAAGTATTAAAGTCTTGGAACATGAATCAGAATAACAGTGGAAAAAAATGGTGAGTAAACATCTTTCTTAAAAATTTAAGTTAATAAAATCTGATGCATGTGAATATCCTGGAATGTATAATATACAATATGCTTTGCAGGGCTGTATAAATGAGATTTCCTGTTTATATGTATGTGGATGTTTGTATGCATGTCTTGAATGAATATATTGCTCTGTTCATATTTCTTAAGTTCTAAATAAAATTTCAAAAATTTATTTGATCTTCCCTTGATCTGTTATATGGTATGATGTATAAACAAAAATTGTCTATTACAACAAGATTTAAGTGTTAAAAATATTTTTAAATAGGAACTGAACACAGTTTTAACCAAAATGTAAATATTACATTGAAACTTATAAATGTCATAATTTCGACTTGAATAATTGGTGAATTCATGATTATAATCTGAATTGTCTTCTAAAACTAGGATTTTTAAGAAAGGTATCATGAATTTTAAGTGTGTAATTCGAGAGAATTCGAGTGTTGAACGGAAAATGGGTTTCGAGAGAATTCTGGTGATCGACGACACTTGGGTGGTCGAGGTCTCGGCTGAAGCGAGCCGGGTGTTTGTCGAGGTCGGCAAAAATGGTCGGAGGATTTTCCGTTGCCTGTGATGGCCGAACGAGGTGAAAGTAGGGTTTGAACCCTAGTTTTGGATGAGGCTAAAGATATGGTGACTGCGTCGCCGTTGAAGTTTCGGAAGTGATCGGTCAAAGGGGAAAGGGAACTTGGGTCATGGACGAGGCTGTGGTCGGAATGATGGGGCTCCTGATGGTCGGAGTTGTCATGTCGGGGCGATGTTTGGTCGGAGTGTTTGTTCCTGAGGATTCGATCAGGTCGAATTTTCGATTACGTGGTTGTTTGGGATTTGAGTGGTTGGAATCGAAAGAGGGGATGGTCGATGACTTGTTGGTGGAGGTCGTAGAAGCCGGAGCGACGCTGGTGATCAGTGCACGTGCACCCGAATCAGTGCACAGTTTAGATTGGGAACGAAGTATTTACCTAGGGTTGAAGCTCGGGTAAAAGAAGATTTGGCTCAGGTTTGTTTTGTGTACGCAAGAGTGTTATAACATAACAGTAAAAAAAGAAGAAGAAAAGGAACTCGGGATGAGGAGTGTAGTGCTCGGGTATTAGTTCGGGTATACCTTGGTTTGCCTCAGGTAGAATGATAAGTAAATTCAAAGTCCATTTAATAAGATTTTAAATAAGTTAATTAAGATAAATGACTTATCTTTTAATTAATTTAGGTTTCGATGATTAAGAATAATTAATTAATTTAAAGATAAATTTATTTTTAAGTAATGGAAGATTAATTAATTAAACAATTAAAGGTTAATTAATTAATAACTAAAGGAAAATTAATAAATATATGGAGTTAATTAATTAAGAATAATCACTTATGAAGTGATTAAGTATAGTTACTTAATGAAATTTACAAAGTTATAATTACTTAGTGTAAGTGATTAATGGATAATTAGTGAATGAAATTAATAAAAGGGAAATTACTTAAGGGAAGTATTTAGAGGATAATTACTTACGAAAATAATAAAGGATTAATTACTTAGTGTAATTAATTTAAGAATTAATTAATGTAAGTAATTAAGGGATAGTTAATTACTGAATGAGGTTAATTAAGTGTAATTAATAAAGGTGCTTAATTAAAGATTACTTGTTAAAAAAATAATTAATTAAAAGAGTAATTAATTAATGAGAGTAATTAAAAGTTAATTATTGTGAATGGTTAAGGCTAATTAATTTATGTGATTAATTAAAGGCTATCTACTTAATGTAACTAAAGGATAATTAATCAAGGATGATTAGTTAAGATGGATAATTCAAGAATGATTAATTAATTTGGTTGTAATTAATGAATATTAAGTAAGTAGGATTAAGATCATGCGAGTGATTAAGGTTGGTAATTAATTCAATTGGAGATTAAATAAATTGATTAAGAATTAATCAAACTTGCTTATGGAAGATTGAATTGCATTAAGAGTTTGGATTAATCTTTAGTCGGATAATTTCTGATGTATTGTGACACGGTAGGTTTGGGTTGGACAGTGATAATGAGGTTTATCTATGTGAGATAAATTGTTGTGTGGATCGATATCCTGAATGTAAATTGTATTGTTTAAACTTGTCAAATTGGATTAGAGATGACATTAAAATTGAAGAGACTGGGGTCGGGTATCATGAATACCCGAAACCACTTCGATTTGTAAACTAAATTCTTTATGAATTTGATATGTGAAATCAATAGGCTGGTTTGGGATAATATGGACCATTTAAAACTAAGTTGGATACTTAGATATTGTTTTGTGAAAATAAGTGTTGACTATATAAGTCGTTTACTTGTAGTAAAGTACGAGTTACCCCGGGTTTAAATAAATTCTATGGATTGAAATTTCATGTTAGATGAGTTACTCACCCTAGTTTCCAGCCTGACCCGGGTGTTACTTTGATGTAATGCTCTGGTCAGACCGAGTATTACAGATTTTCAGGTGAGGAGGTTCTGGAGCTCAGATGGGCGAGCTGGATGGCAGGAATGTATGGAGTGTTTCCGCTGTGATATATTTATATTTATCTGAGACATGTTGATTTGTATATGTCTAGTGTTTGTGTATGTGTGTAACTATGATGTATTAAAATGTAATTAACAGATATAGTATTCTTTTGTATAACTGTTAATATTTGATATTATATTTCATCCGCTGCGAATGTCAGAATATGTGTAGTGTTTCTGTTTCTTCTTCTTCTATCTCTTTCTTCTTTCCTTAACTATCTAGAATTTTCGGGATTGAAAATTTCGGGTCGTTACATTTGGTATCAGAGCGAAGGTTAAGCGAGAACCTTGGCTCTGGTGGGTGTACTCATATGAATAGGGTCAATAGTACCCTTGAATGAGTTGAGTGTATATATATATGAGAGCGTACTTATTATTTTCATATATAAAGGTTTTAAATGATTATATATAGGAGTATATATTTTGATATATAAAGCAATAATTGGTTATTAAATAAGAAATTAAGTAACATATACATATATCCAAACAAGGATTGGATAAAATGAACTATACAAATAAGATGAATTAAAATGGATTCAAACTGAAATTAAATCTTGAAATTGGGGAAAAGTTTCAGAATAAGATAATAATGAATTGGTTTCCTAATATGATAATCTTGGTTATTATCATAAATGATTGTTGTGTTTAATAATAAATGTGTATTTATGAGTAAGGAAAATGAAATGTTTTAGGAAAGTAAAACATTTAGGCAAGTATGACTTATAAATTGGAACTGAAGATGATATAAATTGTGAAGTTTTAAATCTGAGCCCAGAATTTGGAATTTGTTTCAAGTGCTAAAAGAAATAATAAATAAGTATTATTTGAATAAAAGGGACTTGTTGCAAACAAGGGTTGTTTGAAACTGTTTTTGAATTAAAAAACCAAAGGTGATTTAAAATTTAAGGATAACTTAGTGTGTAATGAAATAAATATGTATATATGTGGGATATACATAAGATCAAAGTTGATTGGAAGTAAACACTAGGTGTTGAGTTTTGAATTTTCCCTAAAATGTGATAAGTTTTTGAGCTTATTAGTGAGAAGGGATATTGATAAGAAGTTTAAGAATTTGAAATGGAGAAATTCAAATTTTGTGAGGTTGGCTGGATCAAGTAAATTGAATTTAACTTAGGGGAAGTTAAATAAGAACAACCTGAATTGGAAATTTCAAGATGAAATTAAAATTTTACTTAGGGAAGTTAAATGGGTTGTTTTGAAATGGGAGTTATGTGTGATCTCAAACGGATTTGAGGTCTGAAAATGGGTAATGTGTGCTATTGATGGGTGCTGTTTTAAAGAATCTGGATGTTTATTTACTTTGGCTTATCCTGATATCATCCTTTTGTTATTAATAATCCATGAAACTGTGAATTGGATTATTCTAATTGAATTAAGAAATGGATTGAGGTAATATACATCCATTGTAGAAATTAAATGGAATCACTTTGAACTTAAGAATTGAATTTGCAAACTTAAATTGTTTAAGAATTGGTTTCAAAGTTAGAAGTTAAAAATTTGGAGATAAATGAAATTCTAAAGAATTAATTGTTTAAAAGTTTTGAACTCTTATTTGAACCTTGAAATAAGTTAAGTAAAGGCAATTTAAAATGAACATTTGAAATTTGGATTCAGAATTGAAAATTGTTAAAGATTTAGGTTGTTAAATTAAAGATAAAGGTTAATTTGATTTAAGGGGTTAAATCAACATTTGAAAATTTGACTCGAATTTATATAATTCGAGATGGTTTAAAGTTGAGATTGGAATTGAAATTAGTTCAAATTGAATTTGATTTGAATTAATTGGAAGTGTGATTGAAGTTGAATGAGTTTAAATTTCAAATGAAAATTAATTTGAATCTGGGAAAGGAATCAAGATAAATTCAAATTGAATTGGAATTAAATCAATTTAAGTGGAAATGGGAAATTGATTAGAATGGGAGTTTGGGAAATTGAACAGTTTGGCTCTGGACTATTTTCAAACAAATTATTTTAATTTAAACTTTCTTAAATATAATCTTCCAAGCTATTTACTATATGCAACCTTTCTTTCTAAACCCCAAACTACCTTATACTTATTTTATAACTACTTTTGAAACTATTTAACAATTTTACAACTGATTTATAAACTAATTACTGTTTTCAATTGTTTTATAAATACTTACTATTTTTCAACTATTTACAATTACTTAACTATTTTACAGCTTTTTACTGTTAATAATTAATTTTCAACTACTTATTTATTTTAAAAAATTTCAAGCTATTTTCTAAATTTAAGTTGATTAGAGTACAAACTGTTTATGATTAAATACCCAACTGAGATAAGAATTGAAATGATAATCCAAATGGGGATTAAGGCAAATGTGGATAAGTGAATAAAATCAAAGTGAGGATGAATAGAAAGGGAATTGATTTAACTAATAATCAATGAAGATAAATACGTAGGATGTACGTATATTATTCTATTCGCATAGTGATTTGATCCAGATTCGAGCACAGAATTTCGAGATAATATTATCGATCCAAGTTGGGATTTTTCGCTCGATTTTCGATGGCGAACCTGGATATGGATTTTTGATTTGTTCTGGATATTCTCTATCATAGTTGTGGCTATGCAAGGAGAATGACGGTTTCTGATCAAGAAACTAGATCTGAGTCCGCACTAGGAGTCGGGTGGACAATACTAGTTCGGAAGTGAAATTGTGTGATCGAGTGAGCGATCAGATTGATATTGCGTACGGATGGTATGGGTACATCGTACGGGCTTGAATAAAGTTGATATTGAAAATTTGTGGATAAGGACTGTAAATGATTTTTTTAAATTGGAAGTATATTATGTGAAATATATGATGAAGTAAAGTGGGAATTGAATATTTCTATGATTAAAATTTACTTTATGGAAGTAAGCAATTTGGTGAATGACTTTACAAAAGAGTAATCTAAATTTGAATATTGATTTGGACTAAACAAAGTCATATATCTTTGTTATATATGGAAAACTCCCCTGGTTGAATTTATTTCTAGAAGAAAAGCATTTTGAAAATATTTAAAGTATAAAAAGGAAATTTATACAAGTATGAATTGAACCAAAGATTTTCCAAGATTATTATATGTATGTATATATAAAAAGGATTTGTGAAAAATGATTTTGAGAAAAGGTTTTGAGAACCTATGGCATTTGGAAAGGCTTTTGATTTTTGGGTAAAATCAATATTGGAATTTGGAAAAGCCTAATATGAGAATTATCGATTTTGGAAATTGATTTTGAGAAAGGAGATTTATATGGAATTCATACTAGGTGTATGATTTGAAAATACTATATCTGTATAGTATAAAGTGTTTTGAAGTGGCTCTGGGAAAAAAGGCGCTCCCTTGAAATGAACTTCTTAGGAGTACCATAGGTTGGTACTGCCTTGTGCCTCTAAGGGGGAGGTTCTAAAGTTGATCCTGTGAGGAGTCCGGACAAACTATTTCCTGAGGATTATTGGGTAGTGAAAGTCGAGGGCGTTGATGCCTACAGGGGCATTTGGGTTATGCTGTGACAACACTGTGACTCGATGTCGCTGCGATCTACTGTGTGGACCATAGCGAAAATCGTGTGGAGGATGAGTGCCAACAGTCTACACTTGATTTTTCCGGGATGGCAACATAACATCGGTAGACTGCGATCTATGGTCAAGTGGAGGAGTTTCATTCTTTTGGCAGCGAAATTCGATGGTGCTGATGCCTACAGTTATATGGGTTTTTGCTGTGATAGCAATGCAAGGCCCGGGTATAACTGCGATCTGTAGCGGGTTCCATGGCGTAATCGAGGGGCGCGGAGACCTACAGTTATCTATGGATTTTGCTGGGACGACAACGTAACCATCGGGTTAACTGCGACCATGGATGGGGGTGATGATTCCCAGAGCATTCTCACAAAATATATTTCCTCTATTTTCGAAACTGTTTTCTATATTTTCAATAAAATTATTTTCCAAAGTATTTTCACTGGGTGTTGGAAGCGAGTTTACCAAGTACTTACAGATTTTCAGTCTTATGGCTGATCAACGTAGGGCCGAATTTCTATGAGAACAAGGATGGACTTGTTGAGACATCGAGTTATAAAAAGTATTTTTATAAAACTGTTTGGTAATATTATATAGTCTAAAATTTATTTTTAAATTTTGAAAATAAAAGAGTAAGAGTTAAAAAAATTTAAAGAATAATTCAACTAAAATACACAGTAAATTAAAATTATTACTTCGTTCCTTTTCGAGGATGAAAAGTTCTAAAGAGGGAAGGAATGTGACAACCCGGATTTTTAACTCCGGTAAATTAGGTAAATAACTGATTTGAAGTTATCGGAATATAAATTTTATAAGTCAAACGAATAAGATTCTGACAATAAAAGATATCTGGATAAATATTTATTTGATAATCTACTAGTATAATTATTTAACATTGCCAAATTATTTCTTTAGAACAAATAATACGTTGTCAAATATATATATTTATGGGTTGATTTTAAATTTGATTTTAAATTGAAATTGAATTTAAATTGGAAATTCAAAGGGATAAATATCTTAAAATATTTTGGATTTGAAAATATATTATATATGATTTTATTTCTTTTATATAATTGGTTTTATATTATTTTCTTTAGAAGATTTATTTATATAAATAAAAATAATGTATTTATTTAATAGGAAATATATATACATATATGTAAGTTTTATAAAAATCATATAAAAAAAATGTATTCATATATCAACTCATATGAAACATTTGTAGACAAAAAGAGAGGCAAGCATTTAATGCAAGCACATTAAATATCAAATCTAAGCACATAAAAAAAATTGATCAAAGTCAAGTTGCTGACCAAAAGAAAATGTAAATATGTAAATATCTATACGATACCTCAGTTTGGCTTAACCCGTAAGCTTCATTCTCCTATTCTTTATACCTCCACACTGTCTTCATTTCATTCATTCAAACAAAGGAAGAAAAAAAATGGAAAAAATTAATACCAAAGAAATATTTACTAGAATAAGCTGCTATTAAGAAATCAGAAGAGAAAAACCAAGTATTAAAGTCTGGGAACATGAATCAGAACAACAGTGGAAAAAATGGTGAGTAAACATCTTTCTTAAAGATTTAAGTTAATAAAATCTGATGCATGTGAATATCCTGGAATGTATAATATATAATATGCTTTGCAGGGCTGTATAAATGAGATTTCCTGTTTATATGTATGTGGATGTTTGTATGCATGTCTGGAATGAATATATTGCTCTGTTCATATTTCTCAGGTTCTAAATAAAATTTCAAAAATTTATTTGATCATCCTTGATCTGTTATATGGTATGATGTATAAACAAAAATTGTCTATTACAACAAGATTTAATTGTTAAAAATATTTTTAAATAGGAACTTAACACAGTTTTAACCAAAATGTAAATATTACATTGAAACTTATAAATGCCATAATTTTGACTTGTATAATTGGTGAATTCATGATTATAATCTGAATTGTCTTCTAAAACTAGGATTTTTAAGAAAGGTATCATGAATTTTAAGTGTGTAATTCGAGAGAATTCGAGTGTTGAACAGAAAATGGGTTTCGAGAGAATTCTGGTGATCGGCGGCACTTGGGTGGTCGAGGTCTCGGCTGAAGCGAGCTGGGTGTTCGTCGAGGTCGGCAAAAATGGTCGGAGGATTTTCCATTGCCTGTGATGGCCAGACGAGGTGAAAGTAGGGTTTGAACCCTAGTTTTGGACGAGGCTGAAGATATGGTGACTGCGTCGCCGTTGAAGTTTCGGAAGTGATCGGTCAAAGGGGAAAGGGAACTTGGGTCATGGATGAGGCTATGGCCGGAATGATGGGGCTCCTGATTGTTGGAGTTGTCATGTCGGGGTGATTTTTGGTCAGAGTGTTTGTTCCTGAGGATTCGATCAGGTCGAATTTTCGATTACGTGGTTGTTCGGGATTTGAGTAGTTGGAATCGAAAGAGGGGATGATCGATGACTTGTTGGTGGAGGTCGTAGATGTCGGAGCGATGCCGGTGATCGGTGCACGTGCACCAGAATCAGTGCACAGTTTAGATTGGGAACGAAGTATTTACCTGGGGTTGAAGCTCGGGTAAAAGAAGATTTGGCTCGGGGTTTGTTTCGTGTACGCAAGAGTGTTATAACATAACAGTAAAAACAAAAAAAAAGAAGAAAGAAGAAAAGGAACTCGGGATTAGGAGTGGAGTGCTCGGGTATTAGTTCGGGTATACCTTGGTTTGCCTCGGGTAGAATGATAAGTAAATTCAGAGTCCATTTAATAAGATTTTAAATAAGTTAATTAAGATAAATGACTTATCTTTTAATTAATTTAGGTTTCGATGATTAAGAATAATTAATTAATTTAAAGATAAATTTATTTTTAAGTAATGGAAGGTTAATTAATTAAACAATTAAAGGTTAATTAATTAATAACTAAAGGAAAATTAATAAATATATGGAGTTAATTAATTAAGAATAATCACTTATGAAGTGATTAAGTATAGTTATTTAATGAAATTTATAAAGTCATAATTACTTAGTGTAAGTGATTAATGGATAATTAGTGAATGAAATTAATAAAAGGGAAATTACTTAAGGGAAGTAATTAGAGGATAATTACTTACGAAAATAATAAAGGATTAATTACTTAGTGTAATTAATTTAAGAATTAATTAATGTAAGTAATTAAGGTATAGTTAATTACTGAATGAGATTAATTAAGGGTAATTAATAAAGGTGCTCAATTAAAGATTACTTGTTAAAAAAATAATTAATTAAAAGAGTAATTAATTAATGAGAGTAATTAAAGGTTAATTATTGTGAATGGTTAAGGCTAATTAATTTATGTGATTAATTAAAGGCTATCTACTTAATGTAACTAAAGGATAATTAATCAAGGATGATTAATTAAGATGGATAATTCAAGAATGATTAATTAATTGGGTTGTAATTAATGAATATTAAGTAAGCATGATTAAGATCATCCAAGTGATTAAGGTTGGTAATTAATTCAATTGGAGATTAAATAAATTGATTAAGAATTAATCAAACTTTCTTTTGGAAGATTGAATTGCATTAAGAGTTTGGATTAATCTTTAGTCGGATAATTTGTGATGTACCGTGACACGGTAGGTTTGGGTTGGACAAAGATAATGAGGTTTATCTATGTGAGATAAATTGTTGTGTGGATCGATATCCTGAATGTATATTGTATCGTTTAAACTTGTCAACTTGGATTAGAGATGACATTAAAATTGAAGATACTAGGGTCGGGTATCATGAATACCCGAAACCACTTCGATTTGTAAACTAAATTCTTTATGAATTTGATATGTGAAATCAATAGGCTCGTTTGGGATATGGACCATTTAAAACTAAGTTGGATACTTAGATATTGTTTTGTGAAAATAAGTGTTGACTATATAAGTTGTTTACTTGTAGTAAAGTACGAGTTACCCTGGGTTTAAATAAATTCTATGGATTGAAATTTCATGTTAGATGAGTTACTCACATTGGTTTCCAGCCTGACCCGGGTGTTACTTTGATGTAATGCTTGGGTCAGACCGAGTATTACAGATTTTAAAGTGAGTGAAAGAAGCTATGCGGTAGGATCGTATAATATGGAATAGTGGAATGGTCTAGGTAGATTGTAATAAGCAGTAAGTAAAGTAGACACCAAAACTTTATACTGGTTCGGACCTCTTGTCCTACGTCCAGTCCCTAAGCTCCTCTTAGGAATTCAACTAACCAACAACCCTCACTTAACCCGGAGGAATAGGTTTACAACTTACCCGAACAACCGAACGGGATTTCTTGCCTCGACTACTGAAGAGGACTTCAACTAAATACAAAATAAATATTTCTGACTTGTTGTGTTCTTGATAACACTAATGAGTCTAATTGAGTACAACTTTCCTATAATCTTATCCTCAAGAGTATGAAATGTGTTTATGAAGATTTAGGAAATATAAATTGCTATGAATCAAAAGAGTATTTAAGATAAATCAGAGATTCAAGCAATTGAAATGGTTTGCGATTGCTTTTGAAAAACTTAAGAAATATGAAAGTATGTTCAAGATAATAGAGAGATTAAAGCAATTAGAATTGGTGATTTGCAAATGATAGAAATGTGTATTTATAGGTGTAGAAGAGATGTATCTATTTGCAAAAGATTCAGGCAAGAGATGCATCCATTACCATTGGAGAATGGTTGCAACTCTTGGGAAGAAGAAGGTGTCTTTTCAGTAAAAATTCGCAGGTTCAAATTCAGTCGACTGTACAGGGATTTCAGTCGACTGAAACTGTGCATGTTGAAATTCTATAACAGTTTCAGTCGATTGGAATTTTCTTGTTCAGTCGACTGAACTGGTAGTTTCTGCACAGTGAACACTTGACTAAAAAAATTAAGTTATGAAAAAGTGTTCTTGTGTTTGTGCAAGCTTCTTGAGGATAGATTTTAACAATAAAACTAAGACTAAGACCTATATTTAAATCATACTTATGGTATCTTTGATCTTCATAGTTCTCCCTTTAGCCTTGCACATATCTCTTCCTTTTTGTTGAAGCACATTGTCATTGATCAAAATATAGCGTATCAACATTCTCCCCCTTTTTGATTGATGACAATACCTATGTTTGTAGAGATGTAATTATCTTTCCTCCCCCTGAATATATGCACTATCTTTCCTACAAAACAAAGTTAGTAACATAGATTTCTCCCCCTTTGTCATCGACAAAAAAGGAAGTAATAATATGTAGAAGTATATAATTTGCAAGCAACAAAGCAACCACATGCAAATATAACCATAGAGTGAATAATACAAACCATAGAGTATCACAAATAAAAGAAGGCTATTATACAAGCCTTTGCAGAAATTGTTAGCAATAAATAAAGAGTTCCGGAAATCAAACCATCAAAAAATAATCAAGGATCCCTGTCCCAATCATAAGAACCTTCACGATCTCCTTGTGGTTCACGAATAACGGGTCCACCTGTGGGTGGTCTATAAGCTCGTTCTCCTTGACCACCGCTAGTTCCACTCGTGCTGCTACTTGGATGTTCTTCGGATGACGTCCATGTCAAAGTTGGTGCCGGACGCTTGCCACATGATGTTGAAGCTGTAGCGGAGCTTGTGCACGAGATGGCATCCCATAATTTGGTGAAGAAGCCTTTAATTTTATCAAGTTTATGATCTACCTTTTTGAGGCAATTGTCAAGAATTTGTTGATTCCTTGATAATATACCTAATGATTGATTGGTAGTAAAACCTGGGTCAATGATGCGAATTTCATCATCTTGTTCGAAAGGTTCTTCTTGTTGGGCTTGAGGAGGATGTTGCAACTCCTGATGTCTTGCTTTCCATTCGGCAAGAGATATGATGCGAGGAGGTCTTGCTGGAAGTTGCATGAGACTTACAGTCCGATGATTAATTTGGTGAACCATTGTGTTTTCGGACTCAGGTATTGTCGTATCAACGTTGAGAAGTAGACGCATGATATACTCGCCAAAATATATAGTTCGCATTTTGCCATTGTTGAAAGTAAGAAATTCAACAAGAATTAGTTGGACCCAATTAACTTGAATATTACCCCAAATTGCATAGAGTGCTCGATAGTTGGTAGGGTATACAAGTTCATATGAACCCGTTCGAGGAGTGATTGTTCTCATAAGAGCTTTATGGAGAATTCTTGCTCTCGGACGTAAGGAAGTGGATTTAATATCCCCGCTGTTGATGTTATCATCCAAAAATTGATGATTGATGTTGTCACGAATATGAGGATTAAAGTCGATTTCTTCAAGCTTGCTTCCAAAGTTAGGAGATCCTAAAATGTATGCAATTCGGTCTAGAGAGAACCATACTTTCTTCCCGCACACCATACTCCAAACACTATCAGTTGGATTTCTTGGAGTTTGGTGCTCAAGGTTAAGGTTTGCATAGAACAACTTGACCATAATATGATTAATTGCAAGATCATTTCGTTTTATGTCTAAGAGAGAGGTTAAACCTTCCTGATCTGTCAAAGCTTGTATGTTGTACATTTGAAGACTCTGAAAACCAACGAAGGAATGTTCAAAGATACGGGAGTTCTTTATTTTGTTCCACCTTGTTACAGCCACTCCATCATAGAGCCATTGTGCAATTTGAGCATCAATTGGCTCGGAGGAGGTTGAAGAAGAAGCCCTTGATCTTTTTGGAGCCATTGTTTAGTGAGTTTTGAAGAAAAAAAATGATTGGGGGCTAGGATTTTGAAGAATAATTGGAAGAAGTAACTTTTGGAATGTGAAAAGTGAAGGGTAAAGGTAAAGATTGGTTGTAAAAAGGGAAAAAATAGCCTGGGAATCAGCGTTCAGTCGACTGAATTGTCTGTTCAGTCGACTGAATCTAGACCCGAGAGTTTTCTGGGTATTTTCAGTCGACTGTACAGAGTTTTCAGTCGACTGAACTATTGACTGAAAGTCTCTGTTTGTAAATTTAGGCGATTGTGCAGAGAGAGTTAGTCGACTGAGCTGTTGTAAGTTTTTTGTTTTTATGTTCAATCGACTGAGTAGTAAGATTCAGTCGACTGAATCTTGTAATTTTTGCATTTTTAATATAAATATTTTATTGAATAAAATGATTACAAAAAAATTACAATAGAACAATATTATTTTGACCAAAAAAATCATCAATTCTTGGATGGAGTATTGTTCTTCGGTGTTTTATAACCCTCATTCGCCATATAGTTCTTGTTCCATGAATTTGGGCTATATTGATGAGTTTTTGGCGACATCCAAGGATTAACCGGATTGATTGGTGTACGATATGATGAAGATGGATCGAACGTACTAACTAGTCGAGGTAGAGGCTCACTCACATCATTTTTCTTTGAGCTACAAAATCGTAAACCAATTTTCTCAAGAAAGCTTAGTCGTCTTGCCGTTACTTTTTGTTCAAAATATAATTCTCGTTGAAGATCAATTTTTTGTTGTTGAAAGTGATGAATCTCATCAATCTTTCTTTTTGTATCAGGTGAGGTAAAAAGTCCACGTTTTGCCTTCTTTGTAGGATCTAGATTAACCCTAGAGGGGGGGGGGGTGAATAGGGTTATAGCAAATTTTCACGAATTTAAACAAACTGCAGAAAAGTAAATATGCTGAAAAATAAATCACACACAAAATTTACCCAGCTTTGGCAACCCCTACCTACTGCTGCATTCCCAGATTTCTATTAGAATTAAACAGTCTCCCGCTTACAAACACTCTAACAGACTCGCAAACCCTGCTACCGCCTATAGAGTTTTGCAAACTCGCAAACCCTGCTTACTGAACTAATCCTAACTAGACAATCTAACACAACCTAAATTCTAGGTGGTGATTTACAAAGATTTGATTCGAAAAGTAGACTTCAAAAATAAAAACAAAGCAAAAATAAAAATCAAAGTATTATCACATAAAAAGAAATGCGGCCTTTTTATTTCTTTTATCAATGTCGGCTCTGGTTCCCCTTTTTTTTCATTCGTTCCTTTTTGCTCTGTAACTAGGGATTGTGAAATTCGAAGATGCCGACTTCAAATGCTCGATTGAATAGATGATTCAGCAACCCATTTCTGTCAGTCAACTGCCTCCTTGTACCTTACTTCGGTTACTTCGAACTTGATCGAGTTTGAGATGTCTTCGATATGTAATTTCTCCTTTTTGTGCTTTAATGATTTTCGTACTTGAACTCGATTGAATAGATTGCCGATGATGATTATTGGCTTATATAGGGTTCGAAGCCCTTGATTTTCGTTCGTTTATATTTGTTTGAATTTGTCTTCGGCCATTTGATTATTTCTGAACGATGGTGATTTATCTGACTTTGTCAATCTCGTATATTTTCGTTGCTTGATACTCACAGTGTTGATTCTTTTCTTGGTCAATTTACTTGGCCACCACGGTATTGAATTTGAACTGTTCGATACTTGACCACTTCGTCTCTGACTTGTTCATCATATTCTTTGATCACGGCTTTGACTTAATTAGACTTTGACTCGATCATAACTTATTTTTGTAACTGCTGTATATATGCATTTCTTGTGTGTTCATCCTGTCACTATTCGGGTGCATTCATGTGCTTGATGTTTACTGGTTCGTTTGTCTAGTGGCATTTGATTTTGTACTACTTGCATATCCATATAAACTTGCTGTTGTCAATGAGAGTCTGTTGGATTTATGTTCTTCATGTTGTTTACTGCATAAGGCTTCTCTTGTATACTTCACTTGATCTGTGCATTCAAGTCTGCACTTTGCACATTGTAGCCTTGGTCTCTGTTGCATGCATTGCTGTTGAGTTGCTTTGGGATTGAACTTGAGCTTTGATATAATATAACCTGTCTGGAGTACATTTTGGTTCGTGAGTTGCATTTGTGAACATCGCCGAGTCTGGTTGTATTTGCATTGAACCATGCTGTGTCGAACTTGTACCACTCTGGTCATGCTTTGTACTTAGCTCTGAAATATTCCGACCTGATGCATTTGGACTTGATCATATATGTGCTTTTCTCCATTTTCCATACTGCTACTGCCTGGTCATGCTCGACTGTTTGGTTTGAGCTTTGCCTCCATGTCTGGTTTTGTGGTTGAAGTTGTTTTGAACTAGTGCACTTGTCAGTGAAGTCTTCATATATGTGCATGCATACATTTATCTTTGAGCCTGGGCAGTTTGGTTTCATGTTCATGTGTGTCTGGTCGAGTTCATTGCTGTATTGTTTCACTTGATTAGTTGAGCTTGCATTTGAGTTGTAGCTGTTGTTCTTGACTTCGGGTTGCACTGCTACTTGATGAACTTGTATTCATCTGGACTTGTTTGATTCTGACCCATGCTTTGTGTACTTTGGTATTTGCAGTTGTACTTCATTTGATCACTATTGCACTAGGTTGAGTCTTGCGGTCTTTGTTATCTTCACTAGCATATTGTTCATCATGTAGTCTTGATGCGTGCATGTCGTATCTGGTTGATTTTATAGTTGTGCATGTTGTTTCAGTCTGGATTTGATTTCTTGAGTTTTGACGATTTTCACCTGTGTTGAATCCAGTTTCACAACTCGGGTTTGACCTTGTGCTGAAAATTGTGACATTATTTTATTGCACCTGAGTTGAATCCGATAATTTGGGTTTGACCTGTGCTCACCTGTCCCTGTAAATTTATCAAGTGTATATGTATCGGTGTGCATGGCCTTGTGGCATGTACAGTGATACACTGTGCATCTCACATTGTTCGTGTGTGATGATTTCAAATGATGACGAACAACCCAAATAACTAAGGCACCAATAAAAACAAATTTATATTTTTGCAAATTCAAATTTGTTTATTTTCAGATTACTGCTGTAGTTTCTTATTATACAGGTACACAGGAGACAGGACAAGAACTGGGCTGGACAATGCAGATAGATACAGATGTGCAGACAGAGTGAAAAACTGAGTGTTGAGTGTTGTAGTGAGAAAAAAATGTAAATGTGAAATGTATGAAACTGGTGTATGTATATAGAGAGAGCTGAAAACTTTGTACTGTAAAAGTGTTGAAATAAAATATTATGTTGAATAAAAAATACTGATTGAATTATATAAATTCTGTGCAATAGTATTATTATTCAATATGAATATTTATTCCTATATGTGTATAATACAATCTGCAAACACATATGTAAATTGATATATGTTTGTTATCATCAAACAAAAAATCACATCAAACAATCTCCCCCTTTTGATGATGACAAACATATATATTAAAGATTTTGAAGTTCTAATAAATGTGTTTGAGCATGAAATATTTAGCTCCCCCTATATGAATGCTCCCCCTACAACTGAGACCACTCCCTATTTAGAAGATTTGGAAAATTACTGAAGAATAAAAGAACTAAAGAAAATTAACTAACAACATTTAACAAATTTGTTGAAGTATTCCAAAAATATTTACTTCCTTATCAAAATCTTGTTCTTCTCCCCCTTTTGTTATCATCAAAAGACTGACAAAACTAATGGAACAGTAGTGGAAAAAGAATTTTTTTTAAGTAAAAACAAATGAAAAACAAAGAAAAAACATAATATATCATAACGAGTTAACAAGTTCCACATTGTAGAGAATGGATTGATGATTCGGTTTTTATATAATGAGAAGAGAGATATTTTAAAAATAATTTGACATTTAAGCACAAAAATAAGCACTTACTAACCACACATAACCATAAGGATTTTTAAATGGGATTAGCAGTTACTTATTAGTCTAAGCATCCAGACTTTTAAGTGAGACCAGAAAAATACTTAGCTACCATACTCCATCCATGCATAACCATAAGGACTTTTAAATGAGAATGGAATGATGGTAAAATAATTCACTCACATGCTCCATCCATGCATAACCATAAGGACTTTTAAATGAGAATGGATGCATGAGATTTTTTTTAAAAATTTTTTTAAAAAAAAAATCACTCTTCTCATTTTACAAAACCATTATGAATGATAGAAAGATGGTAGAAATAGAAATGGTCGTGGAATAAGTTACCAAGTTAATTATATTATGAAATGTTTTATTTTTTTTAATTTTGAAAAGAAATAAAACAAACATATTTCCACTACTGAATACCATATTCGTATCAATCTTTGAATAATATCCAAAACTGGTTTGAATCCTAGAAATTGAAGTTGAAAATAAATATCCAAGAATATTTCAACCAAAAAATGGAAAATGATTAGTCAATTTCTATAATCCCCAAATCCAAACGTAATCTGGAAAATCTGTCTTCGGGGAGGGGTTTTGTGAAAATATTAGCAAGTTGAATCTCAGTTGAAATATGTTCAATGCAAATGTCTTCCTTAGCAATGTGATCTCTAAGAAAGTGGTGTCTCACATCAATGTGTTTTGTGCGTGAATGATGACCAAGATTATTTGACAAGTCTATTGCACTTTTACTATCACATTTTAATGGAACTTGTTTATAAACTAAGCCAAAATCAGAAAGAGTTTGCATCATCCATAAAATTTGAGCTCAACAACTTCCTAAAGCAATATATTCTGCTTCAGTGGTGGATAATGCAACACAATTTTGTTTTCGACTAGACCATGAAACTAATGAATGTCCTAGCATGAAACATGTCCCACTAGCGCTTTTCCTGTCTACCAATGAACCAGTATAATCAGCATCAGAATAACCAACTAAATCAAAATTTTCACAAGAAGGATACCATAGTCCAAATTTGTGTGTGTGTGAAAGATATCTCAAAATTCGTTTTGTGGCTTTCAAATGAGATTCTTTAGGATTAGATTGAAAACATGCACATAAACACACAGAAAATATAATATTAGGTCTAGAAGCAGTAAGATAGAAAAGTGAACCAATTATCCCTCGATATTTTTTCTGATCAACAGCAACTCCTTTCTTGTAACGACCCGTAAATTTCAACTATTTTAATAACGTAATTAGTTGAAATTTTGTGAAATTTTAAACGATAAAATTTTGAAATATAAATTTGATATTTGGAATGCGTCTAATTAAACATACCAGTTGGTAAATTTTCGTCCGAAAATATGAAAGTTTATTTCGCGCGTAAATTCACTTCAATTTAATCAGTTAAAAAGCGATGAAAATAAAATGTTTCCGAAACCTAAATATTTTTACATAAAAAAATTCTAAAACATCTTCTGAGCAAGAAGTCAGTTTGTCGTTTTTCCAAATTCGGACATCTTTGGCTCCGTCGATCTTATTTTTCAGCGCTTTTCTTGCATTTTCCGCTGGTAGAAAATTCAAATTTTTATAATTCAATCGTACCACCAATATTTTTATACCATTTTGATCGTCTCGTCGTGCTGATCTCCACAGCATATTCGTTTGTGTGTTTCGGCGTTCAGTGCGTAACGAAACACGTGAAACAGTTAACCATAACAGTCCGTCCTTTTTTTTGTGACCGTTTATTTTCCACCGTTTAGAAACGAATGGTCACAGCTTTTATTATTCCATGGTATTCATATTGGACTTTTGGTTGTCCTTACTTTCATTTAATTATATGTTGCTTCGTTAGCTGGTTTTAATTTATTTTCCACTGAACATTCGCATTTCATCTTTTCTATTCTCTGTTCATTTTTTTCTCTTCATTATATTTTCCTCTGAAGCCACCTTTCATCTTCACGTTCCATTTTCCACCCATTGCCCACAAACGAAACCCACAGCCCCATGCAAGCCTCTCCTCCACTTCACCTAGACGCTGACAGCCTATGTCCACCTTCGCAGCAACTCCAATACTCATCCCACTGCCCACACATGCAGGAAAACAATGAATTCCGCCATTCCCCTCACCCTCTCCACCACCGAGACCACGTCCATGGCCGCTTCAGCTCAGTCCAATGCCGGCCAGCGCCTCAACGCTGCTGCCACCTGCTCCTCCACGCGTAGATCTCTTTCCGCCTTCATCTCCTCACCCGTGCGGCAGCACTGATCAAGTCTTCATCCACTGTAGCTGCCGAGGTCACCACGAAACCAAGCCACCTAGCTCCACAACCCATCCCATCAACCGCGCGGCCTCTGCTCCTTCACCTCGGCCTTGGCTAGCCCGTCGAGCCTCCACCTTGTCACTCATTCCGCCATGCAGAAAGCTATGTTTCCTCTTCTCTTCTATATTATATACTAGGTATGATTGCCTGTTGTGAAAGCTTAGAGCTTGCAAAAAAAATGGAGATGCAGTAAAGTATTTTATATTGTTACTTCTCTTATCTGTTTTATACTATATATATATATATATATTTAAACTTACTGTGTTTCGTTTATACATATAAAGACTTTGCAATTTATGTTTTTTTTTTTGTTTTTGTTCTTTTTGTTTATACGATTCATACATATGTGTTTATAAAAAAAATTGTTTACAGCAAGTATATGTATATATATTAGCCACCCTTGTATATAGTTTTGATTTTCGTTATATATATGTTGCAGATAGGATATATCTATATATTGTTTAAAGATAAATATATTTAAATTTATGTTTAAATCTGTTAAATAGATTTTTCGAGTACTAGCTTCGGATACATGTGTGCACAGTTTCAGTTGTACAAGCTTTTGAATATATATCAGTTTTATATGTGAGTCTAATTTCAAATATATATGTATAAATGTGGTTTCAAAGGTGCAAGGGCCTCAAACATATGTATGTATGTATGTATACAATTTCTTAAATATACAGTTTCAAAATTTTAAAATTTTGAATATATGCAGGTTTCAGTCTTTGAATATATAAAACTTCATATGCATGTAAAGTTTCGTTATCCAAGTCTTCGAAAATTTATTATTTCAAATATACCAATTTTATACATATTGACCTTGTAAATAAAAGTTTTGAAATGTATTAGCTTCAGGCATTTATATGTATTGGTTTTGCAAAACAACGTAATAATAAACTTTGAGTATATTGACTTCAAATGTATATGTGTGCAGATTTTATAAACCTTGATTTTGTAAATAAAGGTTTCCTGGATTTCGGTAAAAAAAAAAAGGTTGTACGCAGTCTGTTGCTTACAGTATAATGTGGTGTGTTATAATAACATTAATTTGAAAATAAATGTATATACGAATTATTTTAATTATATGGTCGATTTTAATATATATGTTTTAATTTAAAACAATGATTTTTATTATATACATATGATTTTATATATATATCTAGATATATAATGTATGTATCCTCAGTTCTATCAAAGATGATTCTGATTAGTCCTCGTCGTTTTCCCATTTATCAGCTTTGTCCGTCGTGCCAGTTCATTCATCAAATCGTGTCCATCTAGCGTTGCTTGGATTCGTGACTCAATTTCAGCGTCCGTAACTGTGTTCGCATCCGTGCCCTCTCCTGTTCTCTCTAGCCTCGAAAGGTGAGCAACCACTCACGATTAATGTTCTTTTATTTATTAAATTTGATTTCAATTGAAACGACAATTGAAATATGCTACTGTTAGTTATTTACACTGTTATTACCTGTATCAGTTCACCTGTGACATCTGACACCACTATCTGTTATTTATACAATGATAATTCAGTTTGGTTGATATTGATTGTTTGATTGTTTATATTGGATGCTAAATTGTAATGTATAAAGTGATAAATATTATGCAAGTAGATTTGACGTAGGATAATTAAAATTTGAATCGACATATACGTTGAATTTGATTAGTTGAATATGACCCATTTTATTGTTAAATTAATTGACATGTAAAATAGTGATAATTACACTTTGAACCATTGAACGTATATTGGATTAATTGTTGTAGTGTTAAAATTGAAATCGAATGACAAATGAAGAACCGTGTTAATATTAGTGTAATAATCTTTAATCTACATGAAATGATAGTGTAGATTCTAGAAATAATTATATTAATTTGCACAAACAACAATGTGAATTAATACGATTATTTCGGGATTATTTGAATTGATTATTGGATTGATATTGATTGTTGTTATTGCTTGTTTATTTACTTTGACACCATCCCAGTTATCACACTGCAAGTTCCCTTTGCTATGCTTTGATTTTGAATTGAATTGGAATCGGGTTGAAATGATAAATACCCAAATGAACTTTGACCTTGGATATAGAGAATTAAATAAAACCCGATTGGTCAAATAATTTGATTTAAAAATAAAATAAAGATTTTATTTGAATAAACAATATGGTTTTGAAATGAAGTTGAAATTTGAATTTTTAATGAAAGAAAAATGTTAATAAAAAAAATATGAAACAAAATATTAAAATGAAATTGATGAAAGAATGTTGTGTAATTTGAGAAATGATTGAATTAAGTTTGAAATGATTTAATAATTAAGTTTGAAATTATAATTAAGTTTGAATTTATTAAACTTTGAAATTATTTAATAATTAAGTTTGAATTATTTAATAATTAAATAAGGTTGAATTATTTAATGATTAAATTGAATTGAATTCTTTAATAAGTAAAATTGAACTTTTGAATAAGTAAATTTTTACTTCGTAAATAATTGAAATTGAGTTTCTTTATTAATTAAGTTTTGGAAAATTATTTAAGTAAGTAAATAAGTGAATTGAATTTCTTTAACAAGAAATAAAATGTGATTTATTGGAATTAATGTAAGACTTGAAAATTAAAGGATTTGATTTGATGAATTTAATTTAATTCAAATTGTAAGTTTTGAAATAAGGAAGTTGAATTTAAAATAATGGATTTGATGAATTGGAAATTAAACAGAAATTGTTTTAAATGAAAATTTACTTAACGAGCATTGAATGAAATTGATAAATGGATTTAAATTGGTTTGAATGTTAAATTAATTTAAATGATTTCAGAATGAAACTTATATACGAACTTGAATCAATATTTGAATTGTTTTAAAAAGAAATTGAAATTGAATTATAAGATTTTGAAATTGTGAATTTGGAAGTTTTGAAACGTAAATATTGGAAATTGGTTTGGAAAGACAAATGAAATGTTGATTTACGAATTCTAATCGAATTGAAATTGAAATTTGATTTGATTTGGTTTTTGAAATATATAAACGACCAATCGGTGTAATAATTACGAAAGTTATTAAAGAGACCGGAAATCGGTTATGGATATACTCTCTATCTAAACCGAAAACCACTTTAATAACTATACGCGGAGTGATGATCCAGAATGAAGTGGTTGGATTGATGTACGTGATGACTGAAGAAAGAGAACGATGATGGATAGCCTTGACACTTGTGTCAAATTGGAAATGACTAAAACAGGAGCCGTGCCGGGCCAATGGAGGATTAACTACCTCAAGTGGACACACTTCTTCGAACTACTCATTACTTGTTGTCGATTGGTGCACCCTTGATTTTGGGAGTGTTGTTTCACGGTGTTGCGGGCGCTGCGGCGTTGCGTTCTCACCAGTCCGGATCAGGCGAACGGTAGTATCACTACCTTGGGTATTGCCTCATGTGCCTTGTCATACTTGTATTCCATTTATGCGCGACCACTACGATATTGATTTGTACCTTTAGTATATGGATTGCCCTCTGGTGACTTCCGGTTTTGGGGAAACTACGGTCTTGTATATGCTTTTGGGAATAAAAATGTGTTAAGGGTGGAATGGGCCATGACTTAACACTATTTTGATATCTTATTATTACTGATAGACATTATCTATTTATCGTACACTACTACCTAGTAGATAGTTTAACGGATCCTTAAAGGATGGTTATTCCAAACATCCTTTGAGTTACTTGTATTTCAATTGCTATTTCACTTGAGTTGGATTTATTAATATAAGAATGTTAATCCTGACTCGAGTGTCTTGTATTTTTGCTTTACGCTCGGGTCAGACTGAGTGATCCAGTATTCGAGACTCACCTTTGAAGTTGGAGCTTTGCTTGAAGATCCAGCCATCTATTCTGCTTTCAGTATTCGATGATTCTAGTGATGTATTCTGATTTGTATCTGATATATCGTATTACTCTTCCGTTGTATCTGGTTTAACTCTGATGTATCGTAGTACTCTTCTGTTGTAAACTCTGATGTATTTTATATATTCGTATAATAGCTTCATGAACTACTATCTCTTTTATTTCCGCTGCACTTATTACTCTGTGTCTGTGATCCGTGATTATTTATTTACTGTATATGTTCAGTTTTGCCAAATTTAAATTAACAACGCGGTATTTTGAGCAATTCAACTCCGGCATGAGTGTCTACCTATACACTTATAATGGATGCGAATGGTTCAAAATAGTGGGTCGTTACAGTTGGTATCAGAGCTTTGGTAGTTCTAGGCAAAACTTAACATATAGGGTAAATGTATTTACAGAATCACTCTCATTCGAGTTTCAATCTCTTCCTTTTGACTCGATTTCTTTGAATTTTGGAACATTCCCTACGGTTCCAAATTTCATTCGTGTCTCTCACTTTTCGTCTTCTTTCAATTCTGGAGCACCCCATAACTCCATTTTGAATGATATCTATAATAGATCGGCGGTCTTGCCAATCTTCGAATGATTCTTAAGGAGCAAAACTCCTTTATAATAGGCATCGATCTACCGGAGATTTCTGTATCCTAGGTTTACGATGCTATCTATCTCCTGCTATGCTTAAAATTCTATCCCTTGAAATCTGATGTTGATTTACCTCAGAATTCTGCATCGATCTAATTTTTGAAGTCACGGTCGACCCGGATAAGGTTGCCCGCGATTTATATAAACTCATCCATCTTCTTATTTGTTATTTAAATCATCTTATCTTCTGTTTCAAACTTATCTTCGAATCAAAAAAAAAATTTCTCTTCGATTTGATTTCTATCAAATTTGAATCTCTATCCATGTTTGAAATCCATTTTGTATCGTCGAGCGAGGAAGTGTATTTGTAAATTAATATTAAAATGTTTTATATATTGTGTTGTTTGAGTTGTTGATGTTGATTTGGGTTTCCGATCGATTCATCTGATCAACGCTATCGATAGGATTTCCAAAACACTTGAACAGAGCAAACTGACACAATATTATTTTCAAATTTGGAAATGAAATAAATTTGTTTGATTATATTGTGAAATATAAGTAAAAATTTTCTGTAATTTAATAGGTTAATTAAATTGTTTGTTTGAAATGATAATATTTGATTATCATTTATTATTCTAAATAAATTTATAAATACGGTTTATAAATTGATTTGGAATTTGAAATGAATTTAATTCAGAAATTTGAGAATTTAGTTTCCGGTGATTTCGAACTTTGGTTTTAAAATTTTAAAGTATATATTATTGGAAGTATTTTCGAATAGAAATCATTTCAAAGAATTTTTGAAATGTTGAAATCAGTACTCTTCTCTTTGTCGCTGGAAAATAATTTCGGTGATGGCGGCCGCATCATCGACATTCATTTTCGAGTTTCGAAGTGGAGATACTATTCTGTAGCTTTGCTACGGTTTGTTTTGAAAAATATTTTGATTTGAAATTCTTCAGTATAATTTGATTTATATATATAAGTATCTTATTTTAGAATTTTAATTTGATTTGATATAAATATATTATATATATTTCTAAATTGTTTAAAGTTAATCAGAAATCTAATGCTTAAATTTTGTTAAAGGATGATTTTAATTATAAGTAAAACCAAAATTTGTAATAAATATTTAAACTTGAATAATTGAATTTGGAAAATTTTATTTGTATATTGTTCAACTGCATTCTAATACAACTTATCTAAATCGTTCAGAAGTTGAATATGTAATTGGATAATATATAAGATAAATTGAATTTATAAATAAAATTTGAGTGTTTATAATAAATGTTATACACTAATTTGATTATTAAGATGTTAATAGAGTTAGATAAGATAATAAGTAAACTCAGTTAATAATGAAATAAATTTGTTTGAAAGAATTAATAAATTTGTTTTGGAAGGATTAATAAAAATTGAAATTTGATCAACATATGAAAATACCTTGAATTTAAAAGAAATTAATAGATGTAAATTAATTTAAATCGAAACTTTTATGTTTTAAATTAATTTATATGGGTTAAATATAGGTGAGTAGATATATTAAGTAGAATAAATTTAACAGTAATTTGGAATAAAGAAGAATTTAAAATTGTTGAAGAAAATATGATTATAATAAAAGATTATTCAAATTTATGGTTTTAGAAATTGTAAATTAAAGATAATTGGATAATAAGATAATGAATTTAGAAATAGTTGAGATTGATTTTTGTGAAATCAAATGGATTAAATCAATTATTGAATATCAATTAATTTTGAATTTATATGGTTTAAATTAATTGTTATTTTGTATTTCAAATCTGTTTTTCTTTTCTAGTTGTTTCTATTCTCCTACCTCGTTCCTTATCGGGGACGAAAAGTTTTGAGTGGGGGAGAGTGTAACGACCCGTAAATTTCAACTGTTTTAATAACGTAATTAGTTGAAATTTTGTGAAATTTTAAACGATAAAATTTTGAAATATAAATTTGATATTTGGAATGCGTCTAACTAAACATAGCAGTTGGTAAATTTTCGTCCGAAAATATGAAAGTTTATTTCGCGCGTAAATTCACTTCAATTTAATCAGTTAAAAAGCGATGAAAATAAAATGTTTCCGAAACCTAAATATTTTTACATAAAAAAATTCTAAACCATCTTCTGAGCAAGAAGTCAGTTTGTCGTTTTTCCAAATTCGGACATCTTTGGCTCCGTCGATCTTATTTTTCAGCGCTTTTCTTGCATTTTCCGCTGGTAGAAAATTCAAAATTTTATAATTCAATCGTACCACCAATATTTTTATACCATTTTGATCGTTTCGTCGTGCTGATCTCCACAGCATATCCGTTTGTGTGTTTCGGCGTTCAGTGCGTAAAGAAACACGCGAAACAGT
Source organism: Allium fistulosum (assembly GCA_030737815.1). NCBI lineage: Eukaryota > Viridiplantae > Streptophyta > Magnoliopsida > Asparagales > Amaryllidaceae > Allium > Allium fistulosum. The sequence goes on along the minus strand of CM060903.1, from coordinate 412,311,621 downwards.
TAACCATAACAGTCCGTCCATTTTTTTTTGTGACCGTTTATTTTCCACCATTTAGAAACGAATGGTCACAGCTTTTATTATTCCGTGGTATTCATATTGGACTTTTGATTGTCCTTACTTTCATTTAATTATACGTTGCTTCGTTAGCTGGTTTTAATTTATTTTCCACTGAACATTCGCATTTCATCTTTTCTATTCTCTGTTCATTTTTTTTCTCTTCATTATATTTTCCTCTGAAGCCACCTTTCATCTTCACGTTCCACTTTCCACCCATTGCCCACAAACGAAACCCACAGCCCCATGCGAGCCTCTCCTCCACTTCATCTAGACGCTGACAGCCTATGTCCACCTTCGCAGCAACTCCAATACTCATCCCACTGCCCACACATGCAGGCAAACAATGAATTCCGCCATTCCCCTCACCCTCTCCACCACCGAGACCACGTCCATGGCCGCTTCAGCTCAGTCCAATGCCGGCCAGCGCCTCAACGCTGCTGCCACCTGCTCCTCCACGCGTAGATCTCTTTCTGCCTTCATCTCCTCACCCGTGCGGCAGCACTGATCAAGCCTTCGCCCACTGTAGCTGCCGAGGTCACCATGAAACCAAGCCACCTAGCTCCACAACCCATCCCATCAACCGCGCGGCCTCTGCTCCTTCACCTCGGCCTTGGCTAGCCCGCCGAGCCTCCACCTTGTCACTCATTCCGCCATGCAGAAAGCTATGTTTCCTCTTCTCTTCTATATTATATACTAGGTATGTTTGCCTGTTGTGAAAGCTTAGAGCTTGCAAAAAAAATGGAGATGCAGTAAAGTATTTTATATTGTTACTTCTCTTATCTGTTTTATACTATATATATATAGATTTAAACTTACTGTGTTTCGTTTATACATATAAAGACTTTGCAATTTATGTTTTTTTTTGTTTTTGTTCTTTTTGTTTATACGATTCATACATATGTGTTTATAAAAAAAATTTGTTTACAGCAAGTATATGTATATATATTAGCCACCCTTGTATATAGTTTTGATTTTCGTTATATATATGTTGCAGATAGGATATATCTATATATTGTTTAAAGATAAATATATTTAAATTTATGTTTAAATCTGTTAAATAGATTTTTCAAGTACTAGCTTCGGATACATGTGTGCACAGTTTCAGTTGTACAAGCTTTTGAATATATATCAGTTTTATATGTGAGTCTAATTTCAAATATATATGTATAAATGTGGTTTCAAAGGTGCAAGGGCCTCAAACATATGTATGTATGTATGTATACAATTTCTTAAATATACAGTTTCAAAATTTTAAAATTTTGAATATATGCAGGTGAAAGAGTACATGCAGTACTAAGGATCGTGTAATATGGTATATTAATGCGGAAACTGGTAATAACAGTAAAGTAAAAATTAGAGTAAGCACACCAGGAATTTTTATACTGGTTCGAACTTCCCGTTCTACGTCCAGTCCCAGAATACCCTCTGGATTTAAACTAAACCCCTCACTTAACCCGGAGGAATAGGTATACGACACCTGAGCAGCCGAACAGGAATTTTTCCGCCTCAACAACCGAAGAGGACTTCAACTTAATACAAAATGTTTGTTGACGAATGTGTTCTAAATAACACTGATTGTCTTTTGATAGTACAACTTTCCTATAATCAAATCCTCAAGAATATGTATGTGTGTGAAGATTTAGAAGGAAGGTAATCACGTAGAATCGAAGTATATGAATAAATTCAAGGATTCTAGTGATATTGAATAAGAGTGAATGCTTTTATTTGCAGAAATGAGAAGAGATTAGATTTCAGAAATATAAAAAAGAATCGGTGATTGTAGAAGTGAATTGAATATGTTTATATAGTTGTTGAAGAGTTGTAATCTTTCATGAATAGTTTTAGTCAACAGTAGTGTCCATACCTCTTGAAATAGAGGACATTACTCTTCATGAAAAGATCGCGTCTCTTCAGAAAACTAGCCGTTTTTCTCTGGTCGGTCGACCGGAAAAACTGGCCGGTCAGCTGAGTTGAAAAACGTATACAAAACAGAAAGTCACTGTGCATATGATACAGGGTCGGTCGACCGAGGATCCTGGTCGGTCGGCCGACCTGGTGTTATATGCACAGTGAACATATTTTTGATATAAAATGTTTTGTGTGCGTGTGTGATTATTTGAGGAATGATTTTAACATTGTTCTAAGACTCAAATAAAATAAAATATCCATACTAATCTCTGAATTGTAAGATTATCTTCTTTGTAGTGCATGGTATGCACTTATTCTCTTTTTGTCGCTTTCATATAGCATTCTCGTCGTATGATCTCTGAAGCTTGTGTCATGAATCAAAACTCATGAATCAACATTCTCCCCCTTTTTGATTGATGACAATACTTATGTGACGAAGTAATATTGACATATATATTATAGTTCTCCCCTTGAATGTATGGCGACTTTTCTGCAAAAATTCGTTAATTTGCATACATTTCTCCCCCTTTGTCATCGACAAAAAGGAATACTTATAACAGATTGAAGTAATGCAAAAAAAATTTTAAATTTACATGGTACATTCTTTGAGCTTAATTAGAAATAACTTAAAGATGTTTGCTTAGAACATAACAAAAACAATTAAGTAAGAAATAAAATAAACTACGAGAGATTCTTGAAAGTTAAAATATATTAAAAAAATACTACAATTACTCCTCATCATCGTCGGTATCCCACTGTGCTGGATGAAGATTTTCATCGAGAGGAGCCGGTTCCTTACCCCGTCTGTGAGTGGTAGGTGCGGGAGTTGCCGATGTGCTGGAACTTGTGTTCTCGGATGTAGACCAAGAGAAATTTGGTGCGGGTCTTTTTCCAGGAGCAACAAATGAAGCACCGGCTTCAGAAGAGCATGATAAGGCATCCCATAAATTGACGAAGAAGCCTTTGATCTTTTTGAAACGCCCATCAATTTTTCGAAGGCGAGAATCCAAAGCTAATTGATTTTGGGCTAAAATATCTATGGCAGCTGCTGTGCTAGTACCGGGAGGTGGTCTTTGGATAGAGGTTTGACGAGTTAAACGTTCTGTGGAATGAGTGGAGGGTTGAGGAGTAGAATAGCTACGACGTAGTTGTTCTCGTGGAATGGTACGCCATTGCTGAAAGGTTGTGATTTGGGATGGTGCATCGGGTAACTTCATCAACTTTATTGTTCGTGAGTCAAAGGTACGAACTTTGGATGTTTCGGATTCCGGTGCATGAGTGACAAAGTTGTTAATCAACCGCATTATGTATTCTCCATAGTAAATATGGAGCATTTTTCCTTGGTTGAATGTAAGGAATTCATCCATAAGTAGTTGTGTCCAATTTACCCGAATGATTCCACACATAGCATATAACGCCTTGAAGTTTTCAGGATACACTAAGTGGTACGACCCTCCTCTTGGAACAATAGACTTCATCATGAATCGATGAAAAAGTCGTGCTTTAGGTCGGAGAGATGAAGTTTGCCTTAAGTCGGTAGCATCATCTTCAAAGAATAAGTGACTTAGGCGGTCACGAGTTGATGGATTACAATCTACATCATGTAATGAGATTCCACCCGGTCGAGCATTTAAAATATGATTCATTCGATCAATGGAGAGAAATATCGATGTGCCACATACCGAAGTCCAAACACAATTTTCAGTGTTTCTAGGTGGATTGACAAGATTGAGATTTGCTAAGAATAACTTGACCATTATATGATTAATCTTCAAGTTGTTTTTCCTATGGTCAAGAAAAGCATCAAGACCACTTTCAAGAGCGGCTTCTTCAACACCGTAGGCGGTAAAATCAGGATAACTTACAAACGACTCCTCAAAGATTTTTGCATCTTGAAGCTTTATCCATCTTTCTAAAGCTTTTTCACTTACTAACCAAGAAGCAATTTGAGAATCTACAGGAGTTGAGGAAGATTGGCCAGCGGTAGTCTTAGATTTCTTTTTGGGAGCCATTTTTCTTGAAGAAGTTGAAGAAATTTTAGAAAGGTTTGTAATGGGGGCTAGGGTTCAAATCTGTTGTGGAAGAGTAAAGTGAAGAGGTGAGATAAAAAGGTGAAGGGTTGGGTTAAAATATGAAGACAATTTGAGCAGAATAATACGTTCGGTCGACTGAAGGACCTGGTTCGGTCGACCGAGTTTAGGTTCAGAACAGTGCTGAAACTTTCGGGAAAAGCTTCGGTCGACTGGTGCAGGGAATTCGGTTGACCGAGTTTAAAAAATATTCTACTGTCATTCGGGAAATACGTTCGGCTGACCGAGTCAGGTATTTAGGTCGACCGACTTGGAAGAAATCTTTTTTTTTTAAAAAAAACTTCCCGGGATAGCTTCGGTTGACCGGTTCAGGCATTTCGGTCGACCGAAAGCATGTCATGTTGTTGTTTGTTTTTTTTTTTTTTTAAATAAGAATTATAGAAATATAATCATATTATTACATCATATTTATTTATACAGCTTACATATAAAAATAACATATATGTACTAAAATATAGCCATGATGAATTAGCATCGACGTTCCCATGAATTTGGAGATGGAACGTTTTCTACCGGTGACCATATTGGAGCTATTGGAGATTGAACATGGTTAGAGGGAGATGGAGTTCTATAAGAAGGTTCAGCAACATCATCCTTCTTAGATGAACAAAATTTCATGGCAATCTTTTCAAGGAAGCTTAAACGTCTTGCCGTGACTTTCTGTTCGTAATAAAGTTCCCTTTGCATATTCATCTGTTGTTGTTGGTAGTGATGAATTTCATCAATCTTTTGTTTGGTTGATGGAGTTACTACCATTTCCTTTTTCCCTTTCTTTTTATCAGGTGTATAACCTGTATGAGAGTCTTCCCAAGGTTTCCACCTGTGTCGGGGATCATTATCTGGAGAGGGAAAATCTAAAACACGATTTGGCATTGGAAATGTAGGATAAGGACCACCTTCGGGGATACGATCAGAATAGTCGTCGTCCAGGGAAGTATAAGAGAGATGAGAATTTTCAGAATTGTAGACATCATTATTAGAAGACATTTTTGTTTTAAGTTTTTTGTTTTGTATTTGATGCTCTATTCAATAAGCATATGTATGTATATATATAACCATATTTTCTAAAAAAAATAGTGGTCTAAAATCAGATTTTAATTTTAATCACATAATTCTTTAAACAAAAACTGTTTACAAATGAATGACATACAATGCTTTAGAGTTAAAAAATAGTATATTCTGAAATCAAGTTTCAATGATGTAAATTAGAAACAGAGCTGGAACAAGAAACACCCATAGCCCAAGTGGCTATACTACAACATCTTACATAAAAGTCAGAAGTCATGAGTTCGAGTACCGCTCTGGTCAGAAAAAATAATTTTATATTTTTCATCATTTTATATATATATATATATATATATATATTTTTATTATAATAATTTTATTTTATTCATAAGTCTTTAAACGACATTATACCTAAATCTCGTCTTAGTTTTATAAAAGAAATTTCATTTAGTGGTTTAGTAAAAATGTCAGCTATTTGATTTTCAGTATTGATAAATTCTAGATTTATTAATCCTTTTTCCAAACAATCACGAAGAAAATGATGACGAATATCTATGTGTTTTGTTCGGGAATGATTGACCGGATTTTTTGAAAGGTTTATTGCACTGGTATTATCACAATAAATTATTGATTTTTCAAGATGACAATTAAAATCTTGTAATGTCTGTTGCATATATACGACTTGTGCACATGCCAAAGCAGCAGATATGTATTCTGCTTCACATGTTGATAAAGAAACACAATTTTGTTTCTTACTAAACCAAGAGACTAAGGAACGTCTAATGAAGTGACACGTTCCGCTCGTACTTTTTCGATCCGTCCGACTTCCTCCAAAATCAGCATCACTGTAGGAAACTAATTCAAAAGGACATTCTTTCGGATAAAATAGTCCGAAATCTTTGGTTTTAGTTAGATAACGAATAATGCGTTTTACTGCTCTCATATGTGATTCTTTGGGATTTGCTTGAAATCGAGCACATAAACAGACACTCATCATAATATCGGGGCGACTCGCTGTTAAATAAAGTAAAGAACCTATCATACTACGATATAACTTTTGATCAACACTTTTGCCATCTTCATCTCTATCAAGATGAACCGTTGTACTCATAGGAGTTGGTTTGGCAGCAGTATTTTCAAGACCAAAACGTTTGATTAAATTATAACAATATTTTTCTTGATTAATAAAAATTCCATTTTCAATTTGTTTAATTTGTAATCCAAGAAAATATGATAATTCTCCCATATGAGACATTTCAAATTCATTTGTCATTATGGTTGAAAATTCTTGACATAATTTTTCATTTGTCGAGCCGAAAATAATATCGTCAACATATATTTGAATTATTAAAATATCTTTATTAGTTTTCTTAATAAAAAGTGTTTGATCTACTTTACCGATTTCAAAACCAGATTCTAATAAATAACTTTTAAGACGATCATACCAAGCACGTGGTGCTTGTTTTAAACCGTATAACGCCTTTTTAAGTTTATATACATGATCCGGAAATTTTTCATGATTAAACAAAGGTGGTTGTTCAACAAAAACATTTTCTTTTATGAATCCATTTAAAAATGCACTTTTAACATCCATTTGATATAGTTTAAAATTATGAAAACATGCATAAGCTAATAATATTCGTATTGCTTCAAGTCGGGCGACTGGAGCAAACGTCTCTTCGTAATCAATACCTTCTTCTTGATTATATCCTTGTGCAACTAATCTAGCTTTATTCCGTGTTATATTTCCTAGTTCATCTGCTTTATTTTTGAAAACCCATTTAGTACCGATGACTGATTGATCACTAGGTCTAGGAACGAGTTCCCAAACTTCGTTTCGTTCGAATTGATTTAATTCTTCTTGCATGGCAAGTATCCAGTAGTCATCAGTTGAAGCTTCTTTTATATTCTTAGGTTCTATGTTAGAAAGAAAAGCCACATGACCAGCTTGATTTAATTGATGTCTGGTTTTAACATTCGTATTAACTTCTCCAATTATATTTTGCACAGGATGATCTTTTAAAATTTTAGGTGGAGATTTTATTAAATTGGAAGTTACATTTGTATTGGTTTCATTAATATCAAGATTTTCATTTGTACTAATATTCTCATTCTGAGTAGATTCATCATCAGAATCAATAGTAACACTCGGATTTATATTTTTAAAATTTTCGTTGAAAGAAACATGTAAACTTTCTTCAATAATTTGAGTTCGTTTATTATAAATTCGATAGGCCTTGCTTCGTTCCGAATATCCAACAAATATACCTTCATCGGATTTTGGATCGAATTTGCCTAGTTGATCTTTAGTATTTAAAATAAAACATTTGGAACCAAAAACTTTTAGATATGAAATATTTGGTTTTCTTCCATTTAGAAGTTCATATGGTGTATTTTTAGTTAATGGTCGAATAGAAACACGATTCAGTACGTAACAAGCAGTAGCTACAGCTTCTGCCCAAAATTGTTTCGATAAAGTTGTTCCATTTAGTAAAGTTCTTGCACATTCTTGTAACGTTCTATTTTTCCTTTCTACAACTCCATTTTGTTGTGGTGTTCTAGGAAAAGAGAAATTATGGTTAATACCCTTTTTGTTACAAAATTGTTCAAAAACTTCATTTTCAAATTCGCCTCCATGATCACTTCTTATATTTTTAATTTTCAAAGTTTTAATATTTTGAATTCTTTTAACAAAAACTTTAAAATTATCAAAAGTATCACTTTTATTTTTCAAAAAGAAAATCCAAGTATATCTAGAGAAATCATCTACAATAACTAAAACATATCTATTATGATTAATAGATTGCACTTGAGTTGGACCAAAAAGATCCATGTGTAAAAGTTCAAGTGGTTGTTCTGTAGATATTACTTTCTTTGATTTAAAAGAAGATTTTGTTAATTTTCCTAATTTACATGCATCACAAAATATGTTAGTTTTGAATTTTATATCGGGTAACCCTTTAACTAATTTATTTTTAGCAAGTTTGTTGATGGTATTAAAATTTATGTGACAAAATCTTTTGTGCCAAAGGCAAGAATCATTCTCTTTAGCTACTAGACACAAATTTGAATCATTATTAACATTCATATTTAGGATATAAATATTTTTATCTCTATTTCCTTCGAAAATAATGTTGTGATTTTTATCAAAAATGTTACATTTATTTTCTGGAAAAGTTATATTAAAACCTTTGTCGCATAGTTGACTAATACTTAATAAATTATGTTTTAAATTTTTAACTAATAAAACATCAGTAATGAGAGGTAAATTAGATATACCATTGCTATTGACATTGCCTTTGCCGATGATATACCCTTTTGAGTTATCTCCAAAGGTGACTGCTCCTCCATTTGAGTATATAATGTTTGATAACATTTCTTTGTTTCCAGTCATGTGTTTTGAGCAACCGCTATCTAAAATCCATTTTCCTCTCTTTTTATGTGGTACCTGCAAAAATTATAAAAAGTTGGTACCCAATCTTTTTAGGGTCCTAAGAGTTAGACCTTAGGAAGCCAAACCCATACGGGTTCAGAATTCCCTTTATAAACATAATTCTTGTTATTATGAACAGTTTCCATAAAACTTTTGATATGTTTATTCCTTATCAATATATTATTGGTTTTTGGAATCCATATCTTAATAGTTTTAGTATTTGAATAAACTGTTTTCCTAATATCTTTCTTAATTTTATTATTAATTTTACTTTTAGCATAATTATTTTGTTTCTTAAACCCTAGTCCAGATTTATTGTTGGAAGTTTGAGAGTTTTCTAGTATACTAGAAAGATTTTCTCTTCCTTTATTGAAATTAGAAACATTTTTAGAAATATCATCAAATTTTATTTTAAGACTAGATTTTTCTAACTCTAAATCCTTAATTTTAGATATTAAATCATTATTTTCAAAAAGTAAAACATCATTTTTATTTTTCTGAATTTCTAGTTCCTCAGATATTGACGTAATTTGAGAAGATAAGTTAGAATTCGATTGTTGAGAGATTTCAAGTTCTTCTTCCAATATTACCTTCTCATCTTTTAACATATCTACTTCTAAAACTGTTCTATCTAACTTTCTTTGCAACTCCTTATTTTTCTTTTTAAGTTGTTTTGTTAAATTTACTAATTCAGAATTTATTTCAATTAAATCTTCAAAAGTAAAATCACTTACATCGTCTGACGAAGCCATGAAGCATACATTTGCTTGTTCATTATCACTTTCACTCTCTGATGAGGATGATGAGTCAGTGTCGTCCCAAGTGACTGAAAAAGCTTTTCGTTTGTTTTTGTCCTTCTTGAAATTGTTCTTTTTACGATCTGGACAATCTTTCTTCATGTGTCCTTTCTTGTGACATTCATAACATTCCATTGTTGAAGATGATGGTTTGCTGCTATTAGAATTGTTGTTGGAATTATTTTTGTTTCCCTTGAATTTGTTTCTGTTGAATTTTAAAAACTTTTTGAAATTTTTAGCGATCATTGCCATATCTTCATTGTCTGAGTCGGAATCATCTTTTTCTGCTTGGAATGCTACATTTTTCTTTTCTTGTGCTCCATTTCGTTTTGCCTGCAAATTTACTTCGTAGGACATTAAATTACCTATCAATTCTTCTGGTTTTAATGTTGACAAATCAGTTGCTTCTTCAATAGCTAGGACTTTTCGTTCCCATTCGTCCGTTAAAGAATTCAAGATTTTTGTAACAACATCAAAATCAGTAAACTTTTGTTCTAGAGACAATAGAGCATGATAAATATCCTGAAATCTAGAGTACATGTCATTTATAGATTCATTTGGCCTCATTTTAAAGTTTTCAAATTGATGTTTCAGCATAGAAATTTTGCTCAATTTAACTTTGTTCGTTCCTTCATGTGAAACTTTAAGAGTTCTCCAAATTTCATACCCGGAAGTACACATACTAACTCTATTGAATTCATTTCTATCTAATGCACAAAATAAAATATTCATAGCCTTAGCATTTGATGTAGCATCTAGTTTTTGTGTGTTACTCCAAGTCGAGTATTCTCCAGTAGGAATTGTGTATTCCCTTTGTATAATATTCCAGATATCAAACCCACTTGATTGCATATAGATTCTCATTCTAGTTGACCAATAATTATAATTTATACCATTGAAAAGTGGAGGTCGTGAAGTCGATTGACCTTCTGTGAAACTAGAATTAGTGTGAGTGTTAACATCGTTAATTTGTGTGGTTGCCATATTACTAAAAATAAGTAAATATCAAATAACTTTGTGATGGTTATAAGATGACCTTGCTCTGATACCAAATGAAAGAGTACGTGCAGTACTAAGGATCGTGTAATATGGTATATTAATGCGGAAAATGGTAATAACAGTAAAGTAAAAATTAGAGTAAGCACACCAGGAATTTTTATACTGGTTCGAACTTCCCGTTCTACGTCCAGTCCCAGAATACCCTCTGGATTTAAAATAAACCCCTCACTTAACCCGGAGGAATAGGTATACGACACCTGAGCAGCCGAACAGGAATTTTTCCGCCTCAACAACCGAAGAGGACTTCAACTTAATACAAAATGTTTGTTGACGAATGTGTTCTAAATAACACTGATTGTCTTTTGATAGTACAACTTTCCTATAATCAAATCCTCAAGAATATGTATGTGTGTGAAGATTTAGAAGGAAGGTAATCACGTAGAATCGAAGTATATGAATAAATTCAAGGATTCTAGTGATATTGAATAAGAGTGAATGCTTTTATTTGCAGAAATGAGAAGAGATTAGATTTCAGAAATATAAACAAGAATCGGTGATTGTAGAAGTGAATTGAATATGTTTATATAGTTGTTGAAGAGTTGTAATCTTTCATGAATAGTTTTAGTCAACAGTAGTGTCCATACCTCTTGAAATAGAGGACATTACTCTTCATGAAAAGATCGCGTCTCTTCAGAAAACTAGCCGTTTTTCTCTGGTCGGTCGACCGGAAAAACTGGCCGGTCAGCTGAGTTGAAAAACGTATACAAAACAGAAAGTCACTGTGCATATGATACAGGGTCGGTCGACCGAGGATCCTGGTCGGTCGGCCGACCTGGTGTTATATGCACAGTGAACATATTTTTGATATAAAATGTTTTGTGTGCGTGTGTGATTATTTGAGGAATGATTTTAACATTGTTCTAAGACTCAAATAAAATAAAATATCCATACTAATCTCTGAATTGTAAGATTATCTTCTTTGTAGTGCATGGTATGCACTTATTCTCTTTTTGTCGCTTTCATATAGCATTCTCGTCGTATGATCTCTGAAGCTTGTGTCATGAATCAAAACTCATGAATCAACAGCAGGTTTCAGTCTTTGAATATATAAAACTTCATATGCATGTAAAGTTTCGTTATCCAAGTCTTCGAAAATTTATTATTTCAAATATACCAATTTTATACATATTGACCTTGTAAATAAAAGTTTTGAAATGTATTAGCTTCAGGCATTTATATGTATTGGTTTTGCAAAACAACATAATAATAAACTTTGAGTATATTGACTTCAAATGTATATGTGTGTAGATTTTATAAACCTTGATTTTGTAAATAAAGGTTTCCTGGCTTTCGGTATAAAAAAAAAGGTTGTACGCAGTCTGTTGCTTACAGTATAATGTGGTGTGATATAATAACATTAATTTGAAAATAAATGTATATACGAATTATTTTAATTATATGGTCGATTTTAATATATATGTTTTAATTTAAAACAATGATTTTTATTATATACATATGATTTTATATATATATATCTAGATATATAATGTATGTATCCTCAGTTCTATCAAAGATGATTCTGATTAGTCCTCGTCGTTTTCCCATTTATCAGCTTTGTCCGTCGTGCCAGTTCATTCATCAAATCGTGTCCATCTAGCGTTGCTTGGATTCGTGACTCAATTTCAGCGTCCGTAACTGTGTTCGCATCCGTGCCCTCTCCTATTCTCTCTAGCCTCGAAAGGTGAGCAACCACTCACGATTAATGTTCTTTTATTTATTAAATTTGATTTCAATTGAAACGACAATTAAAATATGCTGCTGTTAGTTATTTACACTGTTATTACCTGTATCAGTTCACCTGTGACATCTGACACCACTATCTGTTATTTATACAATGATAATTCAGTTTGGTTGATATTGATTGTTTGATTGTTTATATTGGATGCTAAATTGTAATGTATAAAGTGATAAATATTATGCAAGTAGATTTGACGTAGGATAATTAAAATTTGAATCGACATATATGTTGAATTTGATTAGTTGAATATGACCCATTTTATTGTTAAATTAATTGACATGTAAAATAGTGATAATTACACTTTGAACCATTGAACGTATATTGGATTAATTGTTGTAGTGTTAAAATTGAAATCGAATGACAAATGAAGAACCGTGTTAATATTAGTGTAATAATCTTTAATCTACATGAAATGATAGTGTAGATTCTAGAAATAATTATATTAATTTGCACAAACAACAATGTGAATTAATACGATTATTTCGGGATTATTTGAATTGATTATTGGATTGATATTGATTGTTGTTATTGCTTGTTTATTTACTTTGACACCATCCCAGTTATCACACTGCAAGTTCCCTTTGCTATGCTTTGATTTTGAATTGAATTGGAATCGGGTTGAAATGATAAATACCCAAATGAACTTTGACCTTGGATATAGAGAATTAAATAAAACCCGATTGGTCAAATAATTTGATTTAAAAATAAAATAAAGATTTTATTTGAATAAACAATATGGTTTTGAAATGAAGTTGAAATTTGAATTTTTAATGAAAGAAAAATGTTAATAAAAAAAATATGAAACAAAATATTAAAATGAAATTGATGAAAGAATGTTGTGTAATTTGAGAAATGATTGAATTAAGTTTGAAATGATTTAATAATTAAGTTTGAAATTATAATTAAGTTTGAATTTATTAAACTTTGAAATTATTTAATAATTAAGTTTGAATTATTTAATAATTAAATAAGGTTGAATTATTTAATGATTAAATTGAATTGAATTCTTTAATAAGTAAAATTGAACTTTTGAATAAGTAAATTTTTACTTCGTAAATAATTGAAATTGAGTTTCTTTATTAATTAAGTTTTGGAAAATTATTTAAGTAAGTAAATAAGTGAATTGAATTTCTTTAACAAGAAATAAAATGTGATTTATTGGAATTAATGTAAGACTTGAAAATTAAAGGATTTGATTTGATGAATTTAATTTAATTCAAATTGTAAGTTTTGAAATAAGGAAGTTGAATTTAAAATAATGGATTTGATGAATTGGAAATTAAATAGAAATTGTTTTAAATGAAAATTTACTTAACGAGCATTGAATGAAATTGATAAATGGATTTAAATTGGTTTGAATGTTAAATTAATTTAAATGATTTCGGAATGAAACTTATATACGAACTTGAATCAATATTTGAATTGTTTTAAAAAGAAATTGAAATTGAATTATAAGATTTTGAAATTGTGAATTTGGAAGTTTTGAAACGTAAATATTGGAAATTGGTTTGGAAAGACAAATGAAATGTTGATTTACGAATTCTAATCGAATTGAAATTGAAATTTGATTTGATTTGGTTTTTGAAATATATAAACGACCAATCGGTGTAATAATTACGAAAGTTATTAAAGAGACCGGAAATCGGTTATGGATATACTCTCTATCTAAACCGAAAACCACTTTAATAACTATACGCGGAGTGATGATCCAGAATGAAGTGGTTGGATTGATGTACGTGATGACTGAAGAAAGAGAACGATGATGGATAGCCTTGACACTTGTGTCAAATTGGAAATGACTAAAACAGGAGCCGGGCCGGGCCAATGGAGGATTAGCTACCTCAAGTGGACACACTTCTTCGAACTACTCATTACTTGTTGTCGATTGGTGCACCCTTGATTTTGGGAGTGTTGTTTCACGGTGTTGCGGGCGCTGCGGCGTTGCGTTCTCACCAGTCCGGATCAGGCGAACGGTAGTATCACTACCTTGGGTATTGCCTCATGTGCCTTGTCATACTTGTATTCCATTTATGCGCGACCACTACGATATTGATTTGTACCTTTAGTATATGGATTGCCCTCTGGTGACTTCTGGTTTTGGGGAAACTACGGTCTTGTATATGCTTTTGGGAATAAAAATGTGTTAAGGGTGGAATGGGCCATGACTTAACACTATTTTGATATCTTATTATTACTGATAGACATTATCTATTTATCGTACACTACTACCTAGTAGATAGTTTAACGGATCCTTAAAGGATGGTTATTCCAAACATCCTTTGAGTTACTTGTATTTCAATTGCTATTTCACTTGAGTTGGATTTATTAATATAAGAATGTTAATCCTGACTCGAGTGTCTTGTATTTTTGCTTTACGCTCGGGTCAGACTGAGTGATCCAGTATTCGAGACTCACCTTTGAAGTTGGAGCTTTGCTTGAAGATCCAGCCATCTATTCTGCTTTCAGTATTCGATGATTCTAGTGATGTATTCTGATTTGTATCTGATATATCGTATTACTCTTCCGTTGTATCTGGTTTAACTCTGATGTATCGTAGACTCTTCTGTTGTAAACTTTGATGTATTTTATATATTCGTATAGTAGCTTCATGAACTACTATCTCTTTTATTTCCGCTGCACTTATTACTCTGTGTCTGTGATCTGTGATTATTTATTTACTGTATATGTTCAGTTTTGCCAAATTTAAATTAACAACGCGGTATTTTGAGCAATTCAACTCCGGCATGAGTGTCTACCTATACACTTATAATGGATGCGAATGGTTCAAAATAGCGGGTCGTTACATTTCTCGTCTTTGTCCAACTTTGTTGATGGGCTCATAGGAGTTCTCAATGGTTTGGAGTTCTCAACTCCAAATTTCTTCAACAGTTCCAACACATACTTGGATTGTGAAATGAAAATACCATCACTGCTTTGCTTGATTTGAAATCCAAGAAAATATTTCAATTCTCCAACCAAGCTCATCTCGAATTTAGCCTGCATGAGTTGTTCAAATTTCTCGCACAAGAGTTCATTAGTAGCACCATAAATGATATCATCCATATAAATCCGAACAATAAAAAAATCACTTCCTTTATGTAATAGAAACAGTGTCGTGTCAGCACTCCCCTTTTTAAAGCCATTTTCCAAAAGATATGTACAAAGGCAGTCATACCAAGCTCTAGGAGCTTGCTTAAGTCCATATAATGCTTTTTCTAGTTTATACACATGATTTGGAAAATCATGATTTTCAAAACCGGGGGGTTGTTCAACAAAAACTTCTTCTTTCAAATCACCATTTAGAAAGGCACTTTTTACATCCATTTGTTTAAGTTTGAAACCCTTATAACATGCAAAACTTAGCAAAATCCTAATGGCTTCTAACCTAGCAACTGGAGCAAATGTTTCATCAAAATCTATGCCTTCTATTTGGTTATATCCTTTTGCGACCAACCTAGCTTTGTTTCTAATTACATTTCCTGATTCATCAAGTTTATTTTTGAACACCCATTTAGTTCCAACAATTGGATAGTCATTAGGCCTAGGAACTAATTTCCAAACTTTTTTTCTCTCAAATTGATTAAGTTCATCTTGCATTGCTAAAACCCAACTTCCATCATTAAGAGCCATTTCAACAGAATCAGGTTCAATCTCAGAAATAAAACCACTGTGACAACAAAACGCACACAAATTTTTATCAAATGAAGAGCGAGTACGTATACCTTCCGTAGGATCACCTATAACCAATTCAGGAGGATGATTGGATTTGAACTTCAATCTATCAGCATCAACAGTCCTACTTTCAGCTTTCTCACTAGATGTCCCTTCTTCAATGCCTTCATGATCTACCCCATCGTCAACCGCCTTTTCAGTCGTCCTTTCCAGGTCAGATTCATCGAATTTGACATTGATTGATTCAATAATTGTTTCTGTTCATTTGTTGTATATCCTGTAAGCCTTGCTCCTTATTGAATAGCCCATGAAAATTCCCTCATCAGCCTTTGATTCGAATTTTCCAAGTTGATCACCTGTGTTAAGAATGAAACAAGGACATCGAAATACACGAAAATAAGAAATGTTAGGTTTTCTTTCATGCCACAATTCATAAGATGTTTTGCCAAGTATTGGTCTAATCATTACTCTATTCATTACATAGCACGAAGAATTCACTGCCTCTGCCCAAAAGGTTAGAGGTAGTTTATACTCACTCAACATGGAGCTAGCCAATTCTTGCAATGTACGATTTTTCCTTTCAACCACCCCATTTTGTTGAGGTGTTCGTGGAGCAGAAAATTCATGTTTTAAACCATTTTCTTCACAAAAGCTTTCAAAATCCAAATTTTCAAATTCGCCTCCATGATCACTTCTCAAAGTTTTAATTGAAACTACTTTTTCAATTTGAACAAGTTTTGCAAACTTTGAAAAATAATCAAAAGATTCAGACTTTTTGGCTAAGAAATAAACTCATGTAAATCTAGAATAATCATCAACCAATACATAACAATAACGTTTTCCATTCAATCTTGCAATTTCATTTGGCCCAAATAAGTCCATGTGAATTAATTCAAGGACCCTTGATGTGCTAACAATGTTTTTAGGGCGAAATGACGATCGACTAAGCTTGCCCAAGGAACATGCTTTACACACTTTATTATTTTTAAATTTCTGATGTGGTAACCCTCTGACTAATTCTTTCGTTTCAAGTTTTTCCAAGAGGCCCATGCTAGCATGTCCAAGTCTCCTATGCCATAAGGATGCCTCTTCGTCAGTGGCTACCAAACATCTAGAAAGATTTAGATTATCAAAAGAAAGCGTGTAAACATTTCCTTTTCTTTTGCCCATAAAAACAATGTTATTAGAAGATTTATCAATGATTTTGCAAGTATCACTATCAAAAACCACATTCATACCTTTGTCACATAGTTGGCTAATAGAAATGAGATTGTGATGCAAATTATCGACGTATAAAACATTAGTCAAGGAAAAAATACCGTTACCTACTTCACCTCTACCAATAATCTTACACTTGCTATTGTCTCCCATGATCACATTTCCACCTTTAAAATTCTCTAGGCTAAGGAACTTTGATTTGTCACCTGTCATATGTCTAGAACAGCCTAAATCTAGAAACCATTCTTGTTGCTCCTTAGCCTGCCAACAAACCTATATAAAGAGAGAGGAGGATGACCTAGAGAAACTCTTAGGTCCAATGATATTAGTGACTGAAGCATTGTGAATAAACAATCCCTTTGGAACCCAAACTTGTTTTGTCCTTTCATTCTTGTTCCAATAGACATGAAATTTGTTTGTAGAATTCTTAGGAACCCAAACTTGTATAAATTTTGTGTTCTTGTTCCTATGACTATAATTTTCAGTACGATTTCCAATTATTCCACATTTAGCAAAGACACTCTTACCTTTTGCATTATCATCAACTTGTGTTTTCTCAAAGCCTAGTCCTTTTCTGTTGTTAGCAAAAAGTTGATTTCCCAATAACATGTTGAATGATTTTTCCCCTCTTGAAAAGTTATTCAGAGTTTTCTCAAGATTTTGGACTTTGGTTTTTAGTGTTGTGTTTTCAGTCACAAGTGAGGTGCATCTATTTATAAAATCCCTTTTCCTAGTGTCAATGGTTTCCTTAAGACTGAAGTTTTCTTTTTCAAGATTCTTAAAGCTATTCTTAAGTTTTGATAATTCTAAATCTAAAATTTTACATTTTTTACAGTCTAGGTTTTGAATATTTTCAAGTTCAGTTTCTAACCTAAAATTTTCATGGACAAGTTCTCTCCTATCAGATTTCAGTTTTTCAATTTTAGATTCAAGAGTATCAATTGTTTTAGTAAGATCACAACACATCAAAACAAGTTCTTTATAAGAATTGTCACTTACCTCACTAGATTCCTCTGAGCTTGCTTCTGAATCTGATTTTGCCCTAAGACACAAATTAGCCTCCTCTGTGCTATTATTCGAAACTTCCTCTCCTTCTTCATCATCCCAAGTCGCTGCAAAGGCCTTCTTCTTCTTTTTCTTTCCTTTGTTGTTTTTGAGAAGTGGGCATTTTTGTTTGAAGTGGCCAGGCTTCTTGCAGTTATAACAAGTCAATTCATTATCGAAATTGTCAGAATCATTTGTCCTATTACAACTTGTTTTCTTCTTGCGTGGCCCGAATCTTGACCATTTTCTAAGATTATTGACAGCCATTGCAAGCTCTTCAATTGGATCTTTTTCTTCTTCATCGCTCTCTTCTTTGCTCTTTAAGGCAATCGTCTTCTTCTTTGATTCGGAGTTGTTGCGTTCCTCCTTTGTTTTTAGCTCAAGCTCATATGTCATCAAGTTGCCGATCAACTCCTCCATGCTTAGTTTACTCAAAGCTTTCGATTCTTGTATTGCCGTGACTTTTGCCTCAAAGTTCATCGGTAAGACTCGTAGCACCTTCCTCACAAGCTCTACCTCAGTGAATACCTTCCCAAGCGCTCTAGTATTGTACTCCAAAGTTGAAAAGCGTCCAAACATGTCCTTTATGCTCTCGCCTTTGTCCATCACAAAGTTCTCGTATTCATTGCTGAATAGAGCTAGACGAGACTCCTTGACTTGAGAAGTTCCTTCATGTGTCACCTCCAAGGTATGCCAAATTTCCTGCGCAGTTTTACAATGAGAAATTCTATTAAATTCATTCTTATCAAGAGCACAGATCAAAGCATTCATGGCTTTAGCATTTGTAGTTTTTAATTTCTTATCGTTAGCGTCCCACCTATCCTTAGGTTTAGGAATCTCAGTATCACCAACGGTTATAGTGGGAGATTTATAGCCAGTTTCAATAATGTCCCAAACATCATAATCAACAGAACTAAGATAAATACCCATCCTAACTTTCCAATAAGCATAATCATTCCCATTAAACATGGGTGGCCTAGCAATAGATTGCCCCTCAGAAAAAGAATTATTTGGTGGATTCATGACTCTAGAGTTAAAGAAAAATACAAGGCTCTGATACCAATTGTAGGATCTAGATTAACCCTAGAGGGGGGGTGAATAGGGTTATAGCAAATTTTCATGAATTTAAACAAACTGCAGAAAAGTAAATATGCTGAAAAGTAAATCACACACAAAATTTACCCAGCTTCGGCAACCCCTGCCTACTGCTGCATTCCCAGATTTCTATTAGAATTAAACAGTCTCCCGCTTACAAACACTCTAATAGACTCGCAAACCCTGCTACCGCCTATAGAGTTTGCAAACTCGCAAACCCTGCTTACTGAACTAATCCTAACTAGACAATCTGACACAACCTAAATTCTAGGTGGTGATTTACAAAGATTTGATTCGAAAAGTAGACTTCAAAAATAAAAACAAAGCAAAAATAAAAATCAAAGTATTATCACATAAAAAGAAATGCGGCCCTGTTATTTCTTTTATCAATGTCGGCTCTGGTTCCCTTTTTTTCATTCGTTCCTTTTTGCTCTGTAACTAGGGCTTGTGAAATTCGAAGATGCCGACTTCAAATGCTCGATTGAATAGATGATTCAGCAACCCTTGTAACGACCCGGTATTTTCAACCATTCGCATCCATTATAAGTGTATAGGTAGACACTCATGCCGGAATTGAATTGCTCAAAATACCGCGTTGTAAATAAAATTTGGCAAATCTCAGAATATACAGTAAATAAATATAATCACAGATCACAAACACAGAGTAAAATAATGCAGCGGAAGTAAAAGAAATAGTAGTTCATGAAGCTACTATATAAATATATCAGAGTTACATAAGATATAACAGAAGAAATAGAATACAACAAAAGTCTCAATATAATAACCAAGTACAAGCTGAGTAGAACAACGGAATTGAAATAGATAGGACAAGACAAGCGGATAATCTCCAGCGATTCAAATCTCCAAGAGAGCGGAAATCCAAATCTGTGAATAACTCCGGCTGACCCGAGCGTAAAGCAAAACACAAAACACTCGAGTCAGGACAATATATACTTATATAATGTAAACCAACTCAAGTGAACTGTAATAAAGGTACAAGTAACTTAGAAGATGCTTGGGACCGCCCATCCTCTAAGGATCCGTTAAAATATCTACTATGTAGTAATATTCGCTATTATAATAATGTCTAATAAGTAAAGTATAATCATATAGAAAATAGCGTTAAGGGGATGGAGAACCTTAACGCGGTCGGATCTTAAAATCATAATCGTAGTAAAGCTCGATATGGTAGGTGACACGGCACAACTAGGCAATGCCAGGGTAGATATACCAATTACGCATCCGGACTAGTGGTGACGCATAGCAGCCACTACCGCCCACCTCGAACAACACTCCCAAATCAAGGGTGGCCACCAAATCAATCACAAGTAATAGAATGGTATCGAAGAAGTGTGTCTGATCAGAGGTGCTACCTCATTGGTCCGTCAATCGCTCCTGTTTTAGCCACCTTATGCCATCTCACGGGAGTTGGGTCCACGTATATACCTTAGGATCGTCGCCACCATCCTACTTCATTCTGGAAACTCCACCGCGTACACAGTTGTCAAAGTGGTTTTCGGTATCGACAGAGAGTATGTCCATTTCCGATCCCGGTCTCTTTAACAACCAATCGTTATTATAACCCATGGTTATAAATTTAAAACAATACTTTACTTCAAAATAAAATATCCTTTCAAAACCATATATTTATCAAAATAAAGATTAAATCAATTCCAAACCATTTCCATATACTTAAATTATCATATCATTTCAAAACTTCATTTCAAATCATTTCAATATATCAAAATATCATATCTTTCCAAAACTTCATTTCAAATCATTTTAATATAATAAAATATCATATCCTTACAAAACTTCATTTCAAATCATTTTAATATAATAAAATATACTATCAGTTCAAATCCCAATATTCAACCTTAAATACCTTTTAAATTCAAAGATATCGTTCATTTACTATCATTTCAAATCACCTTTAAATAGTTTATATTCCAATCAAAATAATTCATTTAAACCTTTTAAAAGTGTAATTATTATATTTTCAAATCAAGTATTCAATTTCCAAAGTTTCAAACCATTCTGAGTTCGTTTACTAAGTCAAAAACCATAATCATTAAAATTTCAGCCTTTCGCAGCATTTAGAAAAAACTGTTATAAGTTATACTTGAAAACATTTTTATTCAGCAAAGACAGCATTTAAAACTGCTGTTAAAACTCGGTTTTTAGTTAAATTATAGTTCAAAACAGAAAAGACAGCATTTCAGAAGTGCTGCGGTAACTCTGATTTCAAAACAAAGGTTTTATTTGATTTCAGCAAAGCCTGCAGACCACTATAGCATTTCCAGAGAATGCTATAATAGACCTGAGTTCAATATTAGCCTATAAGTTCAATTACAGCAACTACAGCATTTCAGAAATGCTGTAATAGCTCTTTTTACACAATTTTAGTTCAATTCAGAAACTATAGCATTTCTGAATGCTATTAAAAGTTAATTCCAGATTTTAGTGTATTTCCAGCAACTAAATAACTTCAATTTAAAACACATAAACATTTAAAAAATCATATTTTAACATTTAAAATGTTCATTTACATATCATTTAACATATATCTTTTTCACAATAAATTTCTTATAATTAAATCCAATTTTCAACAATTTACTTAATAAATTTAAGTGTAAAAGTTTCCAATTCTTCACATTTCAACAAATAACTTAACACTTCAAATTTAAATTACCATTTCACAAATTTAACTAAATTTCCAATTTTATTTAATTAACTTAAACCTTTAATTAAAACCAAATTTTTCACATTTCCAAGTCAAGTTATATTTTAAAAGATCACTTTTAAACATTCATTTATTTAACCACTTAAACTCATAGAAAAATCAATAATACTTTAATAAATCGCTTAAATTCAAATTTAATCAAATTATCATATTTACCATTTTCAAATTATAATTAAATTTTCATTTTTATTCAAATAACTTAAATATCATTTTTAACCAAAATTCCAAATTCCAAACTTAAGTTATATTTCAATAATCCAATTTAACCATTCATTAATTACATTTTTAACTCATAGAAAAATCATAATTTCTTTATTTTAAAACATTTCAAAATCTATTTAAATCAAATTTCATAAATTTATATTTTTAAAATACTAAAAAATATCCAAAAACACTTTATAAAATAACCACGGGCCTGTATATAGTTTTCTAACCTAGGTCAAGTGATACAGATATGTATCATTTCAATCCGCAGTTTAAAAAAAGAAAAATCCGGGTTATATCATTTCAAACCCGCAATCCCAAGTAAAATAAATGAATTTGAAAACCGCTCAGGCCTATCATTTCAGCCCATAACGATTTTTCCCTATTCTAAAGTCCGTTCGGGTATGTATCATTTCAACCCATAGTGATTCTAGTCTACAGGGAACTTGCAGTGTGATAAACAGATATAAATGAACAGAATACATTATATAACAGTAACGGATGATATAACAGGTGTATAAACATCATATGATCATAACATAGTCAAGTATAACATGATAATATATTTCTATAGATTCACAGGGTGTCATTTTACTAGTTATATAGGTACATATTGTCTGGTGAGAATAACTCACCTGTTAAAGCTGGATATTAGCGATCAAAACACACAGAATAGATTCTAGAAAGCACAACAAGCACGATATAGCATGACTTTTGATTTGAATGAATGGAGAGCCTTGATATTTATCTTGTAAACAATAACCAAACAAGACAATATACACATAAATATTCAACGCAAACAATGTTGAAACAATGAAGATAAGAAGCAACAACGGAATAGATTACTTGACTGTGCTTTAACCATTCAAAAGCTCGAACAAGGGGTTCATTTTCTCAGCCATGGTGATGATGAGTGTGGGAGAGAAAAGGTTAACTTCCATGAATACATAAGACAAAACAATACAAACAATATAAGTTTTCAAATGCACAATACGATAGAATAATATAGAATCAACTGCACGAATCAAAGTAGAATTGCTTTGCACTTGCTTCCAACAACCTTCAGGTTAAGCCATATGGTGTACTACAGGTCTAAGGCAAGATTTGGATCAGGTTTTGGTTTCCTAAGGGTCGGCCAAACATGTTTAGAGGATAGCAAAAGGTGAGTATGCATGAAACAACACAACAAGGCAAAACAATGTCACTTTAACATGGATTCAAGGCTCGGCCAAGGCTCATGGGGCACGGCCAGAGGAGTGGGGTCCAAGGTGATGATGTGGCAGAGGGTCCAGGTGGTGCTGGAGGTGGTGGAGGTTGTGTTGGTGGCGGCCATGGGTGGTGGAAGGTGATGGTACCAAAACTAGGTCAGCTTGAGTGCATAGGTGATGGATAGTGCTAGTTTAGATGGATTTTTGTGGTGATCTTCATCATGGCTTGGCTTGGCCTGAGGAGGAGAGGTGTTAGGCTGTGTGATGGTCAGAGAAAAGTGGTGGTGGTGGTCAGCCACCGCTTGGAGGAAGGGGAATACAGCTATTAAGGTGGAGAGCATGTGCAAATTCAAGTAGAAAATCATAAAAAGACAAGAAGAAGATAGAATTTTTTTACCTAAGCTTCACAAGGAGAATAGCCGTGATTTTTTTGTGAGAGGAGGAGAAATGAATTTCGTGAAAGTGAAAAAAAATGCAGCTGAAATGAGTAGATTACACGCCCAAAACAATTAAGAGAAGAGTTGGGAAAATGAAAGGTCGGGAGATGGAAAGCCTTAGGAGTTTCAAGAGTTTAAAACTTTTCAAATTTCCTCTATTTCTTTTTAATAAGTTTAAATATCTGAAAATATATATAATTTCAGTTAAAAATCGAAAATGTAACAAAAAAATAATAATATAAATAAATAAATATTAATTATAAATAATTAAATCAAGAAAATAGCAAAAATTGTCAACTAGGCTAGAAAAATTGAAAATAAATGGTATAAACTTTAGAAAATTCATATGAGCTTGTAATATATTTTTAAACATAAATAATAACATAAAATAAAATACATTCACAAAATAAATATATAAAATTTAATTTAAATATAATTTTAATGAAGAAAATAGCAGAAAACAGCCTTTAAAAATAGGAAATCAACACAGTAAACATTGGAAAAATTCTATTATTATTTTGAAATATTTAGAGATGAAAATATACATAAATTAACATATTGACACATATTAAATAAAATATAAGAAAGAAAAATATGATTTATAAAATTTAAAATAGGCAAAATTGCACAATAAAACAAATTATACTAAAAATTGAAATGTACATAACTTTTACATTTTAACTCCGTTTCCAACGAAACGAAAAGCAGTATTCAAGTTATTAAATCTATTGTCATAATAAAAGATAAAAGTATAATTTCAAATATTTAAAATTTAAATTTAAAAGTCAAAGTTTGACTATTTGACCAAAATTCACGATTTCTGGAAATATTAAATTTAGTCATATTTGGAATTCTAATCCACATCAAAATCAAAGTTTATACTTAAAATAACAAAATTTATTCTTTTTCATAAATAAAGCTTTTGAATCTGGAAAAATCAATTTAAAAATATTTGAAAAATACAGGGTTGTTACACTCTCCCCCACTCAAAACATTTCGTCCGCGAAAAGGAACGAGGTACGGGAAAGCACAGGAAAAGATAGAATGAAATAAGATTAAAATAAGATGATAAGAAGATTGGAATTACACCTGATAACTATTGTTATAGGTAAGTTTAACAAGATGGAGGTGATCAAATCAAGAATATAAGCACGAAAAAGATCCTCTAGAGTCTGAATCTCCCTTTTCACTTGACTGACGGTCTATGAATGGAAAAACGGTGTTCAGATCCAGATGAGTAACAAAGATTATCAAAGATTACAGAAAGATTTCTAAATAGACTGGTATAAGCAATAGCCTTCCCATTCTGTAACAAGATAAGAGAAATAAGGACAACCAAAAGATAGTTTGGAAAAAAAACAAAATAAGATAATAAATTTGAAACCATAATGCTTTGAAATCATAACAATTTAGGGATGTTTATCATTTTGAAATCATACTACTAAAATCATAACACTTTGGAAATGTTATTCTTTAAAAAAAACATAATACTTAGAAAATCATAACACCTTTTAAAAATAATATTTATTTAAACCATTTTAATTCAAGGTCAAATAATATTCATTTTAAAGTTGTAACATTTCTAAGTTCATTCAATTATAAAAATTTCCAAAACATTGTATTTTCAAAATAGCAGCACTTATAAAATGCTAAGTAGATATATTAATATTTCAAATCAGTTTAATTCCAGAAATATTTATTTGGATATCATTTAAATTATGACTTATTAAAACAAACTTTTATGAATGGAATATCCAAATTAAACTATACTTCGTTTATTAAGTCAAAAGCTCACTATTTTACTTAGCTCTAAATTTAACACATACCCTAACACTTTATTTAAAATACCCATTTCATAAATAGATATTCCTTTAATAAGTTACACTTAAAATTTCCATTTGAAAACCAAATTCTCAATTATCAAGTTTTAGTGATGTGAAAATACATTTTAACTATTTAAATCATAATTATTCATTTTTCAAGACATATCAATTTCATAAATAAAATATTTATCATATCAAATATAACAATCAAATTTCTTTACACATTTATTCATTTAGACATCAATTAAACTATGAATTCAAGTTAAATAAACTTTATTACAAAATGTCCAATTCAAATGTATTTTATTTTATCTATTCAAAGATACATTATTTATTATACAACATATTCATTTCAGGAAATAACCTTTATTAAAATTCCTAGGTTAGACTTAAGGTTTCATATTAAATCAAATTTGATTATTAAGTTATTTAAATAAAATCTCTTTAAATTCCTTTTTCACTATTTACCTCTGTTAATCTTTTATAACTAAAATTTAAGTGTATAACATTTATTATAACCACTCAAATTTTATTTATAAAATCCTTTCTATATTGTATATTATCCAATTTCATATTCAACTTTTGTGTAATTTAGGTAAGTTATATTGGAAATGAAATTGTGAATTATACAAATAAAACTTTCCAATTCAGTCATTTCAAGTTTGAATCATATATTCAAAATTTTGATTTTCTTTTTATACTTGAAGTTATTATTTAAGATAGAATTTAAGAATAAAATTTCTAATTCCTCTCAAACCATTTAGAGATAAATAAATGTATGTACAAAATTTGTCAAATCAAATTTAATCATATATCTATATATATTATAATTCAAATCATATTTTAGAAATTCAAATCAATCAAATTTCCCAAAACAAAGCTGTAGCAAAACTACATAACAGTCTCTTCACTTCGAAACTCTAAAATGAACGTCGATGATGCTACAGTCATCACCGAAATTATTTTCCAGCGACAAAGGGAAGAGCACTAAATTTTGTTTAAACTTAAAAATCCTTTAGAAACAAATTTCTACTTGGAAATACTTTAAATAATATATCCTTTTAAAACTTTTAACACAAGGTTTGAATCCATCGGAAATTAAATTCTTAAATTTCTTGTTTTAAATTCATTTCAGTTCCCAAATAAATTTATAAACAACTATTTATAAATTCATTTATAGTAAATGATAAATCAAGTATTATCATTTCAAATAATCAATTTAAATCAATTTATTAAGTTCCATAAAATTTTCTTATATATCAAAATTTATTTTATTAACCAAATTTTTAAAATAATATTGTGTCAGTTTGTTCTGTCAAAGTGTTTTAGAAATCCTATCGATAGCGTTGATCAAACGAATCGATCGAAAGCCCAAATCAACATCAACAACTCAAACAACACAATATATAAAACAAAACATAGATTTACAAGTACAATTCAAAATGTTTTGGAGATATTTTGGAAACAAAACAAGATGATTAATTATCAAAATATGAAGATGGATAAGCTTAGATAAATCGCGGGCAACCTTAACCGGGTCAACCGTGACTTAATGAACAAGATCAAATGTGGATTTTCTAGGGTAAATCTACATCCGATCTCAAGATATAGAGTTTGGAGTAATAAAAGATATTAGCATCTAAACCAAGGATAAATATAAATCTCTGGTGAATCAATGCTAATTGTAAAGGAGTTCCCCCTTTTGCAAGTCATTAGAATATTGGCGAGACCGCCAATTCACTATAAAGCTCATTCGAAGTGGAGTCATGGGATACTCCAAAATCAAAAGAAGATGAATAGTGAGGGACAAGAATGAATTTTGGAACCGCAGGGAATGTTCCAAAAATTTCAAAGGAAATTCGAATCAAGAGGAAAAGATTCAAACTCGAACGAAAGTGATTCTGTAAATAAATCTACTCCATATGCTGAGTTTTGCCTCAAAGCCAAAGCTCTGATACCAACTATAACGGACCGCGTCAGTGGGGTAACGCCCACCGTAGCATACAGCTGTACCTGTGTTCTGCCTTTACAGCCAGCCTCTCGACTGCACCAACCCCGCAGGGACATGTAGGAGTAAGAGTCATCCGCTCGCTACCAAACCAAATGCGAGAACCCCCTATCATGCTGCACCCTCTAAGTGCATAGGCAGACACACATGTCGGAATTGAATTGCTCAAAATACCGCGTTGTAAATAAAATTTGGCAAATCTCAGAATATACAGTAAATAAATATAATCACAGATCACAGACACAGAGTAAAATAATGCAGCGGAAGTAAAAGAAATAGTAGTTCATGAAGCTACTATATAAATATATCAGAGTTACATAAGATATAACAGAAGAAATAGAATACAACAAAAGTCTCAATATAATAACCAAGTACAAGCTGAGTAGAACAACGGAATTGAAATAGATAGGACAAGACAAGCGGATAATCTCCAGCGATTCAAATCTCCAAGAGAGCGGAAATCCAAATCTGTGAATAACTCAGGCTGACCCGAGCGTAAAGCAAAACACAAAACACTCGAGTCAGGACAATATATACTTATATAATGTAAACCAACTCAAGTGAACTGTAATAAAGGTACAAGTAACTTAGAAGATGCTTGGGACCGCCCATCCTCTAAGGATCCGTTAAAATATCTACTATGTAGTAATATTCGCTATTATAATAATGTCTAATAAGTAAAGTATAATCATATAGAAAATAGCGTTAAGGGGATGGAGAACCTTAACGCGATCGGATCTTAAAATCATAATCGTAGTAAAGCTCGATATGGTAGGTGACACGGCACAACTAGGCAATGCCAGGGTAGATATACCAATTACGCATCCGGACTAGTGGTGACGCATAGCAGCCACTACCGCCCACCTCGAACAACACTCCCAAATCAAGGGTGGCCACCAAATCAATCACAAGTAATAGAATGGTATCGAAGAAGTGTGTCCGATCAGAGGTGCTACCTCATTGGTCCGTCAATCGCTCCTGTTTTAGCCACCTTATGCCAACTCACGGGAGTTGGGTCCACGTATATACCTTAGGATCGTCGCCACCATCCTACTTCATTCTGGAAACTCCACCACGTACACAGTTGTCAAAGTGGTTTTCGGTATCGACAGAGAGTATGTCCATTTCCGATCCCGGTCTCTTTAACAACCAATCATTATTATAACCCGTGGTTATAAATTTAAAACAATACTTTACTTCAAAATAAAATATCCTTTCAAAACCATATATTTATCAAAATAAAGATTAAATCAATTCCAAACCATTTCCATATATTTAAATTATCATATCATTTCAAAACTTCATTTCAAATCATTTCAATATATCAAAATATCATATCTTTCCAAAACTTCATTTCAAATCATTTTAATATAATAAAATATCATATCCTTACAAAACTTCATTTCAAATCATTTTAATATAATAAAATATACTATCAGTTCAAATCCCAATATTCAACCTTAAATACCTTTTAAATTCAAAGATATCGTTCATTTACTATCATTTCAGATCACCTTTAAATAGTTTATATTCCAATCAAAATAATTCATTTAAACCTTTTAAAAGTGTAATTATTATATTTTCAAATCAAGTATTCAATTTCCAAAGTTTCAAACCATTCTGAGTTCGTTTACTAAGTCAAAAACCATAATCATTAAAATTTCAGCCTTTCGCAGCATTTAGAAAAAACTGTTATAAGTTATACTTGAAAACATTTTTATTCAGCAAAGACAGCATTTAAAACTGCTGTTAAAACTCGGTTTTTAGTTAAATTATAGTTCAAAACAGAAAAGACAGCATTTCAGAAGTGCTGCGGTAACTCTGATTTCAAAACAAAAGTTTTATTTGATTTCAGCAAAGACTGCAGACCACTATAGCATTTCCAGAGAATGCTATAATAGACCTGAGTTCAATATTAGCCTATAAGTTCAATTACAGCAACTACAGCATTTCAGAAATGCTGTAATAGCTCTTTTTACACAATTTTAGTTCAATTCAGAAACTATAGCATTTCTGAATGCTATTAAAAGTTAATTCCAGATTTTAGTGTATTTCCAGCAACTAAATAACTTCAATTTAAAACACATAAACATTTAAAAAATCATATTTTAACATTTAAAATGTTCATTTACATATCATTTAACATATATCTTTTTCACAATAAATTTCTTATAATTAAATCCAATTTTCAACAATTTACTTAATAAATTTAAGTGTAAAAGTTTCCAATTCTTCACATTTCAACAAATAACTTAACACTTCAAATTTAAATTACCATTTCACAAATTTAACTAAATTTCCAATTTTATTTACTTAACTTAAACCTTTAATTAAAACCAAAATTTTCACATTTCCAAGTCAAGTTATATTTTAAAAGATCACTTTTAAACATTCATTTATTTAACCACTTAAACTCATAGAAAAATCAATAATACTTTAATAAATCGCTTAAATTCAAATTTAATCAAATTATCATATTTACCATTTTCAAATTATAATTAAATTTTCATTTTTATTCAAATAACTTAAATATCATTTTTAACCAAAATTCCAAATTCCAAACTTAAGTTATATTTCAATAATCCAATTTAACCATTCATTAATTTCATTTTTAACTCATAGAAAAATCATAATTTCTTTATTTTAAAACATTTAAAAATCTATTTAAATCAAATTTCATAAATTTATATTTTTAAAATACTTAAAAATATCCAAAACACTTTATAAAATAACCACGGGCCTGTATATAGTTTTCTAACCTAGGTCAAGTGATACGGATATGTATCATTTCAATCCGCAGTTTAAAAAAAGAAAAATCCGGGTTATATCATTTCAAACCCGCAATCCCAAGTAAAATAAATGAATTTGAAAACCGCTCAGGCCTATCATTTCAGCCCATAACGATTTTTCCCTATTCTAAAGTCCGTTCGGGTATGTATCATTTCAACCCATAGTGATTCTAGTCTACAGGGAACTTGCAGTGTGATAAACAGATATAAATGAACAGAATACATTATATAACAGTAACGGATGATATAACAGGTGTATAAACATCATATGATCATAACATAGTCAAGTATAACATGATAATATATTTCTACAGATTCACAGGGTGTCATTTTACTAGTTATATAGGTACATATTGTCTGGTGAGAATAACTCACCTGTTAAAGCTGGATATTAGCGATCAAAACACACAGAATAGATTCTAGAAAGCACAACAAGCACGATATAGCATGACTTTTGATTTGAATGAATGGAGAGCCTTGATATTTATCTTGTAAACAATAACCAAACAAGACAATATACACATAAATATTCAACGCAAACAATGTTGAAACAATGAAGATAAGAAGCAACAACGGAATAGATTACTTGACTGTGCTTTAACCATTCAAAAGCTCGAACAAGGGGTTCATTTTCTCAGCCATGGTGATGATGAGTGTGGGAGAGACAAGGTTAACTTCCATGAATACATAAGACAAAACAATACAAACAATATAAGTTTTCAAATGCACAATACGATAGAATAATATAGAATCAACTGCACGAATCAAAGTAGAATTGCTTTGCACTTGCTTCCAACAACCTTCAGGTTCAGCCATATGGTGTACTACAGGTCTAAGGCAAGATTTGGATCAGGTTTTGGTTTCCTAAGGGTCGGCCAAACATGTTTAGAGGATAGCAAAAGGTGAGTATGCATGAAACAACACAACAAGGCAAAACAATGTCACTTTAACATGGATTCAAGGCAATTCAAGGCTCGGCCAAGGCTCATGGGGCATGGCCAGAGGAGTGGGGTCCAAGGTGATGATGTGGCAGAGGGTCCAGGTGGTGCTGGAGGTGGTGGAGGTGGTGTTGGTGGCGGCCATGGGTGGTGGAAGGTGATGGTACCAAAACTAGGTCAGCTTGAGTGCATAGGTGATGGATAGTGCTAGTTTAGATGGATTTTTGTGGTGATCTTCATCATAGCTTGGCTTGGCCTGAGGAGGAGAGGTGTTAGGCTGTGTGATGGTCAGAGAAAAGTGGTGGTGGTGGTCAGCCATAGCTTGGAGGAAGGGGAATACAGCTATGAAGGTGGAGAGCATGTGCAAATTCAAGTAGAAAATCATAAAAAGACAAGAAGAAGATAGAATTTTTTTACCTAAGCTTCACAAGGAGAATAGCCGTGATTTTTTTGTGAGAGGAGGAGAAATGAATTTCGTGAAAATGAAAAAAAAATGCAGCTGAAATGAGTAGATTACACGCCCAAAACAATTAAGAGAAGAGTTGGGAAAATGAAAGGTCGGGAGATGGAAAGCCTTAGGAGTTTCAAGAGTTTAAAACTTTTCAAATTTCCTATATTTCTTTTTAATAAGTTTAAATATCTGAAAATACATATAATTTCAGTTAAAAATCGAAAATGTAACAAAAAAATAATAATATAAATAAATAAATATTAATTATAAATAATTAAATCAAGAAAATAGCAAAAATTGTCAACTAGGCTAGAAAAATTGAAAATAAATGGTATAAACTTTAGAAAATTCATATGAGCTTGTAATATATTTTTAAACATAAATAATCACATAAAATAAAATACATTCACAAAATAAATATATAAAATTTAATTTAAATATAATTTTAATGAAGAAAATAAGAAAACAGCCTTTAAAAATAGGAAATCAACACAGTAAACATTGGAAAAATTCTATTATTATTTTTGAAATATTTAGAGATGAAAATATACATAAATTAACATATTGACACATATTAAATAAAATATAAGAAAGAAAAATATGATTTAAAAAATTTAAAATAGGCAAAATTGCACAATAAAACAAATTATACTAAAAATTGAAATGTAAATAACTTTTACATTTTAACTCCGTTTCCAACGAAACGAAAAGCAGTATTCAAGTTATTAAATCTATTGTCATAATAAAAGATAAAATTATAATTTCAAATATTTAAAATTTAAATTTAAAAGTCAAAGTTTGACTATTTGACCAAAATTCACGATTTCTGGAAATATTAAATTTAGTCATATTTGGAATTCTAATCCACATCAAAATCAAAGTTTATACTTAAAATAACAAAATTTATTCTTATTCATAAATAAAGCTTTTGAATCTGGAAAAATCAATTTAAAAATATTTGAAAAATATAGGGTTGTTACAACCCTTTTTTGTCAATCGACTGCCTCCTTGTACCTTACTTCGGTTACTTCGAACTTGATCGAGTTTGGGATGTCTTCGGTATGTAATTTCTCCTCTTTGTGCTTTAATGATTTTCGTACTTGAACTCGATTGAATAGATTGCCGATGATGATTATTGGCTTATATAGGGTTCGAAGCCTTTGATTTTCGTTCGTTTATATTTGTTTGAATTTATCTTCGGCCATTTGATTATTTCTGAACGATGGTGATTTATCTGACTTTGTCAATCTCGTATATTTTCGTTGCTTGATACTCACGGTGTTGATTCTTTTCTTGGTCAATTTACTTGGCCACCACGGTATTGAATTTGAACTGTTCGATACTTGACCACTTCGTCTCTGACTTGTTCATCATATTCTTTGATCACGGCTTTGACTTAATTAGACTTTGACTCGATCATAACTTATTTTTGTAACTGCTGAATATATGCATTTCTTGTGTGTTCATCCTGTCACTGTTGGCGTGCATTCATGTGCTTGATGTTTACCGGTTCGTTTGTCTAGTGGCATTTGATTTTGTACTACTTGCATATCCATATAAACTTGCTGTTGTCAATGAGAGTCTGTTGGATTTATGTTCTTCATGTTGTTTACTGCATAAGGCTTCTCTTGTATACTTCACTTGATCTGTGCATTCAAGTCTGCACTTTGCACATTGTAGCCTTGGTCTTTGTTGCATGCATTGCTGTTGAGTTGCTTTGGGATTGAACTTGAGCTTTGATATAATATAACCTGTATGGAGTACATTTTGGTTCGTGAGTTGCATTTGTGAACATCGTCGAGTCTGGTTGTATTTGCATTGAACCATGCTGTGTCGAACTTGTACCACTCTGGTCATGCTTTGTACTTGGCTCTGAAATATTCCGACCTGATGCATTTGGACTTGAGCATATATGTGCTTTTCTCCATTTTCCATACTGCTACTGCCTGGTCATGCTCGACTGTTTGGTTTGAGCTTTGCCTTCATGTCTGGTTTTGTGGTTGAAGTTGTTTTGATCTAGTGCACTTGTCAGTGCAGTCTTCATATATGTGCATGCATACATTTATCTTTGAGCCTGGGCAGTTTGGTTTCATGTTCAAGTGTGTCTGGTCGAGTTCATTGCTGTATTGTTTCACTTGATTAGTTGAGCTTGCATTTGAGTTGTAGCTGTTGTTCTTGACTTCGGGTTGCACTGCTACATGATGAACTTGTATTCATCTGGACTTGTTTGATTCTGACCCATGCTTTGTGTACTTTGGTATTTGCAGTTGTACTTCATTTGATCACTGTTGCATTGGGTTGAGTCTTGCGGTCTTTGTTATCTTCACTTGCATATTGTTCATCATGTAGTCTTGATGCGTGCATGTTGTATCTGGTTGATTTTGTAGTTGTGCATGTTGTTTCAGTCTGGATTTGATTTCTTGAGTTTTGACGATTTGCACCTGTGTTGAATCCAGTTTCACAACTCGGGTTTGACCTTGTGCTGAAAATTGTGACATTGTTTTATTGCACCTGAGTTGAATCCGATAATTTGGGTTTGACCTGTGCTCACCTGTCCCTGTAAATTTATCAAGTGTATATATATCGGTGTTCACGGCCTTGTGGCATGTACAGTGATACACTGTGCATGTCACATTGTTGGTGTGTGATGAATTCAAATGATGACTAACAACCCAAATAACTGAGGCACCAATAAAAACAAATTTATATTTTTGCAAATTCAAATTTGTTTATTTTCAGATTACTGCTGTAGTTGCTTATTATACAGGTACACATGAGACATGACAAGAACTGGGCTGGATAATGCAGATAGATACAGATGTGCAGACAGAGTGAAAAACTGAGTGTTGAGTGTTGTAGTGAGAAAAAAAATGTAAATGTGAAATGTATGAAACCGGTGTATGTATATAGAGAGAGCTGAAAACTTTGTACTGTAAAAGTGTTGAAATAAAATATTATGTTGAATAAAAAATACTGATTGAATTATATAAATTCTGTGCAATAGTATTATTATTCAATATGAATATTTATTCCTATATGTGTATAATACAATCTGCAAACACATATGTAAATTGATATATGTTTGTTATCATCAAACAAAAAATCACATCAAACAATCTCCCCATTTTGATGATGACAAACATATATATTAAAGATTTTGAAGTTCTAATAAATGTGTTTGAGCATGAAATATTTAGCTCCCCCTATATGAATGCTCCCCCTACAACTGAGACCACTCCCTATTTAGAAGATTTAGAAAATTACAGAAGAATAAAAGAACTAAAGAAAATTAACTAACAACATTTAACAAATTTGTTAAAGTATTCCAAAAATATTTACTTCCTTATCAAAATCTTGTTCTTCTCCCCCTTTTGTTATCATCAAAAGACTGACAAAACTAATGGAACAGTAGTGGAAAAAGAAAAAAAAAATTTAAGTAAAAAAAAATGAAAAACAAAGAAAAAACATAATATATCATAACGAGTTAACAAGTTCCACATTATAGAGAATGGATTGATGATTCGGTTTTTATATAATGAGAAGAGAGATATTTTAAAAATAATTTGACATTTAAGCACAAAAATAAGCACTTACTAACCACGCATAACCATAAGGACTTTTAAATGGGATTAGCAGTTACTTATTAGTCTAAGCATCCGGACTTTTAAGTGAGACCAGAAAAATACTTAGCTACCATACTCCATCCATGCATAACCATAAGGATTTTTAAATGAGGATGGAATGATGGTAAAATAATTCACTCACATGCTCCATCCATGCATAACCATAAGGACTTTTAAATGAGAATGGATGCATGAGATTTTTTTTTAAATTTTTTTTAAAAAAACCACTCTTCTCATTTTACAAAACCATTATGAATGATAGAAAGATGGTAGAAATAGAAATGCTCGTGGAATAAGTTACCAAGTTAATTATATTATGAAATGTTTTATTTTTTTTTAATTTTGAAAAGAAATAAAACAAACATATTTCCACTACTGAATACCATATTCGTATCAATCTTTGAATAATATCCAAAACTGGTTTGAATCCTAGAAATTGAAGTTGAAAATAAATATCCAAGAATATTTCAACCAAAAAATGGAAAATGATTAGTCAATTTCTATAATCCCCAAATCCAAACGTAATCTGGAAAATCTGTCTTCGGGGAGGGGTTTTGTGAAAATATCAGCAAGTTGAATCTCAGTTGAAATATGTTCAATGCAAATGTCTTCCTTAGCAATGTGATCTCTAAGAAAGTGGTGTCTCACATCAATGTGTTTTGTGCGTGAATGATGAACAAGATTATTTGACAAGTCTATTGCACTTTTACTATCACATTTTAATGGAACTTGTTTATAAACTAAGCCAAAATCAGAAAGAGTTTGCATCATCCATAAAATTTGAGCACAACAACTTCCTAAAGCAATATTCTGCTTCAGTAGTGGATAATGCAACACAATTTTGTTTTCGACTAGACCATGAAACTAATGAATGTCCTAGCATGAAACATGTCCCACTAGTGCTTTTCCTGTCTACCAATGAACCAACATAATCAGCATCAGAATAACCAACTAAATCAAAATTTTCACAAGAAGGGTACAATAGTCCAAATTTGTGTGTGTGTGAAAGATATCTCAAAATTCGTTTAGTGGCTTTCAAATGAGATTCTTTAGGATTAGATTGAAAACGTGCACATAAACACACAGAAAACATAATATCAGGTCTAGAAGTAGTAAGATAGAGAAGTGAACCAATTATCCCTCGATATTTCTTCTGATCAACAGCAACTCCTTTCTCGTCTTTGTCCAACTTTGTTGATGGGCTCATAGGAGTTCTCAATGGTTTGGAGTTCTCAACTCCAAATTTCTTCAATAGTTCCAACACATACTTGGATTGTGAAATGAAAATACCATCACTGCTTTGATTGATTTGAAATCCAAGAAAATATTTCAATTCTCCAACCAAGCTCATCTCGAATTTAGCCTGCATGACTTGTTCAAATTTCTCGCACAAGAGTTCATTAGTAGCACCATAAATGATATCATCCACATAAATCTGAACAATCAAAAAATCACTTCCTTTATGTAATAGAAACAGTGTCGTGTTAGCACTCCCCTTTTTAAAGCCATTTTCCAAAAGATATTGTCAAAGGCAGTCATACCAAGCTCTAGGAGCTTGCTTAAGTCCATATAATGCTTTTTCTAGTTTATACACATGATTTGAAAAATCATGATTTTCAAAACCGGGGGGTTGTTCAACAAAAACTTCTTCTTTCAAATCACCATTTAGAAAGGCACTTTTTACATCCATTTGTTTAAGTTTGAAACCCTTATAACATGCAAAACTTAGCAAAATCCTAATGGCTTCTAACCAAGCAACTGGAGCAAATGTTTCATCAAAATCTATGCCTTCTATTTGGTTATATCCTTTTGCGACCAACCTAGCTTTGTTTCTAATTACATTTCCTGATTCATCAAGTTTATTTTTGAACACCCATTTAGTTCCAACAATTGGATAGTCATTAGGCCTAGGAACTAATTTCCAAACTTTATTTCTCTCAAATTGATTAAGTTCATCTTGCATTGCTAAAACCCAACTTTCATCATTAAGAGCCATTTCAACAGAATCAGGTTCAATCTCAGAAATAAAACCACTGTGACAACAAAACACACACAATTTTTTATCAAATGAAGAGCGAGTACGTATACCTTCCGTAGGATCACCTATAACCAATTCAGGAGGATGATTGGATTTGAACTTCAATCCATCAGCATCAACAGTCCTACTTTCAGCTTTCTCACTAGATGTCCCTTCTTCAATGCCTTCATGATCTACCCCATCGTCAACCGCCTTTTCAGTCGTCCTTTCCAGGTTAGAATCATCGAATTTGACATTGATTGATTCAATAATTGTTTTTGTTCATTTGTTGTATATCCTGTAAGCCTTGCTCCTTGTTGAATAGCCCATGAAAATTCCCTCATCAGCCTTTGATTCGAATTTTCCAAGTTGATCACCTGTGTTAAGAATGAAACAAGGACATCGAAATACACGAAAATAAGAAATGTTAGGTTTCCTTTCATACCACAATTCATAAGATGTTTTGCCAAGTATTGGTCTAATCATTACTCTATTCATTACATAGCACGAAGTATTCACTACCTCTGCCCAAAAGATTAGAGGTAGTTTATACTCACTCAACATGGATCTAGCCAATTCTTGCAATGTATGATTTTTCCTTTCAACCATCCCATTTTGTTGAGGTGTTCGTGGAGCAGAAAATTCATGTTTTAAACCATTTTCTTCACAAAAGCTTTCAAAATCCAAATTTTCAAATTCGCCTCCATGATCACTTCTCAAAGTTTTAATTGAAACTCCTTTTTCATTTTGAACAAGTTTTGCAAACTTTGAAAAATAATCAAAAGATTCAGACTTTTTGGCTAAGAAATAAACCCATGTAAATCTAGAATTATTATCAACCAACACATAACAATAACGTTTTCCATTCAAGCTTGCAATTTCATTTG
Source organism: Allium fistulosum (assembly GCA_030737815.1). Lineage (NCBI taxonomy): Eukaryota > Viridiplantae > Streptophyta > Magnoliopsida > Asparagales > Amaryllidaceae > Allium > Allium fistulosum. The sequence goes on along the minus strand of CM060903.1, from coordinate 412,273,377 downwards.
GTCCAAATAAGTCCATGTGAATTAATTCAAGGACCCTTGATGTGCTAACAATGTTTTTAGGGCGAAATGACGATCGACTAAGCTTGCCCAAGGAACATGCTTTACACACTTTATTATTTTTAAATTTCTGATGTGGAAACCCTCTGACTAATTCTTTCGTTTCAAGTTTTTCCAAGAGGCCCATGCTAGCATGTCCAAGTCTCCTATGCCATAAGGATGCCTCTTCGTCGGTGGCTACCAAACATCCAGAAAGATTTAGATTATCAAAAGAAAGCGTGTAAACATTTCCTTTTCTTTTGTCCATAAAAACAATGTTATTAGAAGATTTATCAATGATTTTGCAAGTATCACTATCAAAAACCACATTCATACCTTTGTCACATAGTTGGCTAATAGAAATGAGATTGTGATGCAAATTATCGACGTATAAAACATTAGTCAAGGAAAAAATACCGTTACCTACTTCACCTCTACCAATAATCTTACACTTGCTATTGTCTCCCATGATCACATTTCCACCTTTAAAATTCTCTAGGCTAAGGAACTTTGATTTGTCACCTGTCATATGTCTAGAACAGCCTGAATCTAGAAACCATTCTTGTTGCTCCTTAGCCCGCCAACAAACCTATATAAAGAGAGAGGAGGATGACCTAGAGAAACTCTTAGGTCCAATGATATTAGTGACTGAAGCATTGTGAATAAACAATCCCTTTGGAACCCAAACTTGTTTTGTCCTTTCATTCTTGTTCCAATAGACATGAAATTTGTTTATAGAATTCTTAGGAACCCAAACTTGTATAAATTTTGTGTTCTTGTTCCTATGACTATAATTTTCAGTACGATTTCCAATTATTCCACATCTAGCAAAGACACTCTTACCTTTTGCATTATCATCAACTTGTGTTTTCCCAAAGCCTAGTCCTTTTCTGTTGTTAGCAAAAAGTTGATTTCCCAATAACATGTTGAATGATTTTTCTCCTCTTGAAAAGTTATTCAGAGTTTTCTCAAGTTTTTGGACTTTGGTTTTTAGTGTTGTGTTTTCAGTCACAAGTGAGGTGCATCTATTTATAAAATCCCTTTTCCTAGTGTCAATAGTTTCCTTAAGACTCAAGTTTTCTTTTTCAAGATTCTTAAAGCTATTCTTAAGTTTTGATAATTCTGAATCTAAAATTTTACATTTTTTACAGTTTATGTTTTGAATATTTTCCAATTCAGTTTCTAACCTAAAATTTTCATGGACAAGTTCTCTCCTATCAGATTTCAGTTTTTCAATTTTAGATTCAAGAGTATCAATTGTTTTAGTAAGATCACAGCACATCAAAACAAGTTCTTTATAAGAATAGTCACCTACCTCACTAGATTCCTCTGAGCTTGCTTCTGAATCTGATTTTTCCATAAGACACAAATTAGCCTCCTCTGAGCTATTATTCGAAACTTCCTCTCCTTCTTCATCATCCCAAGTCGCTGCAAAGGCCTTCTTCTTCTTTTTCTTTCCTTTGTTGTTTTTGAGAAGTGGGCATTTTTGTTTGAAGTGGCCAGGCTTCTTGCAGTTATAACAAGTCAATTCATTATCGGAATTGTCAAAATCTTTTGACCTATTACCACTTGTTTTCTTCTTGCGTGGCCCGAATCTTGACCATTTTCTAAGATTATTGACAGCCATTGCAAGCTCTTCAATTGGATCTTCTTCTTCTTCATCGCTCTCTTCTTTGCTCTTTAAGGCAATCGTCTTCTTCTTTGATTCAGAGTTGTTGCGTTCCTCCTTTGTTTTTAGCTCAAGCTCATATGTCATCAAGTTGCTGATCAACTCCTCCATGCTTAGTTTACTCAGATCTTTCGATTCTTGTATTGCCGTGACTTTTGCCTCAAAGTTCATCGGTAAGACTCGTAGCACCTTCCTCACAAGCTCTGCCTCAGTGAATACCTTCTCAAGCGCTCTAGTATTGTACACCAAAGTTGAAAAGTGTCCAAAAATGTCCTTTATGCTCTCGCCTTTGTCCATCACAAAGTTATCGTATTCATTGCTGAATAGAGCTAGACGAGACTCCTTGACTTGAGAAGTTCCTTCATGTGTCACCTCCAAGGTATGCCAAATTTCCTGCGCAGTTTTACAATGAGAAATTCTATTAAATTCATTCTTTTCAAGAGCACAGATCAAATCATTCATGGCTTTAGCATTTGTAGTTTTAATTTCTTATCGTTAGCGTCCCACCTATCCTTAGGTTTAGGAATCTCAGTATCACCAACAATTATAGTGGGAGATTTATAGCCAGTTTCAATAATGTCCCAAACATCATAATCAACAGAACTAAGATTAATACCCATCCTAACTTTCCAATAAGCATAATCATTCCCATTAAACATGGGTGGCCTAGCAATAGATTTCCCCTCAGAAAAAGCATTATTTGGTGGATTCATGACTCTAGAGTTAAAGAAAAATACAAGGCTCCGATACCACTTGTAGGATCTAGATTAACCCTAGAGGGGGGGGGGGGTGAATAGGGTTATAGCAAATTTTCACGAATTTAAACAAACTGCAGAAAAGTAAATATGCTGAAAAGTAAATCACACACAAAATTTACCCAGCTTCGGCAACCCCTGCCTACTGCTGCATTCCCAGATTTCTATTTGAATTAAACAGTCTCCCACTTACAAACACTCTAACAGACTCACAAATCCTACTACTGCCTATAGAGTTTTGCAAACTCGCAAACCCTGCTTACTGAACTAATCCTAACTAGACAATTTGACACAGTCTAAATTCTAGGTGGTGATTTACAAAGATTTGATTCGAAAAGTAGACTTCAAAAATAAAAACAAAGCAAAAATAAAAGTCAAAGTATTATCACATAAAAAGAAATGCGGCCCTGTTATTTCTTTTATCAATGTCGGCTCTGGTTCCCCTTTTTTTCGTTCGTTCCTTTTTGCTCTGTAACTAGGGCTTGTGAAATTCGAAGATGCCGACTTCAAATGCTCGATTGAATAGATGATTCAGCAACCCTTTTCTGTCAATCGACTGCCTCCTTGTACCTTACTTCGGCTACTTCGAACTTGATCGAGTTTGAGATGTCTTCGGTATGTAATTTCTCCTTGTTGTGCTTTAATGATTTTCGTACTTGAACTCAATTGAATAGATTGCCGATGATGATTATTGGCTTATATAGGGTTCGAAGCCCTTGATTTTCGTTCGTTTATATTTGTTTGAATTTGTCTTCGGCCATTTGATTATTTCTGAACGATGGTGATTTATCTGACTTTGTCAATCTCGTATATTTTCGTTGCTTGATACTCACGGTGTTGATTCTTTTCTTGGTCAATTTACTTGGCCACCACGGTATTGAATTTGAACTGTTCGATACTTGACCACTTCGTCTCTGACTTGTTCATCATATTCTTTGATCACGGCTTTGACTTAATTAGACTTTGACTCGATCATAACTTATTTTTGTAACTGCTCAATATACGCATTTCTTGTGTGTTCATCCTGTCACTGTTCGCGTGCATTCATGTGCTTGATGTTTACCGGTTCGTTTGTCTAGTGGCATTTGATTTTGTACTACTTGCATATCCATATAAACTTGCTATTGTCAATGAGAGTTTGTTGGATTTATGTTCTTCATGTTGTTTACTGCATAAGGCTTCTCTTGTATACTTCACTTGATCTTTGCATTCAAGTCTGCACTTTGCACATTGTAGCCTTGGTCTTTGTTGCATGCATTGCTATTGAGTTGCTTTGGGATTGAACTTGAGCTTTGATATAATATAACCTGTCTGGAGTACATTTTGGTTCGTGAGTTGCATTTGTGAACATCGTCGAGTCTGGTTGTATTTGCATTGAACCATGCTGTGTCGAACTTGTACCACTCTGGTCATGATTTGTACTTGGCTCTGAAATATTCCGACCTGATGCATTTGGACTTGAGCATATATGTGCTTCTCTCCATTTTCCATACTGCTACTGCCTGGTCATGCTCGACTGTTTGGTTTGAGCTTTGCCTCCATGTCTGGTTTTGTGGTTGAAGTTGTTTTGAACTAGTGCACTTGTCAGTGCAGTCTTCATATATGTGCATGCATACATTTATCTTTGAGCCTGGGCTGTTTGGTTTCATGTTCATGTGTGTCTGGTCGAGTTCATTGCTGTATTGTTTCACTTGATTAGTTGAGCTTGCATTTGAGTTGTAGCTATTGTTCTTGACTTCGGGTTGCACTGCTACATGATGAACTTGTATTCATCTGGACTTGTTTGATTCTGACCCATGCTTTGTGTACTTTGGTATTTGCAGTTGTACTTCATTTGATCACTGTTGCACTGGGTTGAGTCTTGTGGTCTTTGTTATCTTCACTTGCATATTGTTCACCATGTAGTCTTGATGCGTGCATGTCGTATCTGGTTGATTTTGTAGTTGTGCATGTTGTTTCAGTCTGGATTTGATTTCTTGAGTTTTGACGATTTACACCTGTGTTGAATCCAGTTTCACAACTCGGGTTTGACCTTGTGCTGAAAATTGTGACATTGTTTTATTGCACCTGAGTTGAATCCGATAATTTGGGTTTGACCTGTGCTCACCTGTCCTTGTCAATTTATCAAGTGTATATATATTGGTGTGCACGGCCTTGTGGCATGTACAGTGATACACTGTGCATGTCACATACAACCCAAATAACTTAGGCACCAATAAAAACAAATTTATATTTTTGCAAATTCAATTTTTTTTATTTTCAGATTACTGCTGTAGTTGCTTATTATACAGGTACACAGGAGACAGGACAAGAACTGGGCTGGACAATGCAGATAGATACAGATGTGTAGATAGAGTGAAAAACTGAGTGTTGAGTGTTGTAGTGAGAAAAAAAATGTAAATGTGAAATGTATGAAACCGGTGTATGTATATAGAGAGAGCTGAAAACTTTGTACTGTAAATGTTTTGAAATAAAATATTATGTTGAATAAAAAATACTGATTGAATTATATAAATTCTGTGCAATAGTATTATTATTCAATATGAATATTTATTCCTATATGTGTATAATACAATCTGCAAACACATATGTAAATTGATATATGTTTGTTATCATCAAACAAAAAATCACATCAAACATCCTTTGATTCCGGTGTGTATCCAGTTCGATAGTTTTCCCATTTATAAACTGGTTCATGCTTCGGTGTTGGCGTTGGAAGTTTTGGTGATGTAGGTGAGTTATCGACTGAGGAGGTGATGTTGATTGGAGAGTATGAGCTGTTGGAAGACATTTTTATATAGAATTTTCAAACTTTGTAATTTTTTTTGAAAATAATTATATGTATAAAAGTATATTTATAGTATGAAAATGCTAAAAAAAATGTGGTGGTAAATTTATAAGGTTTTAGAACCAATCATTGCTTTATTGGATTAAAAACATTGGTTAGAAATGGATGGATTAGAGACATCCTTTAATCTATTATGTATTATGTAGCTGAATTGAAATATATACATTGAATAATTTTGTTTTCGTTATTTAGTCGACTGGGCAGAGTTGTTTAGTCGACTGAGTTTATATTTTTATAATATTTGCTATACAACATCTTTAAAAGAAATTATTCCTAATTCTCGTCGCAATTTTATAAATGAGTTTTCTAATAAAGGTTTAGTAAATATATCGGCAATCTGATTTTCGGTAGAAATATGTTCTAAATTTATGATTCCTTTTTCGATATTGTCACGTATAAAATGGTGACGAATATCAATATGTTTTGTACGAGAATGATTTACCGTATTTTTAGATAAATTTATTGTACTTGTATTATCACAATATATTGTAGAATTTGTTAAATTTATATTAAAATCTTTAAGTGTTTGTTGCATATAGATAACTTGAGTACAAGCTAAAGCGGTAGATATATACTCTGCTTCACACGTGGAAAGTGAGACACAATTTTGTTTCTTACTAAACCAAGATACAAGTGATTTTCCAATAAAATGGCACGTACCACTTGTACTTTTTCTATCAGTTCTAGATCCACCAAAATCAGCATCACTAAATGACACTAACTCGAATGGACAATCTTTTGGATAGAAAAGACTAAAGTCCTTAGTATTATTAAGATATCGCATAATTCGTTTTATGGATCTTAAATGTGATTCTTTAGGATTAGCTTGAAAACGTGCACATAAACATACGCTCATCATTATGTCTGGTCTACTAGCGGTTAAGTATAGTAAGGAGCCTATCATACTTCTAAACAATTTTTGGTCTACACTTTTTCCATTTTCATCTTGATCGAGATGAGTTGTGGTACGCATAAGAGTAGGCTTTCCAGAAGTGTTTTCCTTTCCAAAACGTTTAATTAGATTAGCACAATATTTTTCTTGATTTAAGAAAATTCTGTTTGTTAATTGTTTAATTTGTAATCCGAGAAAATAAGATAATTCTCCCATGTGTGACATTTCAAATTCTTTAGTCATTATATTTGAAAATTCTTTACACAAATTTTCATTAGTTGAACTAAATATAATGTCATCTACATATATTTGAATTATTAGAATGTCTTTAGTAGTGTTTTTAATGAATAGAGTTTGATCTACCATTCCAATTTGAAATCCTGAATCTAGTAAATAGCTTTTAAGTCTCTCATACCAAGCACGAGGTGCTTGTTTAATACCGTATAAGGCTTTCTTTAATTTATATACATGATCCGAATATTTTTCATGTATGAATAAAGGAGGTTGCTCTACGTACACATTTTCTTTTATAAAACCATTTAGAAAAGCACTTTTGACATCCATTTGATAAAGTTTAAAATTGTGAAAACACGCAAAGGCCAATAGAATACGTATTGCTTCAAGTCTTGCAACGGGAGCAAATGTTTCTTCAAAGTCGATACCTTCCTCTTGATTATATCCCTGTGCTACTAGTCTAGCTTTATTCCTACTTATATTTCCTTGTTCGTCTACTTTATTTTTGTAAACCCATTTTGTTCCTATAACAGATTGATTATTAGGACGAGGAACTAAATCCCAAACATCGTTACGTTCGAATTGATTTAATTCTTCTTGCATAGCAACAATCCAGTAATCATCTGTTGATGCTTCTTTAGGATTTTTAGGTTCTAATGTAGAAATAAAAGCAACATGTCCCATTTGGTTTAGCTGACTTCTAGTTTTAACTTGAGAATCAATTTCACCGATTATGTTTTGTATAGGATGATCTCGTAAGATTCTAGGTAGAGATCTAAGTTCGGTATTATTCATATTTTCAAGATTTGTATTGTCTGTATTTATTATAAATTCATCATCATCTTTTATACTCAAGTTTTTATTAAAGTTTTCATCAAAAGATACATGTAAAGTTTCTTCGATTATATTTGTTCGTTTATTAAAAACTCGATATGCCTTACTTCGTTCTGAGTATCCTACAAAAATTCCTTCATCAGCTTTCGGATCGAATTTTCCTAGTTGGTCTTTTGTATTTAAAATAAAACATTTTGATCCAAATATTTTAAAATAAGAGATATTTGGCTTTCTATTGTTAAAAAGTTCATATGAAGTATTTTTAGTTAATGGTCTAATAGAAATACGATTTAATACATAACATGCAGTAGCTACGGCTTCTGCCCAAAAATGTTTTGGTAGAAGGCTTCCATTTAATAATGTTCTTGCACATTCTTGTAATGTTCTATTCTTTCTTTCCACTACTCTATTTTGTTGAGGAGTTCTAGGAAATGAAAAGTTATGATTTATTCCTTTCTTTTTACAGAAAGATTCAAAAGCTTCATTTTCGAATTCGCCACCATGATCACTTCGTATATTCTTAATTTTCAAATCTTTAGTGTTTGGAATTCTTTTGACAAATGTTTTAAAGTGCTCAAATGTATCACTTTTATTTTTCATAAAAATAGTCCATGTATATCTTGAAAAATCATCAACTATTACAAATACATATCGATTATGATTAATGGATTGAACTTGTGTTGGTCCGAAAAGATCCATATGAAGTAATTCTAGTGGTTGTAAAGTTGAAATATTTTTCTTAGATTTGAAAGATGATTTTGTTAATTTTCCTATTTGACAATCATCACAAAGATTTTTTATCTTAAAGTTTATCTTAGGTAAACCTCTTACTAATTCATTTTTAGAAAGTTTTCTAATAGTTTTGAAATTAATATGACAAAATCTTTTGTGCCACAACCAAGGATCATTATCTTTGGCTAGTAAACACATATTTGTATTATGATTAATTTTCATATTTAGAACATAAATATTCCTATCTCTATTTCCCTCAAAAACAAGATTTTGGTTTTGATCAAAAATACTACATTTATTTTCCGAAAAAGTTATTTTAAAACCTTTGTCACAAAGTTGACTTATGCTTAGTAGGTTATGTTTTAGATTTTTAACTAATGAAACATTTGTAATAAAAGGTAAATTTGATGTACCGTAATTGCTCACATCTCCTTTCCCAATGATATAGCCTTTTAAATTGTCTCTGAAGGTAACCGAGCCACCATCAAAGTATGTGATGTTTGTAAGCATATCTTTGTCGCCAGTCATGTGTTTTGAACAACCACTGTCTAGTATCCATTTCTTCTTTTTGAGTGGGACCTGAAAATAAATACAAAATTATTGGTACCCACCTTTCAATAGGGTCCTAAAAGTTAGAACTTAGGAAACCAAACCCAATTTGGTTCAGTATCCTTTTTATAAATATAATTTTTATTATTATGAACACTATCCATAAATGCTTTAATATATTTATTCCTAATTAAAATATTGTTAGTCTTTGGAACCCAAATTTTAACTATCTTAGTTTCTTCTTTTGTTCTAATAGGTTCTCTTAATAACATTTGTTGTTTTGAATCAATATTCCTCTTAAAATTTGTATTTATCTTTTTAGGAATTTTGGCTCCTTTTTATATCCTAATCCATGTTTATTTGAGGAAGATTGAGAATTTTCTAAAATCTTAGATAAATTTTCTCTTCCTTTGTTAAAGTTAGAGACATTTTTAGTGATGTTATCTAATCTAACTTGAAGACTATTATTTTCTAACTCAACTTGTCTAATCTGAGTTTTTAACTCATGATTTTCAGAAACAATTATATCATTTTTTGTCTTTTGAGTTTCAATTTCTTGACTTAAAAGTGATAATTGAGTTTCCGAATTTGAAAGAGACTCTTGAACTTTTTCAAGTTCTTCTTCTAGAATTTTCTTTTCATCTTTTAACATATCCCTTTCAAACTCAGCTTTGTTCTGATTTTCACGAGTTTCCTTAAGTTTCTTTTTAAGATTTTTTATTGTACTCAAAAGTTCAGTGTTTATATCAATTAAATCGTCGAAAGTTAAATTACTAACCTCAGATTCTTGAGCCATAAAGCATACATTCGCTTGTTCATTGTGGCTATCATTTTCACTTTCAGATGAGATGAATTTGAATCGTCCCATGTTAAAGAGAATGCCTTCTTTTTGAAATTTTCCTTTTTGTTCTGATTCTCCTTCTTTTGCTCTGGACAATCTTTGTGCATGTGACCTTTCTTGTGACAGTTGAAACATTCTATATTCGAGGATGTAGGTTTGTTCAAGAAATTCTTTTTGAATCCGTTTTTATTTCCTTTTCTATATCTTAAGAATTTCTTGAAATTTTTGGCTATAAATGCTAAATCCTCATCTTCAGAATCTAATTCTTCCTTTTCCGCATGAAAAGCTACATTTTTTCTTTCTTGTGCTTGATCTTTCTTAGCTTGCATATTTACTTCATACGACATAAGATTTCCAATTAATTCTTCTGGTTTCATTGTAGATAGATCATTTGGTTCTTCGATTGCTAAGACTTTTCTCTCCCATTCATCCGTGAGTGAATTTAGAACTTTAGATACAATATCAAAATCCGTGTATTTTTCTCCTAGTCCTATTAAGGCATGATGAATGTCTTGAAATCTCGAGTACATGTCATTGATGGATTCATTCTGTCGCATTCTAAAGTTTTGGAATTGGTTCTTTAGCATGGAGATCTTTGTTTGTTTGACCTTGTTTGTGCCTTCATGTATGGTTTTAAGTGTACTCCATATCTGATGTGCAATAGTACAAATGCTAACACGATTGAACTCATTTCTATCCAAAGCGCAAAATAGCATATTCATAGCTTTGGCATTTGCACTAACTTCATTCTTCTGAGTTTGCGTCCATGTAGAGTAATCAGTTGTGGGTACAACGAGTTCTGCTTGAGTTGCATTCCAGGCTTCAAAGCTTGTTGCTTGCATATAAATCCTTATCCTTGTATCCCAATAATTATAGTTTAGTCCATTGAATAGAGGGGGTCTTTGAGTAGATTGTCCTTCCGCAAATGTAGAGTTATAGGTAGATGTTGTGCTTGTGTTGTTTTCCATATTATCAATATGTCAAATAACGGTGTTATGGTTATAAGACGACCTTGCTTTGATACCAATTGAAAGAAGCTATGCGGTAGGATCGTATAATATGGAATAGTGGAATGGTCTAGGTAGATAGTAATAAGCAGTAAGTAAAGTAGACACCAAGACTTTATACTGGTTCAGATCTCTTGTCCTACGTCCAGTCCCTAAGCTCCTCTTAGGAATTCAACTAACCAACAACCCTCACTTAACCCGGAGGAATAGGTTTACAACTTACCCGAATAACCGAACGGGATTTCTTGCCTCGACTACTGAAGAGGACTTTAACTAAATACAAAATAAATATTTCTGACTTGTTGTGTTCTTGATAACACTAATGAGTCTAATTGAGTACAACTTTCCTATAATCTTATCCTCAAGAGTATGAAATGTGTTTATGAAGATTTAGGAAATATAAATTGCTATGAATCAAAAGAGTATTTAAGATAAATCAGAGATTCAAGCAATTGAAATGGTTTGCGATTGCTTTTGAAAAACTTAAGAAATTTGAAAGTATGTTCAAGATAATAGAGAGATTAAAGCAATTAGAATTGGTGATTTGCAAATGATAGAAATGTGTATTTATAGGTGTAGAAGAGATGTATCTATTTGCAAAAGATTCAGGCAAGAGATGCATCCATTACCATTGGAGAATGGTTGCAACTCTTGGGAAGAAGAAGGTGTCTTTTCAGTAAAAATTCGCAGGTTCAAATTTAGTCGACTGTACAGGGATTTCAGTCGACTGAAACTGTGCATGTTGAAATTCTGTAATATTTTCAGTCGACTGAACTGGTAGTTTCTGGACAGTGAACACTTGACTAAAAAATTAAGTTATGAAAAAGTGTTCTTGTGTTTGTGCAAGCTTCTTGAGGATAGATTTTAACAATAAAACTAAGACTAAGACCTATATTTAAATCATACTTATGGTATCTTTGATCTTCATAGTTCTCCCTTTAGCCTTGCACATATCTCTTCCTTTTTGTTGAAGCACATTGTCATTGATCAAAATATAGCGTATCAACAATGAGGACGTTCTGGAGCTCAGATGGGCGAGCTGGATGGCAGGAACCTATGGAGTGTTTCTGCTGTGATATATTTATGTTTATCTGAGACATGTTGATTTGTATATGTCTAGTGTTTGTGTATGTGTGTAACTCTGATGTATTAAAATGTAATTGATAGATATAGTATTCTTTTGTATAACTGTTAATATTTGATATTATATTTCATCCGCTGCGAATGTGAGAATCTGTGTAGTGTTTCTATTTCTTCTTCTTCTATCTCTTTCTTATTTCCTTAACTATCTGGAATTTTCGGGATTGAAAATTTCGGGTCGTTACAAAATATCTAGTGTGTAGCAGATAAATCATATCAAATAGTTGTTGCCTAAACGCCACAACAATAATAGGTATGCAATCAATATAGCTAAGGTGCATTTGTATATAGATATTCCACGAAGATCTCCTTGATCTAGTCGCATCCGAACTCCATAACAAGGACTTGAAACTACCTTCAAGCATCGTATATCTCAAGATAGGATATACTCTAAGGTAAACATAACTGGACCACCCTTGGTGTATGATCCAAGCCATATAAACTCCCACTGGCAACAATCGATAAGCATCTCTAGATATGGAGTTGATATACCCTTGAGGTACTCTAAACCCCTTGGCCATGTTCCTCCTCTGTTTTCTGTCATTTTTCGGATGTTGAGGCTACGTTCGGCATCTTTTACACTGTGATGACCCGGAATTTTGAGCAATATCAATTTAATAATCTGTATTAATAATTAAATTGATTTGATAATTTTATTTTATAAATTGATAAGTTTGTTCTTTTGAAAGCTAATAAATATTTAATCTGGCAGAATTTATATTTTCAAAGCTAATAAAAATTGTTTTATTTATAATGTATATACATATTGGTATATATGTTATAAATAGGAAGTCTTTAATTTTAACAAAAGATGTGTTTTCAAATTGTAATATATATGAATATATATATATATATATTGTGGTTTGAAGTTATTTAATATAATAAATTTCAAAAGTTATTTAAAATAAAACTCTATATTTTCAACACATAAGATAAAATTTATTTTTAAATGTGATAGCTAAGATTTAATAAAAGTTTTATTTTGCTTCTTTTAAAATTTCTTAAAACTAAAATGGTTTATATATATAAAAGTTTAAATATACTTCCTTTTAAAATATCTCATGAAATAAGTAAAATTGATATATGTAAACACTTAAAAACATAGTTGTATATATTTATATAATTTAAACTCTAATACATAATATATTAATGTTAAAACTTAATGAAATTGATATTTAAAACAAGTATAAACACTTGTCAATTAAGGAACTTATGAATAATACATTTGTCCCTTAAGTATCGTGCAATAAAACAAGTGGCAAGATGCATTTTTCTCCAAAGATTAAATTAAATAAATTAGTCTTAGAAGAGAAAAACTTGATTTTTGTTATCCAGTTCAAAAGTTTTACAAGTTCAAATATTTTCTCCTCTTTTTCCTATAAACTAAAATCTGGGAATCAAATTCAACAAAACTGAAATTCTCAACTCAGCAACAACATCAATTATCTTCAAATCTTTAACTTAATAATGTAAAGATCATCTGAACAAGTAAATAAACTTCAGTTCAAATTCAACAATAGCAAGCAATAAGGATCAATTCAACAATCAAATTCAAATACAAAGTTCCAGGAAAACAAGAACAGAACTGTTCTCTGCTTTATTGTCTGGTGAGTAAACCTTGCATTTAAAAACAGTTTTAAATCTGGACTTAGATGCCTGTGATAAAATGTTGTAGTAATATAGTATAAAGGTTTTACAGAAATGCTTTGTTTAGAATGCATGTTTGAAATAAGATAAATGCCTGTACAAAGTCTCTGTATATATATGATCTCTGTTATTTCCAAGCTCCAGCTTGATTTTAAAATTCATATTTTCACAAAATTCCAGAATTGGGTTATGATTTATAAATGAAATATGATTAGTTTAGTGTAATATGAATTTTTAAAATAGTTTCAGAGTTTTATATTTTGAAATTATTTCAAAAATAAAATAATACAGGAATGATCTGAATATGATTTAAAATCTAACATTTTAAATTTATGGTTCGAAGCCATAAACAAATTTGTAATGGCATAAGATGAATTTAGAAACTAGATTCACAATTTCTAGTTTGGTATTCACTGAGTAAATCAAGGTTGAAAGATTTTGGGGTTTTCACCAATATCTGGTGATCGGCATGGTGAACTTCATCAGGATCGTGGTCGAGGTTGGCTGGAGGTCTGACGACCACGGGAAAAATGTGATTGTATTTTATTTTGGGCCGTGGTGACTGGAATAAGGTGAACTAGGGTTTTGGAAGGGGATTCTGTTGAGTGTATTGGCGAGGTGATCTCGTCTAAATCGAAGCATCGAGTTCGATCGCGAGGCAAGGGATAGCGGCATGGCGATGTGGTGGTGCTCTGGGATGAATGTCGTGAGTTCCAGTCATCTCGATTAACGGCGGCGTGTTGATTTCTTCGATTTTGTTTGTTCCAGTTTTTCGATCGAGAGGCTCGATTTTATTTAGATGGAGATATCGGCGATCTGGGTGGTGGATTCGTCAGAGAAGGTGGTCGTCGATTGGGGAATGGTGGCGACGTTAGCCGATGATGGCCGGAACCTCTGTGCACGTGCACGTCTACGTTTGGTTTAGGATGGTTGTGCTATGAGTTCGAGTTTGGGGAAGACGATCGTTTCTCGGTGTCGAACTCGAGAACGTTGCGTGAGTAACTCGGAGACGTGAGTGGATCGTAAGTGGCACGAGAGAGGCTCGGGATTTTAGCAAATTACTCGGGTTTAATTGTGATTAGTTTTCTGTTTTAAGTGGAAACTTGTACAAGTTTAAAATACAGTTTTAAAGCTAAAGTAAAATCAAATGCAGGTTTAAAAATGAAATTGGTTAAGTATAATTAATGAAAGTAATTAAAGGAATTAATTACTTAAGGTAATTAATTAAATAAATTTGATTAGTTTAAATTAATTAATTAAGTTTAATTAATTTAAGATAATCACTTGGTGATTTGATAAGTATAATTACTTAAATGTAATAAATGAAGTGTAATTACTTAGGGAAGTAATTAAAGGTAATTACTGGATGTAATTAATTAAAGGGGATTTATTAATGGAAGTAATTTGAGTTTAATTAATTTTTTTATAATTAATCAAGGGATTAATTAAATATAATAAATTAAGGAGTAATTAATTAATTAATGAAGTAATTAAGGGAAGTTAATTACTGGATGAGATAAATCAGAGGTGATTAATAAATGTGATTTAATTAAAGATTAATTACTTAATGTAATTAATTTAAATAGGATAATTAATTAAGAGTAATTAGGGATCATTAATTAATATAATTAATGATGTAATTGAGGGTTGATTAATTAAAACTAATTAATCAATAATAAGCGATTAAAGAGTAATTAATTAATGTAATTAATTAAGGATTAATGTAATTAATTATAATTAATTAATTAATGAAGTAATTAAAGGTTAATTACTATAAATGGTTAAGGATAATTAATAGGAGTAATTAATTAAAGGATAAATTACTTGAATGCAATTAAAGGATAATTTGAGGATAATTAATTGATTTGTAATTAATTAATGGTTATAAGCAGGATTTATAGAATGAAGTAATTAATTGTAACGACCCCGAATTTTAAATTTATTTAAATTTATAATTATTGAGATTTTTGAATAAAAATAGTAAATTAATTGATAAAGTAAGCGAGTTTCCCCGGATCCAAATTAAAAATTGTTAAATCATTTAAATTTAAACATTATACATATAGAATTCGAGTTTAAATCTAAGTTTAAATGGTTTATTAATAATAAATAAATAATAATAGGTATTGAAGTAAAAATAAACATTTAAAATAGATATTTGAACAAAAAAAAAAGAAGTTAACTCATATTCATAAGTAATAAAAACAAACATATACATTTAAAAGAAATATACATTCAAACATATGGTGAAATGTAGTATTCAGCAAAACAAAACAAAGGAAGTAGTACTTGCAACCATAAAATAAGATGGCTGTAACGTACAAAGGGAACAAGAAATGCAAGAGAGTAAAGTATTTAAACAAAATAGTACTTATAAATATATATAGCATGAACACGGCATGCTGTAAATACAAGGGAACATTTCATAACAATGCTTTCATTTAATGCCATTTACTTTAGCAACATCAAGGAAAATTTCAGTTGAGAATACATGCTTGCATTTAATGTTTTCAAGCCTACCCATCACTACAAAGTACAAAGCTTGTATAGAATAAGTATACATTACAATGATGCTCTGTACTCTACTTGAGCATGTATGTCCTCCTTATATACATGGCAATTGTCTTGGTTTATACGTTCAACAAATTTTTGCAAAGATCAGAAAAGAAAATAAAAAGAAATAAAAGCAAACATCACCTTATTCAACAAACTGGAGCAAGGTTATTCAACTAATCAAAAGAGGGAAAGAAGATCTGGGAAGATCAAAACTGCATCCTTTAAAATACAAAAATATAAGTCTCTGTTTCCAGTTTGACAGGTGAGTAAACATGATGTTATAAAGGATATAGAGTTTATTTAAAATAGTTTAAACTTCAATTATCACTGCTTTGTTCATATTCCAGTATATAACATCCCAGTGATGCTCTGTACCATTCATATAGGGATTTCCATTGTTTTTAAAATTGAAGTCTATTTGTTTTGATCACTGAAGCTTGGGTTTTCAAATAAATCAAGTTGTTTTAATCCTCGAACATGATCTTGTAAAGTTATTTGAACCTGCAGCATATTAATTTCCACTGGAAACATGTTTTACAGTTTTCAAGTTGAAATTTGATAAAAATTAATTGTTGTAAAATGTTGATTCAATATTAAAATCTGAATCTACACTTGAAATTATGATTTTTAAAACCTTGAATGAAGATTTGTAGTTAAGTAACTCAAGAGCAGTTCACCAAAGAACTGGAAATGCATTTTGGTCGATTCCCGATCACCAACGAATTTTTAAATGTTTTTACTTGAATCGAAGGTAGTATAAACATCTGGGATAGCACGAAAATTATCAGAAAAATTTCCCATCGTATGGATTGGGAGTTGAGACCCAAAATAGGGTTTAAGTTCGAAAAATAAACAGTTTGAAAAACGTGGTCGCTGTTCCGTCTATGGGCCATCGGACTTCGAGACTCCGGTGGGGATAGTGGCGTTAGGTCGAGACGAAGCTCCAGTCGAAATTTTATGGCCTCTGATGGCCAGAGGAGGTGGCACGAGATCGACTTCCGGCATCAATGGGTTCTTTTGAACAGGGTGACTCGATTTTGCTCTCGAGTTTAATTCGAGGCTTGGGGTGTTCGTATCGTTTTGAGAGGAGGGAGGCGACTCGGGGATGGTCGCAGCACCGACCAACGTCGGCGAAGTTGATCGTGCACGTGCACGATAATGGTTCGTGTGTCAGTGAGATGAGTTGGGGAAGACGAGGGGTAGCTCGAAGCACAGCAAGGGGGATCGCGTGAAAAACTCGAGGGAGAACTCGGGTGGTTTGGTGTTGTATCGTGATAATTTAAAGAAAAAAAAAACTTAAACAAATTTTTGTAAAACTTTATCACACGGGTCAGATTTAGTTTAAACTCGAAGCAGGGAGGTGTTTGGATCGGGAATGACTGGAAGACCTACTCGGGTTGTTTTATAATGGGCTAAGCCCATTTAAAATCTTCAAGTTAACATGTTAGGAAAATTTTGTGATTGAATGTAGGTTTTGTTAAGTTAAATTGTTTAACAAATGTTTTAGAATTTGTTAATTAAAGAATTAAGTAAAGAAAGTTTAAAATAAAATTTAATTAACCATTTAATTAAATAATTAAATTTAAAATAAGAATTGAAATTAATTTACATTAAAACTTTTAATGTAACAATAAATTGATTTTTCTTTTTAAGTGTAAAGCAGATTTTTGAACGATTATAAGAAAATAGAAAATTTGTTAATAGAATAATTTGGCTAAATTAATTTAACTAATAGGAAATTAATTTTTAGATTAGTTCAAATTAAAGGTGTTAATCAATTTAATCCATTGAAAAGAAATTGTTATTCGATTATTTCGAATATTGATAAATTGTATTAAATGTTTATACAAGGTCAAATAAAGTCGAGAAAACAAACTGGAATGGAAATGGATGGCAAATAAAAGGCTAAGGTGAGATTTTTTTCTCACTCAAATGAAAGTTGATTTTTACAGTTATTGATTTGATTGATTGACTGTTTGGATGTGATATTAGATATAGTAGGATATATCTATATATATGTAGCAATATATACATATTGGCATATGTATATATTGGATTGATTGATTTCCCGCCTCGTATAGCGGATGAGACCCTATTGCGCCGTTAGTAAGCGGATTATTTTTATAAAACCCATATACCGCGATAATTCCGTACTGGAGCGGAATTGGTATTGTGCTAACGTCTTTGGATGCAGGGAAACAGGTTGGAGGGATCCAACTGGATTCCTCACCAGTATTTATTTATTTACAGATATTGATGTATATTCTGTTATCATATGTTGATATATGATGTTTGATGTTGTGATTGACTAATTGGTGCTGTTGCATTATCGGATTCAGTTTTTGAAGTTTAAAAATAACGACTTTTACTTTAAAAGGGTTTTTAAAGTGATTTTTGAAAGTAGACGTTGTATTGGATTGTTGAATTGATTTATTTTAAATAAATAAACGTCTAAAATTTTAAAGTTATAAAAGTTAAGATTTTTGTGAAAATAAAAATCAAAGTGTGATTTTTGAAATAAAAGTTAAGAAATTTATGAAATGGTTTAAATTGGGATTTCTAAAGTATTATAAACGGTTTATTTAAAAGATGTATAAAAATGGATATTTATAAATTTGAAAAATTGGGATTATAAGACAAGTTTCTATAAGTGTTAAAATGAAGAGTAAATGGGATTTCATAAGTTAATGGAATCTGAAAGTTTTAGATTTTGTGAAGTTTAAAAGAACGATTTCTTTTAAAATAAATGAATTGTAAGTTATTAACTTATAAGATGGACCTTTGGTATATACATTGAGTTATAAATTGAATAGGTCATTAAAGAAGATTTATAAATCGAATTGTTAATAAAGAAGATTTATTAAATTGAAGTTGTTAGAAAATAGAAATAGAATTTATAAACGTTGTTTTATAAATTCGAGATCAATTGGATTTGATAAATTAAATATAGAAGGTTGTTAAAGGAGATATATTCGCGATTTTGGATAGCGAATAATTATTGAAATAAAACGTGTAGAAAATAGTGAAATGTAATTAGTGAAGTATATTCACGATTTTGGACAGTGAATATATTGTTAAGTGAAATGGATAGTTTTGGAAAAGTGACATTGAAAAATGAAGTTAAACATTTTAAAGATGTTTTTAAAATGTATTATGAATCGAAATCATAGATTTCAACATTCATTGTTGAAATAGACGTTTTCGAGAAATAAGGGAATGGTGGACTATAACATTGTTGTTATAGTAAATGATTTCCGAAAGGAAATGTTTTATATAGTATTGGGATTTATATATCTATCTAAATTTCGAATCCCTATACTAGTAATTTTGAGTTGTCGTAACGATGTTTTACGTAACATTCGTTTTGACTCAAATAGATGTTGTTATAATAAATGATTTCGTTAAAGAATGTATATATACTTAATATTGATTTAAGTATATCGAATATTTTCCAAGTGTTGAAAATAAATGATTTGTGAATTACTTATTTTTAAATAAGTATGGAAATGCTTTTCCAATATGAAATGAACTGTTTTGAGATTTTATCTTCAAAGATAAAATGAAATGTGGAAATTGATTTGAAATTGTTTTCAAATGGTTAAGTGTGGAAATTATATATCTAGTAAAGATATTTTTGGAAAATGAAAAATTTGGAAAATTATTTGGAATCTGATGATGTTGCGCATCTTTATTGATAGTTAAATAACCGACTATCAATAATTACCTTAAATAGGTATTTGTTGTGAATTGGATGAATTTGAATGCCACACTTATTTTTGAATAAGCGCTCACTATTCGGATTAGCCGGGAAAGGACCATGGGGTCGTATAACCCATTCCGAATATGTGATACGTCGTTATGAATTACATTTGAAGACCGGTGTTGAAGACCGGATATTTTTGAAAACGGAAGGATTACCGTCGAGTTACTCTACATCGGCTGATCTCCGGTTTAGAGGTTTTATCACCCTTAGTGACGGGAAGTCCGGACGTGATTAGAAATTTATCCGGATATGCAAGGGCTTCGTGAGAAGTGCCTTCGGTTCTGTTCGATCCCGGAACAGACTTGTATGGATTGTGTGTCTGACGTTACAATTTGAGATATAAAGCTGATTTCTTTCAAATACATTTCTGTTGGCGGCGGAGAATTTATTCTCTTAGCTTAACACCCTTCTCTGAGACGTACGAGCTCAGAGGTTATGTAGTTGAAATTCATCAGCGATATATCCCAATTTGGTAACGTGGCATACTGAGTGTTGCTGTGAAATGATCAGTGTTTGATCATTTGCGATATGATCATTTGTTTGATCTTATATCTTTGTGATCATAGGTTGATCATTTTGTTTGACCCGGAGCATGGCTTTGTAGAAAGCGTAGCTTTGTGGACGAGACTTCGTCGAGCCTCACACCCCGGAAATGGTCGAAACAGGAAGGATGCAGCAAGGTTCTAGGGAGTAGCGCCCCTTAGTGTATGTCATTCCTTCTGGATAAAGGTGGTATCATGGTATGGAGCCCAGATACTTAACCTCTGTGGTTGCTGCAAATTTATTACTTTGTGGTTGTTGGAAATCGGGGATCCTCGGGAAGATCGGTGACGATCGGGGGATGGCATACGCGTGTCAGTAGTTACCTACTTTTGCAGAGGTAACCCGGCCTTGTGTTGGCAGAGATCTAACCGTAATGTTAGGTTATTTCTCGGGTCGTCTATTCCAGGGACGTACCCATCGTGGAAAAGGAAGTTCCTTAGCCTGACCATTTGTTGAAAATCCAAACTCCAATACGAACTTTGTACGGTATTAGTTGTAGAACCTGCCATTTACGTACGGTGGTCACCACTGTTTAGATGGTAGCTATAGTAGGCATACGATACTGGTCGTATGTTGGCTAAGATTAATATTATACTTTCGAAATGTTTTCCACTATGCACTAATAATAATATCCAAAATGATTTGATTTTGCGTAGTAAGCATCTTTGCCTATCATAAGAAGAAATCTCCTCCAAGTCTGCGTTTGCATTGTGTGTGTGGTGGGAGGTCTTATGGTAGTTTCATTTTCCAAAAACATTGCGAATTGACTTTAAATCTTCTTGTTGTTTTAAAGATAAAACTGT
Organism: Allium fistulosum; assembly: GCA_030737815.1. NCBI lineage: Eukaryota > Viridiplantae > Streptophyta > Magnoliopsida > Asparagales > Amaryllidaceae > Allium > Allium fistulosum. The sequence continues at coordinate 412,252,528 of CM060903.1, read as the reverse complement.
TTTACGATCTCACACCAGTCACCATGACTGACTCGGAGTTTATTGTTCCCTTCTAAACTCTAGGTGCCCACCAATTTCCACACGGGCAGCCTAGAGTTATGTTATCAGGATATTCTGGATATTCTGGAGCTTTGGAAGCAAGCTGGATGGCGTAACGTATCACCTACACTTTGTATTATTCCGCTGTGTATTCTGTATGAGGACAAGTTTATATAACTGTCCATTGTTGTATTGAATTGTATATTGACTCTGATGATTGATGTATGTATAAAAGGCTATAGTTCTTTGTTTTAAAGACTAGTAATTATCTATTGTATATTGTTCCGCTGCGATGTGTAAGATTCTGATATTGTTTCTGCTTCTGATGTTGTTCTGTTGTTCTTCTCTATTTTCTTCTTCTCTTCTTCTCTTCTTCTTCTTCTGCCTTTTTCTTCTTTTTAAAAACCCTCACTATTGGAGTTTCCGGCACTCGATTTCTCGGCAGTCGATAAAGTGAGTATCGATGTCGAATTTTCGAAAGTCGAAAATTTCCGTACGTGACAGCGTGGTATCAGAGCATATGGTTAAGCGACAACCCTGCTCTGTTGGGTGTTACTCATTAGAGATAGAGTCAGTAGTACTCTAGAATGAGTTGAGTGTAATTATAGATACGAGCGCGTATTTGTTAGTGAATATAAAATTGTTTTATATTGTGATGATTGGTTTATTGAGTGGTATATGAACCTTCGTCGGCACAGTCTGCGCAACTGGATCGAAGGGGTTTCTAAACACTTGAATAGAACAATTCGGCACATTATTGTTTTAAAATAGTGTAAATGAGATAATTTTGCCCAAACCTATTTTTGTATAAAAAAGAAATGTTTTTCTATAAAGTACTATAGTATATGGTTGCATGGATGTTAGGAAGTAATAATAGTGAATTATCATCACTGAAATTGAATAAGAAATAAAATAATAATGAAAGATTTGAAGATAAATTCATTTGACAAATGAAATTTATAAATGTGAATTGGAAAATATTTGAAAATAAAATTCATATCATAAGTTTGAGGAATTATAGGAGATCGAATCTGTCTATCTATGTTGTTTTCGTGCCTGCGAATTTCGAGGATGAAATTCTTTTAAGGGGGGAAGTTTGTAACGACCCCGAATTTTAAATTTATTTAAATTTATAATTATTGAGATTTTTGAATAAAAATAGTAAATTAATTGATAAAGTAAGCGAGTTTCCCCGGATCCAAATTAAAAATTGTTAAATCATTTAAATTTAAACATTATACATATAGAATTCGAGTTTAAATCTAAGTTTAAATGGTTTATTAATAATAAATAAATAATAATAGGTATTGAAGTAAAAATAAACATTTAAAATAGATATTTGAACAAAAAAAAATAGAAGTTCACTCATATTCATAAGTAATAAAAACAAACATATACATTTAAAAGAAATATACATTCAAACATATGGTGAAATGTAGTATTCAGCAAAACAAAACAAAGGAAGTAGTACTTGCAACCATAAAATAAGATGGCTGTAACGTACAAAGGGAACAAGAAATGCAAGAGAGTAAAGTATTTAAACAAAATAGTACTTATAAATATATATAGCATGAACACGGCATGCTGTAAATACAAGGGAACATTTCATAACAATGCTTTCATTTAATGCCATTTACTTTAGCAACATCAAGGAAAATTTCAGCTGAGAATACATGCTTGCATTTAATGTTTTCAAGCCTACCCATCACTACAAAGTACAAAGCTTGTATAGAATAAGTATACATTACAATGATGCTCTGTACTCTACTTGAGCATGTATGTCCTCCTTATATACATGGCAATTGTCTTGGTTTATACGTTCAACAAATTTTTGCAAAGATCAGAAAAGAAAATAAAAAGAAATAAAAGCAAACATCACCTTATTCAACAAACTGGAGCAAGGTTATTCAACTAATCAAAAGAGGGAAAGAAGATCTGGGAAGATCAAAACTGCATCCTTTAAAATACAAAAATATAAGTCTATGTTTCCAGTTTGACAGGTGAGTAAACATGATGTTATAAAGGATATAGAGTTTATTTAAAATAGTTTAAACTTCAATTATCACTGCTTTGTTCATATTCCAGTATATAACATCCCAGTGATGCTTTGTACCATTCATACAGGGATTTCCATTGCTTTTAAAATTGAAGTCTATTTGTTTTGATCACTGAAGCTTGGGTTTTCAAATAAATCAAGTTGTTTTAATCCTCGAACATGATCTTGTAAAGTTATTTGAACCTGCAGCATATTAATTTCCACTGGAAACATGTTTTACAGTTTTCAAGTTGAAATTTGATAAAAATTAATTGTTGTAAAATGTTGATTCAATATTAAAATCTGAATCTACACTTGAAATTATGATTTTTAAAACCTTGAATGAAGATTTGTAGTTAAGTAACTCAAGAGCAGTTCACCAAAGAACTGGAAATGCATTTTGGTCGATTCCCGATCACCAACGAATTTTTAAATGTTTTTACTTGAATCGAAGGTAGTATAAACATCTGGGATAGAACGAAAATTATCAGAAAAATTTCCCATCGTATGGATTGGGAGTTGAGACCCAAAATAGGGTTTAAGTTCGAAAAATACACAGTTTGAAAAACGTGGTCGCTGTTCCGTCTATGGGCCATCGGACTTCGAGACTCCGGTGGGGATAGTGGCGTTAGGTCGAGACGAAGCTCCAGTCGAAATTTTATGGCCTCTGATGGCCAGAGGAGGTGGCACGAGATCGACTTCCGGCGATGTATCAATGGGTTCTTTTGAACAGGGTGACTCGATTTTGCTCTCGAGTTTAATTCGAGGCTTGGGGTGTTCGTATCGTTTTGAGAGGAGGGAGGCGACTCGGGGATGGTCGCAGCACCGACCAACGTCGGCGAAGTTGATCGTGCACGTGCACGATAATGGTTCGTGTGTTAGTGAGATGAGTTGGGGAAGACGAGGGGTAGCTCGAAGCACAGCAAGGGGGATCGCGTGAAAAACTCGAGGGAGAACTCGGGTGGTTTGGTGTTGTATCGTGATAATTTAAAGAAAAAAAAACTTAAACAAATTTTTGTAAAACTTTATCACACGGGTCAGATTTAGTTTAAACTCGAAGCAGGGAGGTGTTTGGATCGGGAATGACTGGAAGACCTACTCGGGTTGTTTTATAATGGGCTAAGCCCATTTAAAATCTTCAAGTTAACATGTTAGGAAAATTTTGTGATTGAATGTAGGTTTTGTTAAGTTAAATTGTTTAACAAATGTTTTAGAATTTGTTAATTAAAGAATTAAGTAAAGAAAGTTTAAAATAAAATTTAATTAACCATTTAATTAAATAATTAAATTTAAAATAAGAATTGAAATTAATTTACATTAAAACTTTTAATGTAACAATAAATTGATTTTTCTTTTTAAGTGTAAAGCAGATTTTTGAACGATTATAAGAAAATAGAAAATTTGTTAATAGAATAATTTGGCTAAATTAATTTAACTAATAGGAAATTAATTTTTAGATTAGTTCAAATTAAAGGTGTTAATCAATTTAATCCATTGAAAAGAAATTGTTATTCGATTATTTCGAATATTGATAAATTGTATTAAATGTTTATACAAGGTCAAATAAAGTCGAGAAAACAAACTGTAATGGAAATGGATGGCAAATAAAAGGCTAAGGTGAGATTTTTTTCTCACTCAAATGAAAGTTGATTTTTACAGTTATTGATTTGATTGATTGACTGTTTGGATGTGATATTAGATATAGTAGGATATATCTATATATATGTAGCAATATATACATATTGGCATATGTATATATTGGATTGATTGATTTCCCGCCTCGTATAGCGGATGAGACCCTATTGCGCCGTTAGTAAGCGGATTATTTTTATAAAACCCATATACCGCGATAATTCCGTACTGGAGCGGAATTGGTATTGTGCTAACGTCTTTGGATGCAGGGAAACAGGTTGGAGGGATCCAACTGGATTCCTCACCAGTATTTATTTATTTACAGATATTGATGTATATTCTGTTATCATATGTTGATATATGATGTTTGATGTTGTGATTGACTAATTGGTGCTGTTGCATTATCGGATTCAGTTTTTGAAGTTTAAAAATAACGACTTTTACTTTAAAAGGGTTTTTAAAGTGATTTTTGAAAGTAGACGTTGTATTGGATTGTTGAATTGATTTATTTTAAATAAATAAACGTCTAAAATTTTAAAGTTATAAAAGTTAAGATTTTTGTGAAAATAAAAATCAAAGTGTGATTTTTGAAATAAAAGTTAAGAAATTTATGAAATGGTTTAAATTGGGATTTCTAAAGTATTATAAACGGTTTATTTAAAAGATGTATAAAAATGGATATTTATAAATTTGAAAAATTGGGATTATAAGACAAGTTTCTATAAGTGTTAAAATGAAGAGTAAATGGGATTTCATAAGTTAATGGAATCTGAAAGTTTTAGATTTTGTGAAGTTTAAAAGAACGATTTCTTTTAAAATAAATGAATTGTAAGTTATTAACTTATAAGATGGACCTTTGGTATATACATTGAGTTATAAATTGAATAGGTCATTAAAGAAGATTTATAAATCGAATTGTTAATAAAGAAGATTTATTAAATTGAAGTTGTTAGAAAATAGAAATAGAATTTATAAACGTTGTTTTATAAATTCGAGATCAATTGGATTTGATAAATTAAATATAGAAGGTTGTTAAAGGAGATATATTCGCGATTTTGGATAGCGAATAATTATTGAAATAAAACGTGTAGAAAATAGTGAAATGTAATTAGTGAAGTATATTCACGATTTTGGACAGTGAATATATTGTTAAGTAAAATGGATAGTTTTGGAAAAGTGACATTGAAAAATGAAGTTAAACATTTTAAAGATGTTTTTAAAATGTATTATGAATCGAAATCATAGATTTCAACATTCATTGTTGAAATAGACGTTTTCGAGAAATAAGGGAATGGTGGACTATAACATTGTTGTTATAGTAAATGATTTCCGAAAGGAAATGTTTTATATAGTATTGGGATTTATATATCTATCTAAATTTTGAATCCCTATACTAGTAATTTTGAGTTGTCGTAACGATGTTTTACGTAACATTCGTTTTGACTCAAATAGATGTTGTTATAATAAATGATTTCGTTAAAGAATGTATATATACTTAATATTGATTTAAGTATATCGAATATTTTCCAAGTGTTGAAAATAAATGATTTGTGAATTACTTATTTTTAAATAAGTATGGAAATGCTTTTCCAATATGAAATGAACTGTTTTGAGATTTTATCTTCAAAGATAAAATGAAATGTGGAAATTGATTTGAAATTGTTTTCAAATGGTTAAGTGTGGAAATTATATATCTAGTAAAGATATTTTTGGAAAATGAAAAATTTGGAAAATTATTTGGAATCTGATGATGTTGCGCATCTTTATTGATAGTTAAATAACCGACTATCAATAATTACCTTAAATAGGTATTTGTTGTGAATTGGATGAATTTGAATGCCACACTTATTTTTGAATAAGCGCTCACTATTCGGATTAGCCGGGAAAGGACCATGGGGTCGTATAACCCATTCCGAATATGTGATACGTCGTTATGAATTGCATTTGAAGACCGGTGTTGAAGACCGGATATTTTTGAAAACGGAAGGATTACCGTCGAGTTACTCTACATCGGCTGATCTTCGGTTTAGAGGTTTTATCACCCTTAGTGACGGGAAGTCCGGATGTGATTAGAAATTTATCCGGATATGCAAGGGCTTCGTGAGAAGTGCCTTCGGTTCTGTTCGATCCCGGAACAGACTTGTATGGATTGTGTGTCTGACGTTACAGTTTGAGATATAAAGCTGATTTCTTTCAAATACATTTCTGTTGGCGGCGGAGAATTTATTCTCTTAGCTTAACACCCTTCTCTGAGACGTACGAGCTCAGAGGTTATGTAGTTGAAATTCATCAGCGATATATCCCAATTTGGTAACGTGGCATACTGAGTGTTGCTGTGAAATGATCAGTGTTTGATCATTTGCGATATGATCATTTGTTTGATCTTATATGTAACATCCCGAAATTTTTCGACTTTCGAAAATTCAACATCGATACTCACTTTATCGACTGTTGAGCCATCGAATGCCGGAAACCCGAAAAGTTATGGTTTTAAGAAAGAAGAACAAGGTAGAAGAAGAAGATAGAAGAAAAAGAAAGAAGAACAACAACCGAACAACAGAACAGCAACAGAAAACAATATCAGAATCTTACACATCGCAGCGGAACAATATATAATAGATAAATGAATAATCTTTAAAACAAAGAACTATATCATTTTATACATACATCAATCATCAGAGTCAATATACAACAATGGACAGTTATATAAACTTGTCCTCATACAGAATACACAGCGGAATGAATACTATCAGATACAAATACTACGTCTCGTCATCCAGCTCATCTCCAAAGCTCCAGAATATTCAGCATATCCTGATAATCTAACTCTAGACTGCCCGTGTGGAAATTGTGGGCACCCAGAGTTTAGAAGGGAACAATAAACTCCGAGTCAGTCATGGTGACTGGTGTGAGATCGTAAAACAGTTATTCTTTAAAATAAACAACAGGAAAACTTTTAAAGTCAATTCGAAATGCTTTTGGAAAATGAAACTACCATAAGACCTCCCACCACACACACAATGCAAACGCAGAATTGGAGGAGATTTCTTCTTATGATAGTCAAAGATGCTTACTACGCAAAATCAAATCATTTTTGATATTATTATTAGTGCATAGTGTAGAAAACATTTCGAAAGTATAATATTAATCTTAGCCAACATACGACCAGTATCGTATGCCTACTATAGCTACTATGTTCAATAGCAGGTTACCGCCACATTCCATAGCAGGTAATACAACTAAAACCGTACACGTCACGTATTGTTTCTTTGGATTTCCAACAAATGGTCAGGCCAAGGAACTTCCTATCCACGATGGGTACGTCCCTGGAATAGACGACCCGAGAACCTAACCGGATCTCTGCCAACACAAGGCCGGGTTACCTCTGCAAAAATAGGTAACTACTGACACGCGTATGCCATCCCCCGATCGTCACCGATCTTCCCGAGGATCCCCGATTTCCAACAAACCACAAAGTAATAATAACTGTGCAGCAACCACAGAGGTTAAGTATCTGGGCTCCATACCATGATACCACCTTTATCCAGAAGGAATGACATACACTAAGGGGCGCTACTCCCTAGAACCTTGCCGCATCCTTCCTGTTTCGACCATTTCCGGGGTGTGAGGCTCGACGAAGTCTCGTCCACAAAGCTACGCTTTCTATAAAAAGCCCTGCTTCGGGTCAACAAAATGATCAACCTATGATCACAAAGATATAAGATCAAACAAATGATCATATCGCAAATGATCAAACACTGATCATTTCACAGCAACACTCAGTATGCCACGTTACCAAATTGGGATATATCGCTGATAAATTTCAACTACATAACCTCTGAGCTCGTACGTCTCAGAGAAGGGTGTTAAGCTAAGAGAATAAATTCTCCACCACCAACAGAAATGTATTTGAAAGAAATCAGCTTTATATCTCAGATTGTAACGTCAGACACACAATCCATACAAGTCTGTTCCGGGATCGAACAGAACCGAAGGCACTTCTCATGAAGCCCTTGCATTTCCAGATAATTTTCAATCACGTCAGGACTTCCCGTCACTAAGGGTGATAAAACCTCTAAATCGAAGATCAGTCGATGTAGAGTAACTCGACGGTAATCCTTCCGTTTTCAAAAATATCCGGTCTTCAACACCAGTCTTCGAATGCAATTCATATCGACGTATCACATATTCGGAATGGGTTATACGACCCCATGGTCCTTTCCCGGCTAACCCGAATAGTGAGCGTAAATTCAAAAATAAGTGTGGCATTCAAATTCATCCAATTCACAACAAATACCTATCTAAAGGTAATTATTGATAGTCGGTTATTTAACTATCAATAAAGATGTGCGACATCATCAGATTCCAAATAATTTTCCAAATTACTTCATCTTCAAAAATATCTTTACTAGATATAAAATTTCCACACTTCAAAATAAATCAATATTTATTTTTAAAACGAATCCCCATTTCTTTTTATAAATTCCATAGTGAATTTATACTTATCGAATATCTACCGATATTCGATTTTTCAAATCGATTTCAATATCAAATTTTGATTTATCTTTAAGAAGATAAATTCTCAAAAAAACATTTCATTTCGTTTTGGAAAACATTCCCATACTTATTCAAAAATAAGTCAGTAATTCACAAATCCATTTATTTTCAACATTTGAAAATATTCGATATACTTAAAATCAAATTAAGTATACATTCATTCTTTAAAGAAATCTATTTTCTATAACGACATCAATTTGAGTCAAAAACGAATGTTACGTAAAACATCGTTACGACGACTCAAAAATCACTAGTATAGGGATTCGAAATTAATATAGATATGTAAATCCCAATACTAGATAAAAACATTTCCTTTCGGAAATCATTTACTATAACAACAGTGTTATAGTCCACCATTTCCTTATTTCTCGAAAACGCCTATTTCAACAAGAACTGTTGAGATCTATGCTTTCGATTCACAATACATTTTAAAACATCTTTAAAATGTTTAACTTCATTTTTTAATATTACTTCTTCAAAAATGAATCCATTTTATTGAATAATATATTCACTGTCCAAAATCGTGAATATATCTTCTTTAATAATCTTCCATATTTAATTTATCAAATTCAATCTATTTCGAATTTATAAACACGTTTATAAATTCTATTTCCATTTATAAAAAAACTACAATTTATAAATCTTCTTTATTAACTAGTTCAATTCATAACTAAATTTTTATACTAACGGTCCATCTTATAAGTTAATACTTATAATTCATTTATTCACAAAAATCGTTCTTTTAAAACTTTACAATTGTAAAGTTCATCCCTTTATAAATCATTTTAACATCATTTCCATTTTAAATTCACATTTCCTTATTTCAATTGGATTCATTTTTCCAAATATTCACTTTTGAATCTAAAATCGGATTTCAAGTTAATTTCTAATTCTACTTTAACTCCAAATCAATTACAAATTGATTTCTAAATTTATTTTCACTACTAGAATAAATTCTTATTCTTTTCAAATTATACAATATCCTGTTTTTAAAGGGATTCTTCAAATTGAGATCATTTTACATTGATTTCCCAAATTATTTCAATTTACCAATTAAATTCCTAATTGGATCTCCAACTTATCTCTTTTTAAATAAATTCCTTTTTAAAGAAACCAAATTTCAATTGTTTCTTTCAATCTATTTTAAAATCCAAATTTTAAATTAAATTCTTCAAATTATAATCACTATTTTACGAAATCCATTTATTTAGCATTTTCACTTTATTCTGGAATTTATTCAATACGATTATACTTTAAAAATTCCTTTCTTCAAAATTTCTTCAATTTCAAAAATTGATCCACTTAGAAATTTTCTACTTGAATTTCAAAAATTCAATTTCGTTTATCTTTGGAATCAAATGATGTCGAAACATCCATTCAGCTAAATTTTAGCTTTCAAACAATTTCCAGATATCAATATGATTAATATAATCATTCACAGATTCATACCACAGTATAAATAAATTCAATCAATGTGAGGGGTCCAGTTGGATCCCTCCAACCTGTTTCCCTGCATCCAAAGATGTTAGCACAATACCAATTCCGCTCCAGTACGGAATTATCGCGGTATATAGGTTTTTATAAATCCGCTTACTAACGGCGCAATAGGGTCTCATCCGCTATACGAGGCGGGAAATCAATCAATCCAATATATACATATGCCAATATGTATATACTGCTATATATATAGATATATCCTATCATATCTAATAGCACATTCAAACAGAAATCAAACAGTCAATAACTGCAATCAATTTATAAATCTGAGTGAGGAGATCTCACCTTAGCTTTTAATTTTGCAATCCAATCCAATATCGTCTTGTTCCCTTTACGATTTCAAACTGTATAAACATTTATACGATTTATTAATATTCGAACAGATCGAATAATAAATTTTCATTTGATAATTTTGATTCATCGATGATTTCATTTTTAACAGTTAATTTTAAATTCTAACTGATTTCCGTTTTGAAATAAACTTATTTAACCAAGATCTTATTTTGTCCCAATTTCTTTTAAATAAATTTATTTAACTAAACATTTTAATTTCAAACTAACTTTCCCTTTTCTTTAAACCAAAATCTCATTTACATAAATATAAATTTCTTCAATATTTAAAATTCCTTTGTATAAAATTTTTATATACATATGATAAACTTTTATAGTTTTCAAAATCTTATATACTTATAAAATATATCCTAATTACCAATAAACTATTTCCTGTACATTTTCCCTACATACATTTACTCATATAGCTGTAAATAAATTTAGTTTATCTGAACAAATTAACCACGCACACCTACATATAAATATTTATTCAAATCAAGTTAAATTGAAAATAACAAAAATTAAAATTTAAACCTCTGTACTCGATCGTGTGCGTTCATCCCAATTTCCAGATGCGTCGCCGAAACCCTAGCTACATCGCCCTGAATCGCCACCAGACCATCACACTCCGTTGCCGATGCCAAGACGTCGCTTCCACGTGCTGCACCTCAATGCCGAAGTTCAGACGACCACTACCACTCGAAAATTGGAATCGCCGTGCTCGACCTTAAATCAACCGGAGCCATGGCCTGACCACCGCTCCCACTCGAGCGCCACTATGCCGCGACCTCGATCCCCCACGTGCCCACGCACGCGTACGCGCGAGACCCTGCTACCTCCTCTACAAATCTCGCCTTCGAACTCGGAGAGTAGAAGAAGAGTTCGCGAGAAACTCCCCAACCCAATCGCGATGACCTCCCCAAAATCGAAATCGCGATTTCAATTTAAAATGTCTGGCCGCCATTCGTTTTTGTTGTTTTTTTTTTTTTGTTTGAAATTCGCGAACGAACTGAGAATGAGGGGGGAAAAAGGTGATTGTCTTTAAACTCGGTCGCCATTTTTATTTTGTTTCGATTGAACGAAGGTAAAGTGGAGAGGGGAATTTAAAAATCAAGGGAAGTATGGGTTGCACGATAATTTCGTGATATTAGGCACGATTCCAGGGAAGATAACGTGCTGCCTTTGACCCATTTTAAATTTAAATATAAATTGAATTCAATTTATATTTCAATGCGTTTACCTATCGTGTGCTCACAGATCAACACCGAAAAATACGAGATTTGAAATCCGGTGATAATTAAACGTTACGGACCCAATGGAACTGGTTTCGTCGAATTCCGAGACTGTTTGAAAAATGACTATTTTCAAATATCGGTTAAACGATATAAATTTCAAAACTGATCAAATCAATTCGAAATTGGATTCTGAAGCTTCTATTATCAATAGAATTATCAATATAAATTTTAAAAGCTTTCGAAATATTTTTAATCGGCTTAAAATTGAAGATTTAAATTTTATTCAATTCAATAGATTAAACTTTTATAATTTAATCGCCAATTTCAAATTTATATCGGGGTTCAAATTAAATCACCGTTCAAATATTTAAAATTAATTAAATATTTTTCAATTTATTTTGTTCGAAATTCTGGGTCGTTACAGACTTCCCTCCTTAAAAGAATTTCGTCCTCGAAATTACAAGTTAGGAAAAATGGTCCTTAACTCGTCTACTATTTTTCACAATCTAATAGTTTTATCAATCTTTCAAAACAAATCTCTCTACTAAAGATTCGTTATTAATTCACTAACTTTCAACTTCAACTCTAAGTTCAAAACAACATTGTTTGCTTAACAATTCAAATTTAAGTTTAAATTCAAATTTAAACTTCCAAATTTTTCTAACACCCGAAATTTTCGAAAAATTTTGCCAGCGTCTCCTTTGCGCGGCTAATACGGTACGACTACAAAACGTCCCTACGGACTCTCAGATTTCAAAAAGAAAAAGAAAAAGCCAAGCGGCTAGAGAGAAATCATCAAAAACTCATATTAAAACTCAACTACATACCTTTTTCGAGCAATTCGAATTCTCTTCTAAATTAAAATCCCAATTCCTTTACACCTGTATATCTACTAGCCATTATATCTAGTTACAGCATTCAAACTATTTTGCAAATTCTATTACAAAATTTCAAATATAAACTGTTTACACATTTTTAACTTACTATTGAAGTTACCTATCTATTCTCATTCAATTTTACATTTCAATTCTCATTCGAATTCAATTCACAATTCCAATCTAATTTGGATTTAGTTTACTTCTGGATATTGAATTTTATCAATTAACTTTAGTTCACTTCAAACTAATCTCAAAACTTCATTTAATTTCACACAATTCAACTTCATTTTCAATATTCAGTTTTAACTCCAGCTTTATCCTTTTACTCATTTCCAAAATTTATTTTCAGTTTGCTATTTTGGTTTGTAACCACTCACATTTAACTGGATTTCCAATTCGAATTCAATTTATCTTTCTTTTACAATTATTGAATTTAATTCGTTCCAAACCTTATTCATTTGGTTAATATTCAATTAGCTTCACTTACTAATTTTAGTTTAATAGTTCACTTCGTTTTCCACAAATCAAATTCAATTGCAGTTTTATTTACTTACAAGTTCAAAATGAATCTCAACTTTCAATTTCACTTTCATTTATTCAAATTCATTCACTTATACTTTCTTAAATTTAACTCCATTCTTTTAAGTTAAACTTATTCTATCAAGATTCAATTTGTATAAGTTATCAACTCATTTCTTATTCCATAAATATTTTAAATAGGATTCCAGAGTCTTTTCAACTTTTTTTTTCAAAACCATTTGAAAACAATTCAAATTCCATTTGAATTTCCAAAACAAAAACCCAAATTTTCAAACAACTCCTATTTAAAACAATTTAACAGCAATTTCTCTTTTGGAAACCCGAAAATGAATTCTAATGATGTGGCCACCATCATCAGGATTATTTTCCAGCGACCGAAAAGAGTTTAGAGCTTTCATCTCTCCAAAATACTTTTCAAAACCTTTGAAATCCATTTTCAAATCAAAAATGGTTTAAACTTCCAAATCTCCAAAATTTTCAAATCCTTTTCAAAACATTTCCAAATATTCTCTGGAATTCCGTTTCAAATTACAAATCACATTTATAATTTATATTCTCAAATTTCATTTGTATATGGATTAATTTCTTAAATCTTGGAGTTATAATTTCAATTTCTTATCCAATTTCATATAACGATAACATTTCAATATTATTATTTTATAACAACCATGCATCCATATACTGTAATAATTTACAGAAAATCATTTCATTCATATACAAAAATAGTTTTAGGTAAAATTATCTCATTTACCCCATTTTAAAACAATACTGTGCCGAATTGTTCTATTCAAGTGTTTAGAAACCCCTTCGATACAGTTTTGCAAGACTGTGCCGACGAAGGTTCATATACCACTCAATAAACCAACCATCACAATATAAAACAATTTTATATTCAATAACAAATACGCGCTCATATCTATTATTACACTCAACTCATTCTAGAGTACTGCTGACTCTATCTCTAATGAGTAACACCCAACAGAGCAGGGTTGTCGCTTAACCATATGCTCTGATACCAAATGTAACATCCCGAAATTTTTTGACTTTCGAAAATTCAACATCGATACTCACTTTATCGACTGCTGAGCCATCGAATGCCGGAAACCCGAAAAGTTATGGTTTTAAGAAAGAAGAACAAGGTAGAAGAAGAAGATAGAAGAAAAAGAAAGAAGAACAACAACCGAACAACAGAACAGCAACAGAAAACAATATCAGAATCTTACACATCGCAGCGGAACAATATATAATAGATAAATGAATAATCTTTAAAACAAAGAACTATATCATTTTATACATACATCAATCATCAGAGTCAATATACAACAATGGACAGTTATATAAACTTGTCCTCATACAGAATACACAGCGGAATGAATACTATCAGATACAAATACTACGTCTCGTCATCCAGCTCATCTCCAAAGCTCCAGAATATTCAGCATATCCTGATAATCTAACTCTAGACTGCCCGTGTGGAAATTGTGGGCACCCAGAGTTTAGAAGGGAACAATAAACTCCGAGTCAGTCATGGTGACTGGTGTGAGATCGTAAAACAGTTATTCTTTAAAATAAACAACAGGAAAACTTTTAAAGTCAATTCGAAATGCTTTTGGAAAATGAAACTACCATAAGACCTCCCACCACACACACAATGCAAACGCAGAATTGGAGGAGATTTCTTCTTATGATAGTCAAAGATGCTTACTACGCAAAATCAAATCATTTTTGATATTATTATTAGTGCATAGTGTAGAAAACATTTCGAAAGTATAATATTAATCTTAGCCAACATACGACCAGTATCGTATGCCTACTATAGCTACTATGTTCAATAGCAGGTTACCGCCACATTCCATAGCAGGTAATACAACTAAAACCGTACACGTCACGTATTGTTTCTTTGGATTTCCAACAAATGGTCAGGCCAAGGAACTTCCTATCCACGATGGGTACGTCCCTGGAATAGACGACCCGAGAACCTAACCGGATCTCTGCCAACACAAGGCCGGGTTACCTCTGCAAAAATAGGTAACTACTGACACGCGTATGCCATCCCCCGATCGTCACCGATCTTCCCGAGGATCCCCGATTTCCAACAAACCACAAAGTAATAATAACTGTGCAGCAACCACAGAGGTTAAGTATCTGGGCTCCATACCATGATACCACCTTTATCCAGAAGGAATGACATACACTAAGGGGCGCTACTCCCTAGAACCTTGCCGCATCCTTCCTGTTTCGACCATTTCCGGGGTGTGAGGCTCGACGAAGTCTCGTCCACAAAGCTACGCTTTCTATAAAAAGCCCTGCTTCGGGTCAACAAAATGATCAACCTATGATCACAAAGATATAAGATCAAACAAATGATCATATCGCAAATGATCAAACACTGATCATTTCACAGCAACACTCAGTATGCCACGTTACCAAATTGGGATATATCGCTGATAAATTTCAACTACATAACCTCTGAGCTCGTACGTCTCAGAGAAGGGTGTTAAGCTAAGAGAATAAATTCTCCGCCACCAACAGAAATGTATTTGAAAGAAATCAGCTTTATATCTCAGATTGTAACGTCAGACACACAATCCATACAAGTCTGTTCCGGGATCGAACAGAACCGAAGGCACTTCTCACGAAGCCCTTGCATTTCCGGATAATTTTCAATCACGTCAGGACTTCCCATCACTAAGGGTGATAAAACCTCTAAATCGAAGATCAGTCGATGTAGAGTAACTCGACGGTAATCCTTCCGTTTTCAAAAATATCCGGTCTTCAACACCGGTCTTCGAATGCAATTCATATCGACGTATCACATATTCGGAATGGGTTATACGACCCCATGGTCCTTTCCCGGCTAACCCGAATAGTGAGCGTAAATTCAAAAATAAGTGTGGCATTCAAATTCATCCAATTCACAACAAATACCTATCTAAAGGTAATTATTGATAGTCGGTTATTTAACTATCAATAAAGATGTGCGACATCATCAGATTCCAAATAATTTTCCAAATTACTTCATCTTCAAAAATATCTTTACTAGATATAAAATTTCCACACTTCAATATAAATCAATATTTATTTTTAAAACGAATCCCCATTTCTTTTTATAAATTCCATAGTGAATTTATACTTATCGAATATCTACCGATATTCGATTTTTCAAATCGATTTCAATATCAAATTTTGATTTATCTTTAAGAAGATAAATTCTCAAAAAAACATTTCATTTCGTTTTGGAAAACATTCCCATACTTATTCAAAAATAAGTCAGTAATTCACAAATCCATTTATTTTCAACATTTGAAAATATTCGATATACTTAAAATCAAATTAAGTATACATTCATTCTTTAAAGAAATCTATTTTCTATAACGACATCAATTTGAGTCAAAAACGAATGTTACGTAAAACATCGTTACGACGACTCAAAAATCACTAGTATATGGATTCGAAATTAATATAGATATGTAAATCCCAATACTAGATAAAAACATTTCCTTTCGGAAATCATTTACTATAACAACAGTGTTATAGTCCACCATTTCCTTATTTCTCGAAAACGCCTATTTCAACAAGAACTGTTGAGATCTATGCTTTCGATTCACAATACATTTTAAAACATCTTTAAAATGTTTAACTTCATTTTTTAATATTACTTCTTCAAAAATGAATCCATTTTATTCAATAATATATTCACTGTCCAAAATCGTGAATATATCTTCTTTAATAATCTTCCATATTTAATTTATCAAATTCAATCTATTTCGAATTTATAAACACGTTTATAAATTCTATTTCCATTTATAAAAAAACTACAATTTATAAATCTTCTTTATTAACTAGTTCAATTCATAACTAAATTTTTATACTAACGGTCCATCTTATAAGTTAATACTTATAATTCATTTATTCACAAAAATCGTTCTTTTAAAACTTTACAATTGTAAAGTTCATCCCTTTATAAATCATTTTAACATCATTTCCATTTTAAATTCACATTTCCTTATTTCAATTGGATTCATTTTTCCAAATATTCACTTTTGAATCTAAAATCGGATTTCAAGTTAATTTCTAATTCTACTTTAACTCCAAATCAATTACAAATTGATTTCTAAATTTATTTTCACTACTAGAATAAATTCTTATTCTTTTCAAATTATACAATATCCTGTTTTTAAAGGGATTCTTCAAATTGAGATCATTTTACATTGATTTCCCAAATTATTTCAATTTACCAATTAAATTCCTAATTGGATCTCCAACTTATCTCTTTTTAAATAAATTCCTTTTTAAAGAAACCAAATTTCAATTGTTTCTTTCAATCTATTTTAAAATCCAAATTTTAAATTAAATTCTTCAAATTATAATCACTATTTTACGAAATCCATTTATTTAGCATTTTCACTTTATTCTGGAATTTATTCAATACGATTATACTTTAAAAATTCCTTTCTTCAAAATTTCTTCAATTTCAAAAATTGATCCACTTAGAAATTTTCTACTTGAATTTCAAAAATTCAATTTCGTTTATCTTTGGATTCAAATGATGTCGAAACATCCATTCAGCTAAATTTTAGCTTTCAAACAATTTCCAGATATCAATATGATTAATATAATCATTCACAGATTCATACCACAGTATAAATAAATTCAATCAATGTGAGGGGTCCAGTTGGATCCCTCCAACCTGTTTCCCTGCATCCAAAGATGTTAGCACAATACCAATTCCGCTCCAGTACGGAATTATCGCGGTATATAGGTTTTTATAAATCCGCTTACTAACGGCGCAATAGGGTCTCATCCGCTATACGAGGCGGGAAATCAATCAATCCAATATATACATATGCCAATATGTATATACTGCTATATATATAGATATATCCTATCATATCTAATAGCACATTCAAACAGAAATCAAACAGTCAATAACTGCAATCAATTTATAAATCTGAGTGAGGAGATCTCACCTTAGCTTTTAATTTTGCAATCCAATCCAATATCGTCTTGTTCCCTTTACGATTTCAAACTGTATAAACATTTATACGATTTATTAATATTCGAACAGATCGAATAATAAATTTTCATTTGATAATTTTGATTCATCGATGATTTCATTTTTAACAGTTAATTTTAAATTCTAATTGATTTCCGTTTTGAAATAAACTTATTTAACCAAGATCTTATTTTGTCCCAATTTCTTTTAAATAAATTTATTTAACTAAACATTTTAATTTCAAACTAACTTTCCCTTTTCTTTAAACCAAAATCTCATTTACATAAATATAAATTTCTTCAATATTTAAAATTCCTTTGTATAAAATTTTTATATACATATGATAAACTTTTATAGTTTTCAAAATCTTATATACTTATAAAATATATCCTAATTACCAATAAACTATTTCCTGTACATTTTCCCTACATACATTTACTCATATAGCTGTAAATAAATTTAGTTTATCTGAACAAATTAACCACGCACACCTACATATAAATATTTATTCAAATCAAGTTAAATTGAAAATAACAAAAATTAAAATTTAAACCTCTGTACTCGATCGTGTGCGTTCATCCCAATTTCCAGATGCGTCGCCGAAACCCTAGCTACATCGCCCTGAATCGCCACCAGACCATCACACTCCGTTGCCGATGCCAAGACGTCGCTTCCACGTGCTGCACCTCAATGCCGAAGTTCAGACGACCACTACCACTCGAAAATTGGAATCGCCGTGCTCGACCTTAAATCAACCGGAGCCATGGCCTGACCACCGCTCCCACTCGAGCGCCACTATGCCGCGACCTCGATCCCCCACGTGCCCACGCACGCGTACGCGCGAGACCCTGCTACCTCCTCTACAAATCTCGCCTTCGAACTCGGAGAGTAGAAGAAGAGTTCGCGAGAAACTCCCCAACCCAATCGCGATGACCTCCCCAAAATCGAAATCGCGATTTCAATTTAAAATGTCTGGCCGCCATTCGTTTTTGTTGTTTTTTTTTTTGTTTGAAATTCGCGAACGAACTGAGAATGAGGGGGGAAAAAGGTGATTGTCTTTAAACTCGGTCGCCATTTTTATTTTGTTTCGATTGAACGAAGGTAAAGTGGAGAGGGGAATTTAAAAATCAAGGGAAGTATGGGTTGCACGATAATTTCGTGATATTAGGCACGATTCCAGGGAAGATAACGTGCTGCCTTTGACCCATTTTAAATTTAAATATAAATTGAATTCAATTTATATTTCAATGCGTTTACCTATCGTGTGCTCACAGATCAACACCGAAAAATACGAGATTTGAAATCCGGTGATAATTAAACGTTACGGACCCAATGGAACTGGTTTCGTCGAATTCCGAGACTGTTTGAAAAATGACTATTTTCAAATATCGGTTAAACGATATAAATTTCAAAACTGATCAAATCAATTCGAAATTGGATTCTGAAGCTTCTGTTATCAATAGAATTATCAATATAAATTTTAAAAGCTTTCGAAATATTTTTAATCGGCTTAAAATTGAAGATTTAAATTTTTATTCAATTCAATAGATTAAACTTTTATAATTTAATCGCCAATTTCAAATTTATATCGGGGTTCAAATTAAATCACCGTTCAAATATTTAAAATTAATTAAATATTTTTCAATTTATTTTGTTCGAAATTCTGGGTCGTTACATTATATCTTTGTGATCATAGGTTGATCATTTTGTTTGACCCGGAGCATGGCTTTGTAGAAAGCGTAGCTTTGTGGACGAGACTTCGTCGAGCCTCACACCCCGGAAATGGTCGAAACAGGAAGGATGCAGCAAGGTTCTAGGGAGTAGCGCCCCTTAGTGTATGTCATTCCTTCTGGATAAAGGTGGTATCATGGTATGGAGCCTAGATACTTAACCTCTGTGGTTGCTGCAAATTTATTACTTTGTGGTTGTTGGAAATCGGGGATCCTCGGGAAGATCGGTGACGATCGGGGGATGGCATACGCGTGTCAGTAGTTACCTACTTTTGCAGAGGTAACCCGGCCTTGTGTTGGCAGAGATCTAACTGTAATGTTAGGTTATTTCTCGGGTCGTCTATTCCAGGGACGTACCCATCGTGGAAAAGGAAGTTCCTTAGCCTGACCATTTGTTGAAAATCCAAACTCCAATACGAACTTTGTACGGTATTAGTTGTAGAACCTGCCATTTACGTACGGTGGTCACCACTGTTTAGATGGTAGCTATAGTAGGCATACGATACTGGTCGTATGTTGGCTAAGATTAATATTATACTTTCGAAATGTTTTCCACTATGCACTAATAATAATATCCAAAATGATTTGATTTTGCGTAGTAAGCATCTTTGACTATCATAAGAAGAAATCTCCTCCAAGTCTACGTTTGCATTGTGTGTGTGGTGGGAGGTCTTATGGTAGTTTCATTTTCCAAAAACATTGCGAATTGACTTTAAATCTTCTTGTTGTTTTAAAGATAAAACTGTTTTACGATCTCACACCAGTCACCATGACTGAGTCGGAGTTTATTGTTCCCTTCTAAACTCTGGGTGCCCACCAATTTCCACACGGGCAGCCTAGAGTTATGTTATCAGGATATTCTGGATATTCTGGAGCTTTGGAAGCAAGCTGGATGGCGTAACGTATCACCTACACTTTGTATTATTCCGCTGTGTATTCTGTATGAGGACAAGTTTATATAACTGTCCATTGTTGTATTGAATTGTATATTGACTCTGATGATTGATGTATGTATAAAAGGCTATAGTTCTTTGTTTTAAAGACTAGTAATTATCTATTGTATATTGTTCCGCTGCGATGTGTAAGATTCTGATATTGTTTCTGCTTCTGATGTTGTTCTGTTGTTCTTCTCTATTTTCTTCTTCTCTTCTTCTTTCTTCTTCTTCTGCCTTTTTCTTCTTTTTAAAAACCCTCACTATTGGAGTTTCCGGCACTCGATTTCTCGGCAGTCGATAAAGTGAGTATCGATGTCGAATTTTCGAAAGTCGAAAATTTCCATACGTGACATTAATTTATTTTATTTTAAATTAATTAGAGATGAAGTAATTAATTTAATTCATTTTAAATTAATTATAGAATGATGATTAATAAATCATTGCTTATGGATGCTGTTTGATATTGGATTCTTTGCATGATTTGAGATCTCAGATATGAGATAAGTAATGCTGTTTGATATGGCTGCTTTTGTTGAAGTATGATGATAATGTGAATTATCTGTTTGTGATAATAATGTAGAATATCTATTATGATATTGTGAATTATCTATCTGTGTGTATATAGATAATGAATTGAATTGTTTTAACTTTAAAACAACTTGGGTTTAAAAGATACGTTTTGGATTTCAATGAGACCGGGATCGGGTTTCCAAATTGGATATCCGAAAATCACATCGATCCAAATTTAAACGATATGTCGTGAAATCTCAAGTGAAGATGAAGATTCAGAGTGCAAGGGTTATTGTCGTTAACTCTAAGGGTGATTCCATGTAATGACCCTAAAAGAAAAAAATAAAATAAAATAAAATGAAAGTTACATCTATTTTAAGAATTTCTGAAATTTTAAAATATATAATGCATTAAAACAGAAAGAGCTTGTTAATAAATAAAATGTGAATAGGAGCTTCTGTTTGATAAAATGCAAGGAGTTAAGGTGATTAAAAAAAATTGGGATTCAAATCAAATGTAGTTCCATGTCCAAAGAATTATATAAATACATATATTTAATATATGGGGTGTTTTCTGTTTTATTTAAAGACAGAATAAAATGAAGTATAATATATGGTTTAAATGTCTTATATATATATACATATGCTAAGAAATAATTAGCATGACATATGTGATTTTTTTAAACACATAAAGGTGTATGAGGAGTTGCTATTTTAACTAAAGGCAGAAAAAATATATATATATACAGGATCAAATAGGAATTTTTATATCTTGTATTTATTTCAAGCAAATAACATAGTGTGAATGATTTTACATCACATGATTATGTATGATAGTATGCATGATTGAAAGGGAAATGGTAGTTAGGTAGAAAGCACAAGGGGGTTTGCAGTTTCTTTAAACTTAGAAGAAATAAATATAAACAAGGGGTCACATGCATATGGCATGAGTAAAATAGAGTCATGAAAATAGCATGAAGTGTTTAAAATGCTTGATTCCTGAAATAACTAATTAAGGTAACCAGAAATGTGCATTCCCAATTAAGGACCACACAGGGAAATGATTTGTGCATGAATATCTTAGGGCATCAAGGGAATTACCCATTTTTCTTAAACCCTAGAATGATTTTATAAATACCTGCACATAACCATATCCACCATTCTCTCGGGATCAAAACAAAAATAAAATAAAATAGGAGAAACATTAGCTTGAAACTTTGGAGGATTTGCTGCTCAGGGGATTAAGGCAGTAAAAGGAGAACACTAAGTGAGTATTTATCCCTTTGAAATGGCATTAAGTCCTTCTGTAGGCAGCCTAATATGTTATAAATCTTTTAAAATCTCTGAAATGATTTGTTATGGTTGAGATGGATGTTTGTTTGTGCATTCTTGTTTGGGGTATTAATCTGCATGTGGGTTTTCAAAGTTAAAATGGTTTGAGCATTTTTGTTCTATTTTATTATTATGAAATATGGATCCAAAATTATTTAGGAAATAGGCAGCAAGACAGTGATCTAGCTCATGTTTATTTCTTAGATAATGAAGCATGAAACAAAATTTTTATATCCTAAGTCAGAGGAGAATTTCTGGGTTTTGAGGGAATTTCCTTAATACAACCCTTATTCATATATTCACAATAAAATAGAAGAAAGATAGTAGGATCATGATGCTTAAATTATTTTTAGGAAAAACCATAGGTATGTTGGGGTATTTTCTGTAATAAGGAAAATAAATGGAGAACCTAGGGTTGAACCAGAAAGTATAAAAGTAGATAAGTCTTTCTGAAACATGAATGAACTGGGAGTTTTATGATTGAATTCACAAATAGAAGCTCAATAAAATAAGCAGGAATTGGAGGGGGGTTTATTAAAGAAAAATTAAATTGGTCATTTGGGAGTTAGTCAATGATATGCTTGCTTTAGGTGGGAGTAAGTATATGCATGGTGCAATTGCACCCTGAGGCCTTTGTGTGTTGGAATAAATTAAATAACCTGGGAGTTTCCTTCACAATGCATACATGGTGTTCATTTGACAAGGAGTTAAAGACCATAAAATAAATGGAGAATGGGGTTTAAATATTTGGATTATAAATATCCATATATGGAGATTAAATCAATCAAGTTTAAACATTGTGCTTTGATTAATTGCTGGGTGAAATTGGGAGTATAAAATCTGAGTTTGCTTATTCAGAAATGAAAAAAAAATGAATCAAGAATTATATATATTTATTTTGATTGTTGGTTGGGTGTTGTTTGAATGAATGATTGTATCCTTGTATCATTTGGTATTAACCAATAATATGCTAAGTATGAAATCTGATGAATTAGGTAAATATTGCAAGTTCACCAAAAGTTATTAATATGTGTATAAATTTGATAAATGCTCATACCAGTGAAAACTGACCCTTTTGGTTGCCCTTGCAATCATTTGGGTGTCTCATTAAAATTGGGGCAACTCAGTGAATTGCTTGTAGGAAATTGAAGTTGGCTTGATGGATGAAGAAGGCATTAGCTGCTAGTATAAATAAAAGAAGCTAGTTTTAAATTTGTAGTTGTTTTGTAATGAATTTATTAGTCAGGTTTTATGTTGTAGTTGAAGTTAACTGGTAGGGAGTTTTCTAAGTGTTTGGGTTTAAAATATGTACTTAAGAAAACCTGTTTTGAATGACTATTGATGATGTTTGGTTAACTGCTGATTATATGAATGTCTGATTTGGAGAAACAAGGGGACGGACATATCATATAAACATGATATG
Source organism: Allium fistulosum (assembly GCA_030737815.1). Taxonomy (NCBI): domain Eukaryota; kingdom Viridiplantae; phylum Streptophyta; class Magnoliopsida; order Asparagales; family Amaryllidaceae; genus Allium; species Allium fistulosum. Next base: position 412,228,860 of record CM060903.1, on the reverse strand, counting down.
TGTATGTAATAATCTCTGGTTTTTATTTCCTGAACTTATATCATGATTTATGAAAATTAAAGAGCTAAGGTGGTTGAAAAAAAAAGATGTATGAAAGAAGTAAACCTATAAGTAATTGTGTTTTTGGTTAATATGAGGGATATGGGTTTGCAAGTGGTAAAAGAGGGACTATGGCCAGCCTAGATGGCCATGGGTCAAACTCTTGTAGCCTGGAAACATTTTATTTCAACTCATGAAGTGTAAATGTTTCCAACACCAAGCAACACTCAAATGGAACCAAGAATTTTCAATAAAACACCAAGTACTTAAGTCTGCACCATGTTAAACTTAAAAATGCAGCATGGCTTTAATTGTTCAACCTGAATTTGGTAAATAGGAATTATCTCCAATGTTCATGCCTGCAAGTATAATTTTTGAAGTAAATTTCATACCAGTACTTGATAAATGTCATAAGAATAATTAAATGCCATTTCAGTACTAATAGACTTATTTAGGCAGAAAGTTTAGAAACCATAAAAGAAAAAAAATGCACTATGAATACTATACATATAAGTGTTGTAATTGCTAAAAATCTACCTCTTGCGGTAGAATAAAATTAGGGAAAAGATAAATGGTTATGTTGACAACATAAATGGTACTTAGTTGCCTGTTGTTCTCTTTGCAAAAATTGTTAGCTCTGAAAGGCAAAGAGAAACAATTATATATCATCAAATATGTAATTGTCTTAATATGTTTTGTGCACTGATATGATTATATTGGTAAATCCAGGGTCTTGGGAAAAATATTTGGAAATTATTCAAATATTCAAATATAGAAGAAATGGGGTTTAGTGGTGAATTCCTTTTGTATGCTTTAAGTAAAAAAAAATCTATGTGTTCTAGAGTGAGGGTCCCCACATTCCAAAATGAGTGTAACGAGATAATGCCTTCGGTTTCGTTCGAACCCGGAACGAACTTGTATGGATTGAATGCTTTCAGAACATTGTCAGGTGGACGATGAGCATTCTAGGTGATGTGTTATGATAAGGTAATCGTAGCCTCAAGCCTCATCAACCGGGAATGGCTAAAACAAGGGAGGTGCAGCAAGGCTAAGTGAGTCGCGCTCAAGTAGGACAAGATTTCCCCTGTCTAGAGGTCCCTTTTTATTCGGCTTAGTGGGCAGTTGAATCGCGACAACTGCTGGGGTTGTCTTGTTCGGGACTATCCAGTAAGGGATGGTTCCGGCTTTGTGTTGCAGGGGGTCGGGAGTGATCCTCGGTACGTTGATCTAGGCCACGTACTGTGATGGGCGGTACCCCAGTAGCCCTGCCATTGTATGGAATCCAATCTCCAATAAGTGATAACGAACTTGATTGTATACCTATGTATGCTGGAATTTAATGAATGTAACAATTTCGGCTATGTGAATATTTATTTGAAAACCCTAGACCCTATTGTAATATAACTGGATTTCCTACAAATGTTTTGGTTATCATAAGGTAAAAACTTTTTCGTGTTTATGTGCGGGAAGTCTTACGAGATACCTTTCCTTTCCAAATGATTTTCAAAGTTAAGCAACTTTAACCTGTTACTCACACCAAACCCATGTCTGACCCGGAGTTTATTTTCTATTTTATTAAACTCTTGGGTACTCAAATTTTACGAGTAGCCAAGGGATTCAGGTTAGCTTTGACGAGTTTTCTGGAGGAGATATGGAGCAGGAGGCTTCATCATTCGTAGATATATAGTGTTCTGCTGTGTTGGTTTCTCTGAGTTGTATTTGAGTTGTAATAACTAGACAGGTGATTATAACTGTCTAGTATGTGTTGTATAATCTGTGTAACTGTAATTTATGTTGTGTATTATGTAATACTTATGTGATTAATATAATTTATTCGTTCCGCTGTTGAGATTCTGATGTTGTTTCTTTCTTTCTTCTCTATCTTTTCTCTTTTTATCCCTTTCTTTCTTATTAATGATGCGTCATTCTGTGGAATGAATGGCGGGTCGTTACACACATGAGCCTTAATCACTCGAGCAACACACGAATCCCCAAATGGATTCCACCATCTCTAACAGATCATGAATCACAACATGGATTTACGCATCTCGAACATATCTCGAATCTCCATATAGATTCCACATAAGTCTTCCAATGAACGCTAATGATGTCCTCTCTCTTGGAATACTCCTCAAGATAGATAGTCTCACACAATAGCATCGTTTGAAATGTTAACGATGTCCTCTCCCTTGGACTTAACCGTAAGATAGATAGTTCAACTCTATAACATTTCACTTCATAACTACTTGCAGAACATAGATCGCGTATATGGTTTTGAAGTGGTTATGGGTTTAAGACACTCATATAAGTACACTCTCCCTGCACACTAGACTCTCCAAAATTAATTGATAAATTTTCTATTAACTCAATTTAGGTTCTCTTAAAAGCAAGCAAAAGCTTGAGACATTTTGTACCAATAATCCTCCTTGAGGGTTCGATCTTATTGGTATTACACCGTGAAGCCTTTCGATAACTTCTTAAGTCTTATTTAGTCAAGTTCGATAGTTGACTAATCAACTATTTAGACCAAAGCAATTGCTTATAAAAATCATGATTAGTACATTAACTCATTTTCGACATTCCAACTTAACTAATCCTTGTCCAAGAGTAAAGCCGGGTAAGTTAGAGCACTGGTTGCATCAAAGCCTTGCCTAAACACTTCATTCTTCAATCTTACAAATAGATAAGTCTCTCTCGTCGGCTTTTAGTGTTAAGCATATTATTAATGATTTCCATAAACAATTAAGCAATCGACATGATTAACATGTTTCCAACATTTTTCGATTTAACTATTCCTCGGTCAAGTGGGAAGCCGGTAGGTTAGAGCTTTATTACTCTGTCCTTACTCGAACATCAATCTTAACTATCACAAATAGATAAGCCTACTTCATCGGCTTTTAGTGTTACTGTAACGACCTACGATTTTAGTCATTTGAATTAGAAATATTTAGTTGACTTTAAATATTAAAAAATTAATTTTATAAGTCAAACAACTTAAATTTCAAGTATAGGGATTTCATAAGATTGTTTAAATTTGATTTTAAATTATAAATTGTTAGTGTAAACTTTAATTTATAGTTAAACCGATTAGAATAGTTTTAATAATAATTCGTTTTAATTAACGTGGAAAATAGCCTTTTGGGGAACTGTCTCAGATTTTGATGAAACTAGTGTCATTGGAACTGTAATAGTGAATTATTGTAATGTTAACGAATTTTATGGCGATTGGATGTATTGTTTAGTCGTGCAGACTCGAAACGCGCAACAAAAACAAAAGCGAATATATAAATATTTTCCTATAAATATCCACACTTAAACCAAAATTATCATCATCCTCTCCTTCCCTCTTTTCTTTTATCTGAAACAAGAAAACCACAACCGCCTCTTAAATTCAATTCTTCCCGGAGATTTACTCAACGATATTCAACATCTTTGGATCCATTAGCTTCGTATCGGTGACAGTATCATGATGATGTGTGTAGTTTTGCATACGACATTGGTGGGATGCGCTCGACTTTATACAGCCGAAATTAGGGCTTGAAATCATCGTCGATTGTGTTGGAGTTGGGTAGAGTGGATGGTGTTAGTTAAGTTTCTTAAGTGTAGGCGAGTGCGTAGGGGAAAGATAAGGTGGTGTGGCTAGTTATAGGTGATTACGACTGATGGGGATGAATGCGTAAGTAGTAGGTCGCATTTTGATTTAGTGGTCCGACGGTGAAATCAAGACCATGGATGCGTGAAGGGGAATGGATCGATGATGGTCATAGGTGGTGCGAAGGCCTATGGCAAAATGCAATGTCAAAGCCAGTAGTAGTTGAGCAAGTACCACATTTTTCCTTGGTCGACCAAGCTTGGTGTTTAGGGGTGCGTCGTGAAGCCCTCATGAAGTGTATTTCGATGGAAGTCGTCGTTCGTCGTTTGGTGATCGTTTTGGGCGTGTTAATGGTATAGGGGACATGCACTTTTGGGTCAGTGGTAGTTTGAATTTGAGAAGGGGAAAGAGGATGAGAGAAGAGATTAATAGTAGGAAGGTAATTAATTAGTGATTTGATTATAATTAATTAAGTTAGTTAATTTGATTTGTTATAAAACCCGTATCTTGTTCAAAAGAGGTCCGATTGAGGCACCATTTTCGCCTTTGAGTTCATATTGAGATTATCTACATCGTTGAGTTGGATTGGCTTAGAGTGGAGATTGTTTGAATTTCACAAAAATCGATCGTTGTTCGATTACTACATTGAGTAGAAGTGCGTCAGTGTTGCCGAGTTAAATGTGAGTTAACTCACCTCTCTAGCCCACTTATATTTTTATATAAGTGTGGATATTTTTATTTATGCTTGTTGTTTGGATGGTTTAATTTTTTATAAGTTGGTTTGGATTTATGAAAGTGACTGTGCTATAGGATCGTGTAATATGGATAAACTACTTGTGTGGAATAAATAAGTAAATAATTAAAGAGTAAAGTAAATGACACCGGAGATTTTTATACTAGTTCGAACTCTCGTTATATGTCCAGTCCAGACTCCTTATGGAATTAAACTAGCAACCCTCACTTAACCCGGAGGAATATGTTTACACCGCCTGAGCAACCGAACAAGACTTCTTTACAACTAGACAAAATTATCTGACTGTAGTGTGCTCTTTAAATAGCATTGATAACTCATTTAAGTACAATCTTCCTATAATCTTCTCATTTATGATATATAGTGTAATGTGCTTGAGAATTGTGGAGGATAGAATGATCAACGATCAGAGAATGTAAGCAGTTTGAGTGCAGTTTGAAAATAGAGAATAAGAGATAAGAATTCAAGAATACTAAAACCAGTTAAGTTATTTGTTTGTTGAATTCTGAAATCTATTTATAAAGATTAAAAAGTTGCAACCATTGATGAAAGATAACGTTGAAAAGAAACAGGTGCAACTGTTGTTTTGAAGATGTTTCTCTTCGATGAAGAGAAGTGTCTTTTCATAAAAATAGCAGTTATAAATATTCAGCCGACTGAATATATAATTCAGCCTTCTGAATTTGTTAATTTCGAAAACAGCAAAGAAATAGGCATTTTTAGGCCTAATTCAGCCGGCTGAATGAAACCATTCGGCCGGCTGAAACTTCATATCAATTTATGAAATGTTTCAGTATTCAGCCATCTAAATGGTATTATTCAGCCGGTTGAATTCTATTGATAAGCAAAAGTTACCATAGCTCATTTGGTTAGAGCACTTGGCTTCTAAACTAGTGACCTGGGTTTGAGTCCCGCTGCATGCAATTTTTTGAAAACTTGATTTTTCATTTAAAACATGAATTTATAAGTGTGTGTACCATTTTGAGAAGATTTTAACATTTGTAAACTCGAGACACGACACTCTATGACTAATAATACTTTGTTTGTCACCTTCGTCTTGTCTCTATCGTGTATATCTCTTCTTGTATCTCTATATACATACTTTCATTCTTTTTTGTACTGTGTATCTTCATTTTGAGCGTATTTGTTTGTCTCTTTTTAATGCTCATGTACCTGCAAATTAGATAGAGATTCTTTGGCATAATTGTATAGTTGTTCCAACAATTGAGGTTCTAACATTCTCCCCCTTTTTGATGATGACAACTACACAATTGGTGTTTTGTTCATCTAGAAAATCTTTATTTTGAAATTTATTTTGAAATTTTTTCTTTTTTTTTCAAATATGGTGTTTTGTTCATCTAGAAAATCTTTAATAGTTATAAAATTATTCTTTACAACACCAAGTTATTTTCTAAATTTAACTTCTCATTTTTCAATTTCTCATTTTCAAGTTCAATAGATTTCATCTTTTCTAAAATAATAAAATTAAGCTTGAAATCATATTGCTTATACTAACTAATTCATTATTATCTTTTACTAAAATTTGTAAATCAAAAAGTACCTTTTTGTAGTCCTCATTGGTGGCTTTGACAAGGATTTTGCTTGTTGTATTTTGATTGGATCTTTTTCTGGCCATTATTCTATGATGTTGTGACGAGCGATAGAATTCCAGGCTCTGATACCAAGTGAAAGTGACGGTGCTATAGGATCGTCTAATATGGATAAACTACTTGTGCGGAATAAGTAAGTAAATAATTAAAGAGTAAAGTAAATGACACCAGAGATTTTTATACTGGTTCGAACTCCCATTCTACGTCTAGTCCAGACTCCTTCTGGAATTAACCTAGCAACCCTCACTTAACCCGAAGGAATAGGTTTACACTGCCTGAGTAACCGAACAGGACTTCTACTGCTTAAGCAACCGAATAGGACTTCTACCGCCTGAGCAACCGAACAGGACTTATTTACAAGTAGACAAAATTATCCAACCATAGTTGTAACAACCCGCATATTTCACGATTGTATATTTAAATGTTTTATTTAAATATAGCATCGTTAATCAGATTAAAGTTCGAAATGTTACTTTTTATAAACAGTCGAATTGGGACTCGAGACCACTTCCATTGAGTCCAAAATGGAGTTTACAACCTTTTTGAGTATAAACATCGATATGTTTGGAGTTGAGTGAATTTTGCTATTTTTCAATTAGGGCTTTGGGCTTGGGTTTGGGTTTCAGCCCACTAACCCAACTCATCTTATATCCTAACTCCACCCCCTCTCCTCTTCATTCATTCTATTATTTTCCTAACATTTCAAGCTTTAGTAAAAATGGGGAAAGAGATTGGAAACTAAAATCCTAAGCCCTAGTTTCCTTTGCAAATTCAAGTTCTAGCTCCAAAATAAATGGGAAGCTTAGGTAAGCATCATCTTCATCTTCTCCATCTCATTTCCTCTTCAATTTCAGAAATTTCCTAAACCCTAACTTAGGAAATGTTTTTCTTTTGAGCTTAGATTGAAGCTTCTTGGGTTAAAATTGAAGAGTGATTGTTCTTGCCTTGCTCTATAGCTTCTCTCTTGTGTTTTTGGGTTTAAAGGTGAGTTTTTGAACTCACATCTACGTCTATAGCTTTCGTTGTTGTTATGTATGAATTCCTAACATCTATTCATGTTCATTTGTTTTTGATTTGGATTGATTTGGTGAATTTCCTATTTTTGGTTTTTGAAGTCCAATTTTGTGAAAATCCTTTTATGGGTGTTTGAACATGTTTACCGGGGTGTATCGAAGAGCCTATGAGGCTGGGTTGTCGCATGGCATAAATCCCGAGTCGTCGTTGCTCGATCGATCGATTCCGGTAGAATTTTGCCCCACTTGGGGGGCTAGGCTGATTCTGCTCTGGAAGCAGGTTCAGTCGACTGAATTAGTAGGTCAGTCCACTGAACCAGGGGCAGAAAAACATTCTGTCCCTGTATCAGTCGACTGACTTGGAAACCAAAAGTTTCCAGGCATTGTGTCAGCCGACTGACCATTTGGTTCGGTCGACTGACCTGCTTGTATTAGTACAACTTGCCTATTTTTCGTGGTTTTCCAATTTTAATCGATTCGGGTTGATCCAATTTTTCGTTATCATTTATTATCGACTTTGATGACTTCTTTTTCAGGATTTTTGAGAATATCCATTTTGATGGATTCGGTATCGATTTCTATGGATTTGATCCACGTCTTCGAATGTGGATTTTGGTGATTGATTGTTTCTACAATCATTTCTTTGATTTGTCACTTTAAAATGCAAAGGTTTCTATACTAGTAGTAAATATTCAAACTCTTTCACAAAGATGTTTTCAACTCTATTTTAATACAAATCTCGTTTATAAAACCGTTTTCCAATATATTAGTATATACAAACCTTTACCTCATTCGTATGAGAAATATAATTAAACGGCTTAGTAAAACAAGTGGTATGAAACGCTTGCGTTTACTTCGTCGGTTAATTCTTGGACTTGTTCGATTGAACTCTTATGACAATTTTCGAGTGGAAATCTACAATCTGTTCGTAAATATTTAAGTTAAGCCAGTGGTTATGGGACATGAAGCTAAACTCTTATATTTACTAGCTTAGTGTAATTGACACTTCTTGATGATCGATGATGATCATTTTATGGTTTAGACTAGCGATATGCGATGTCTCTTTGTCCACGTGGGGGACTGTACCCCGGTTTATGGAGCTTCGTCTCATTTTTATAGGCAAGCGACCTACGGACTTTATGGAGTTCGGTTCATCGGGCGTACCGTTATTGCACTATGTCGTTGTTCCGAATTATTTGAGTTTTGGGATCATCGGGCGTACCGTTATTGCACTATGTCGTTGTTCCGAAATATTTGAGTTTCAGGTTCATTGGGCATACCATTATTGCACTACGTCGTTGTTCCAACTCATTTGAGTTTCAGGTTCCTTGGGCGTACCGTTATTGCACTACGCCATTGCACCGGTTTTATGGTTAGCGACCATGGAATAACGTTCCGTTTGTGATGCTCGTGTTGGGGAGTTTTCATGCTCCCGTTTGTGATAGGCCTTCCCCCTTTGTGATTTCTGGATTTCTGGTTGTGATTTCTAGAATTTGTGTTTCACCAATTTTCGTGGTTTGCATTGATAAGTTCTATCAATATTTTTGTTTTGGTGAATAATTTAAAGAATGTGATTCTTTTTGGTGTTTTGAGATGATTTGAGATATTGTATGATTTTTGTTGTCATTTGATGTATACTTGACACAGTATGTCATTTTTGTTATCATACGTTTTTGGTCATATCTCTTATCCTATATCATTTTATCTGATATTTATAGCTAGACTGATCCGTTTATTATTTTCTTCTTAAATAATACTCGGGTCAGACCGAGGTATTTCAGGTGCTCCTACTTGACTTCTTATCAAGGTCCTTCGCCTGATTTTTGGCTAACTACTTTAGATTAGTAGTTTTTGTTTTTATACATTCGAGATAGAGACTCCTTGATGTATAGTTTGTGAGGAATGCGGATTAAGGATCTTAAGGCTAGAATTAACACTAGAGGGGGGGTGAATAGTGTTTTAAGAAATTTGTTAATCTTTTTGAGTTTATCTTAATTTGTTAATAATGTATACACTAATCAGACACATATATGAACACAGAATCAAACACAAATGCAAATATAAAGTAAAAGCAGTAAAGGAAAGAACACACCAGATTTTATACTAGTTCGGAGTTACCCTACATCCAGTCCCGCAACACAAGTACGGATTTCCTTTCAAAAACAATTCTTACAAATACAACCCTCAGTTTCAGGGCTACGAGGTACACCCTCCAGAATCACAATCCTCTGGGTAGAGATACTTGATTTCCGGGGCAACAAGTTCACCCAATTGATTTCCAGGGCTACAATCACACCTTCTCTCGCTCAATTGATTTCCAAGGCTACAATCACACCTTTTCTCGCTAGATAGATTACAAAGAAGCATATAACTCTGAATAGCACTTAGATCTTGTTGAGATAGTGATAGAGAATCAAACCAGAAATTATCTAGTTAGATTCAATGTTGATTTCGGTAGAGTAATGATAGGATTTTGAATAAGAAAATGTGGAAGAAGAAGAAGAGAAGTGAAAAACCAGAAAATCTGATTAAAAATTCGTTGAAACTAACCTCTATTTATAGAAGAACAACAGTCATGTCCATTCGTGAAAGGTTATGACGAAACTTCTTTTGAAATTCAAATTTTGGTTCTAACTGACACTATGTCGACATGGGGTACTAGGGCATGTCAACATCCCAAAGGAAATTTTGATGTTTTGTTTTTCTTTGAAAATAACCTTTATCTTATATTAAAACTATTTCAAACTTTATAAAAATACTTGAATATAGATAAAATACATAGATCAATATAGAGAATAATAAATATAAAATTTTACTATAATTTTATATTTAAATCTAAGTAAATATATTATAATTAAAATATAGTTTAAAATAAATGAAGTTTAAAAACAAGAATATTTTAAGGCTAAAACATCTTTTTGAAAATCATTTGAAAAGATAATTTTTAAAGCTAAAACATTTTGAAAAACAATTTTGAAAATCATTCCGAAGTAGTTTTGAAAATCATTTTGAAGTAGTTTTGCAAGCTTCTTCCTGCAGAATATCTCATCATATCAGGACTCGAGAACTTGTACAAAACCAGGATGTTTGTGGGTTTGTAAGCCACTTGTCGTAGGTTTGTAATCTACTTGTCGTGGGTATGTAAGCCACTAAAAAGGTAGAAATGGGTTCCATCCCAAAAGAAAAATGGAGTGATGATTTCAGTGCTATTATGAAGTTTTAACATAATTCTAGACTCAATACTTATCTTAAAATCTTGAACTCTTGATAATCTTGATACTCATGAGTCTTCAATCTTGATATCTTGAATCTCTATACTGTACAGTCTTCATTCTTGGTACCTATATGGTTAAATCCTGCATATACATATATATCTAAACTTATAATGTTAGTATTTATATTTTATAATCTATTCTAAGGTTGTTGTCATCAAAACCATCATCTCACGGACTAACATAGTTATTCTTTTGTCTTGCACCTGTACCTATTCTTTTGTGATGTAGTGGATCTAGTTTGACCACTACTTTGATGTACACTTTTATGTGATATATTCATATCTGATTCCGCCTTTGTGATATGAATGTCTGTGACTTGTGTTATGTTTATTTCTATATTCGTTTCCGAATTCCACCTAGCCACTGTGTGGTAGCTTTGATTTTGTATTTGATATGTCGATTTCCTATTGAAACGAAATGTAAGTTATATCATCTGACATATCGGTGCTCGCACAAAGCAATTACACAGATGGTCGCTCCTCAACAGCCTTATTCTTCGTGCTAGTCGACGGCATTACCCCGTAGTGTCCTTGGCTAGCGTGAGTATAGAGGTGGGGCGTCACAGCTTGGTATCAGAGCCAAACTTCGGAACGATATTGTAACGACCCTGAATTTTTGACATTAGAAATCAGGATATTTAGATTGATTTTAAATATTTGAATGTTAGTTTAATTTGAATTTCAAATATCAGAGTTTGTTTGGTAATTAAAATTAGTGAATTTAATTGTTAAAATTTGAGTAAAATTTTGGATTTGAAGTTTTAAGCTGATTAAAAATATTTTAAAGGCTTAGGAAATTCATATTTATGATACTGAAGATAATAAAGGCTTCAGAATTGAATTTGAAACTGTTTTGTTCAGTTTTGAATTTTATCGGTTAAATCGATATTTAAAATAGCCTTCCGAGGCACAGTCTCATAATTTGACGAAACCAGTTCCATTAGATCCATAATATTGTATTATTATCGGATTTCAATTTTCGTAGTATTTGGAGTTATAGTGTGATCGTACGATAAGCAAACACGTTGAAAATTATATCGAAATTCAATTTAATAACTGGTCCAAAAAGCTATCTTCTCAATACGATCGAATTTGGACTCGAAACCTTTTCCATTGTGTTTGGAATAGGCGTATAACATTACGAACGCCTAGCGGCACGCCTCGATAGGAAGTCAAGATTTTTAATTGCATTTATTGGAATGATTTGAATTTGAATTTAAATTGAATATTTACACTAGTCAAACCCTCAGCCGTATTCTTTCACATCTAAACTTTTTGCTGTCACTGTAGCCTTCTTTTGCAAGCCATCTTCTGATCGACATCACATCTTGTCCCCTTTGTTTTCTTTTATCACACGAGCAGTTCTTTATCATTCAGAAGAAATAAAAAAATATAACGAGCCATCTTCCTTATATCGTATATCCTTTCCCACTTTCCCCCTAAGATCTGAGCCATTCGAAAAAAATGGTGGAACTTATTTTCAAATCAGGATCGAATTCGTATAGAATCACGTAACCTCCTCTCACCTTCATTCGATGCTCGAATCGTGAGCGAGTTTCAACATCGAAGTCATCCCCAGCACCGTACAAGTTCCTTCATCCAGATCTTGCGAGTTGAGTGACGCACAAGTAGTGAGGGTCTCACGATCGAGTTTTGGGGGGAGGAGAGCTCGAAGAGGTCGCGGCCACCTGGAAGCGCTGGAAGAAGGCGCGGCGCTCGCGTGGCTGTAGGTTGTGGCGACGATGTCGCGGAGCACGAGGGCTTTGGTGGCGATGTACTCGCGTGAGGGAGTCGACGTTCGACTGAGGAATCGGAAGGTATATCATTATTAATTAAATAAATTTCCATGATTTGGCAAGTCATTAATGAAAAATATATACAGTAAGAGGTAAACATATTTTAGATTTATATATGTAAATTTTATCCATATAAAAATATACAAACACATTTTCACACATGTGTTAGGGTGATTAACTAATTTAATTAACCGGTTTAATTATTTTAATTATTGGAAATTTATTTATCATATGAGATTAATTTAAAAAAAAATTAAATTATTTTTATCACTAAAGAATTTTCCAAAGGAAAATTAGTATTAATCCAATTATTAGTAAATTAAATTTATTAAATAATAATGGATTATCCGAGTTAGTTCGAATATTAATAAAAATCATATAAATTGTTTATACAAGGTCTAGAATGGAGAAAATAAGCCGGAATGGAAATGGATTGCAAACTAAATCAAAGGTGAGATCTTCTCACTCAAATTAAAATTGAATTGCAGTTATTGATTGATTGCCTAATTGTGATAGTATATATTGTAGTATATAGCAATATATATTGGAATATATATATATTGGAGTTGTTGATTTCCCGCATTATATAGCGGATGAGACCCTATGCGTCGCATAATAGCAGATGATATTTTATAAATCCCATATACCGCGATATTCCACCTCAAAGTGTTATTGGTATTATGCTAACGTCTGTGGATGCAGGGAAACAGGTTGGAGGGATCCAACTGGATTCCTCAAATTTTATGAATTTGTTTCATATATTGTATGAATTTGTTTCATATGCTGTGTGATAATTTATTTATAATATGTGAATGATTATATTTGTGATTGAATTTGTTAAGGGCTAAAATTTAGCCGAATGTATTTTTGGTATCGTTGGATACCAGAAATAAATAAAATTGGATTTTTGAAATTTAAAGTTGGAAATTTTAAGAAAATTCCTTTTGAAAGAATTAGGTGAATTTAAAAAAAGGAATTAAAGTATTAAAATTGATTTTCGTAATCTTATCGAATAAATTCCAAAATATGGGAAAAGATATTAATAAATGGATTTTGAGTAATATTGTTTAAAAGTTGAAGAATTTATTTAAAATGGAATCTTAAATGGTTTGGAAGAGATAAAGGAATTTATTTTAAAAAGTGATAAATTTGTTTGAAATCCAATTTGTAATTGATTTGGTGTTGAAAATAAATTTAGAAATCAATTTGGAATTTGATTTGGTGTTTGAAAGTGAATCTTTGGAAAACGATTTGAAAATCGTATATAAGTGGATATTTGGAAATTTAAAATTCACAATGGAATTTATAAAGGAAAGGGAAATTTGTTTTAAAAATAAACACTAATTTATTTTTAAAGTGTGGAAATAAATTTACAAATTTGGGATGTAAATTTTAAATAAATCGATAAGGATTTATTTAATTGGTTTAAATGGACCATTTTGAAATGGAAGTGTATTTTCGTTGAAAAGCCGAGTATATTTCCAAAGTAGTTTTAAATTATAAATGAAGAAATTCTGAAATTGGATTTTAAGGAATATTTGGGAGATAAAGTATTTGAATTCGGCAGATTTTCAGTGGGAATGAATAAATATTTGGAAATATATCCCGTGTAGGGAAATTGATTTGAAATTTGGTTTCCAAAGTTTGAAAGGTGAAATGTGATTTGAAATTTGTTTTCAAAATGATGAAGTGTGGAAAATATATATCTTACAAAGATATTTTGAAATTTAATAATTTGGGAAAATTATTTAAATTGGTTGATTGTTGTGAATGTGGTTTGATAGTTAAATAACCGACTATCAATATTTGCCTTTGAAATGGCACTTGAATTTGTTTTTAAAACAAACGCTCATTATTCGGTTTAGCCGGGAGAGGACTTTGTGTCATATAACCCATTCTGAATAATGATACGACGTGAATGGATAACATTTAAAGACCGGTGTGAAAACCGGGTATTTTCAAAAATGAAAGGATAACCTGTCGAATGTCTTTGCACCGAGTTGCTCCGGTATAGAGATTTATATCACTCTTTTTGTGATGGGAAGTCCGATCGAGATTGTGAATACCCGTATTGCAAGGGCTTCTTCGAAAGTGCCTTCGGTTCTGTTCGAACCCGGAACAGACTTGTATGGTTGTATGTCTGACATTACACTTTGAGATATAAAGCTGATTTCTTTCAAATACATTTCTATTGGTGGCGGAGTATTTATTCTCTTAGCTTAACACCCTTCTCTGAGACATACGAGCTCAGAGGTTATGTAGTTGAAGGTTATCAGTGATATACTCCCAATTTGGTAGTGTGGCATGCTAAGTGTTGCTGTGTGTTGCTGATCATTTGTTGATCATTTGTGATCAAAGCATGGCTTTGTGAAAAAGAGTAGCTTTGTGGATGAGACCTCATCGAACCTCACAACCCGGAAATGGGTTGAAACAGGAAAGATGCGGCAAGATTATGAGGGTCGCTCCCTTTAGGGTATGTCATTTCCTTTTGGAAAAAGGTGATATTATGGTATGGAGCCCAGATATTTACCTGTGTGGTTGCTCCAATCTCATTTACTGTGTGATTGTTGCTGTGTGATCGAGGGCCCTCGGATAAAGGTCCCAAAAGACCGGGGGGTGGCATATTTGTGCAGTAGTTACCTAGTGACTAGTGTAAGAGGTAACCCGGCCTTGTGTTGGCAGAGAGCTAGTTAGTTCTCGGGACGTCCATCCAGAGGCGTACCCATTGACAGTGGGAAGTTCCTTAGCCTGACCATTTGTTGGAAAATCCAAAGAAACAATACGAGCCTTATACGATTTTAGTTGTATAACCTGCTATGGAATGTGGCGGTAACCTGCTATTGAACATAGTAGCTATAGTAGGCATAAGTGCGAAATGCCTATGCTAGCTAAGATTAATATTATACTTTCGAAATTTTTTCCACACTAGACATTAATAATAATATCAACTGATCTTTCGTAGTAATCATTTTTGACTATCATAAGAAGAAATCTCCTCCAATTCTGCGTTTGCATTGTGTGTGTGGTGGGAGGTCTTATGGTAGTTTCATTTTCCAAAAGCATTGCGAATTTGTTTTATTTTCTTTATGAAAATAACTGTTTTACGATCTCACACCAGTCACCATGACTGACTCGGAGTTTATTGTTCCCTTTCTAAACTTTGGGTGCCCATAATTTTCCACACGGGCAGCCTAGAGTTATGTTATCAGGATATTCTGGATATTCTGGAGCTTTGGAGACGAGCTGGATGGCGAGACATACACTAGTACTTATTTATTTATTCCGCTGTGTATTCTGTATGGGGACAAGTTTATATAATTGTCCATTGTTGTATTGAGTTGTATATTGACTTTCATTGTTGTATTGTATAAACTGATATAGTTCTTTGTTTAAAAGACTAGTGATTATCTATTATATATTGTTCCGCTGCGAATGTGAGATTCTGATATTGTTTCTGTTTCTGTTTTTTTCTGTTCTCTTTTTCTTCTGTCTTCTTCTACCTCTTCTTTTTAACCCTAATGGTTTGGTTTTTCGGCATTCGATTGCGCGGCGTTTGATACAGTGGACGTATTAATGTCGACTTTCGAGCGTCGAAAGATCGAATCGTTACAAATGTAGAATAATCTAGCAAGGATCATTGTCCTAAGTCTTTCTTAGTAATCGTGCCAAAGGATTTAATTCGAGTCTTTGTACCATTCTATCCTATTTTCTTTTGTGATGCCTTGTTTTATCAATCAAGTTTGTTTGATATTTATTCTGAGAATAACCTTTTTCCTCTTCTTTCTTTCTTAAAGAAGAGAAATGGTTAGATCTGGCAGTCCTGGCGCTGGTCAATCCAGTAGTCCTTCTCTGGATGGCGTATTCATGTCTGCCCAACAACTTTTGGATGTTGTAAAGAATCAAAGGTTTATCTGTGCTTTGAGTAAGAAACCCAAAAAGGTTTTACCTCTGAAATTAGAAGTGCATTTCGATCACCTTGTAGATATCGCTCTTCGACTTGAAGAGGCCGATAAAGAAAATGATGTTGAAATTGTGGATGCCAAACAAAACTTAAACATCAACAAGAAGAGGCATATTAAGTTCAAAAGTCCTAATTCCAACAAAAAAGGGAAGAAGGCAATTTCGGTAGCAAAGACTCCTACCACTAGTCGTGGACGATGCTACAATTGTGGTTCTATGAACCATTATGCAAATAAGTGTCCGAAGCCTCTTACTTGTCGCTATTGCAAAGGTTTGGGTCATCTTTTATCTTCATGTCTCAAACTTCCAAACAAGAAAGAGGGAAAGCTAAAGGTTGTGCAAGCCTCTACTGACACTTTTCTTGGTCAAGGTAATTCTCCTTTTATCCTTGATGGCATTATTTTATTCCGTGATCTTCCTATTTGATTTCTTTTGATATGGGTGCGTCCCACTCTTTTATATCAAAAGAACTTGATGATTCTTTCTCTTTAAATATTATGGGCTTGATGTCTTCACTGAGAATTGCGAATCCGATTGGTGGATCCGCAACACTCAATTTATTTTGTGAAATGTCGAGATTATTTCATGTGATTATTCTTTTCGAGCCGATTTGCATGTTATGCGTTACTTAGGCTTCGGAATTGATTTTTTGGGAAAGGATTGGCTTGATCATTATGAAGCCAATATCCTATGTCCTGAGCGGACTATATATCTGTGACGACCCAACTTTCTACTACAATAAAGTCACATCATCTTAAAGAAAGAAAGGGATGAGAAATAGAAAAGATAGTGAAGAAAGAAGAAAACAACATCAGAATCTCAACAGCGGAACGAATGAAATATAATATATCACATAAGAGATTACATAGTATCATATACATCAGAGTTACACAGATAATACAACACATACTAGAAAGTTATAAACACCTATCTAGTTAATACAACTCGATACAACTCAAATACAACACAGAGATACCAACACAGCGGAAAACTATATATCTATAACGCTGAAGCCTCCTGCTCCATTGCTCCTCCATAATTCGTCAAAGCTAACCTGAATCCCTTGGCTACTCGTAAAAATTTGAGTACCCGAGAGTTTAAGAAAAACATAAATAAACTTCGGGTCAGACATGGGTCTGGTATGAGTAACAGGTTAAAGTTGCTTAACTTTGAAAATCCTTTGAAAACAAAAGGTATCACGTAAGACTTCCCACACATAAACATGGAAAAGTTTTTACCTTACGCTAACCAAACATTTGATAGAAAATTCAGTGATATTATAATAGGTCTAGGGTTTTCAAGTAAATAAGAAATAGCTGAAATTGTTACATGATTAAATTCCAGCATACTAGCAACAAGTGGGTAATACAATCAAATCCGAGGGCACTTATTGGAGATTGGATTCCATACAATGGCAGGGCTACTGGGTACCGCCCGTCACAGTACCTGGCCTAGATCAGCATACCGAGGATTACTCCTAATACCCTACAGCACAAGGCCGGAACCATCCCTTACTGGACAGTCCTAAACAAGACAACCCCACGGTTGTCGCGACCAACTGCACACACAGCCGAATAATAAGGGACATCTAGACAGGGGTATATCTCGCTCTCAAGTGGGTGCAACCGATGAAGCCTTGCTGCACTTCCCCTGTTTTATCCATTCCCAGTTGATGAGGCTTGAGGCTATGATTACCTTATCAGAACACCTCACTTAGAATGCTCATCGTCCACCTGACGATGTTCTGAAAGCATTCAATCCATACAAGTTCGTTCTGGGTTCGAACAAAACCGAAGGCATTATCTCGTTACACTCATTTTGGAATCACCCTCAGAGTTAACGACAATAACCCTTGCACTCTAAATCTTCATCTTCACTTGAGATTCACGACCTATCGTTAATTTGGATCGATGTGGTTTTCGGACTTCCAAATCTGGAAACCCGATCCCGGTTTCATCGAAATTCAAACCGTATCTTTTAAGGCCAAGTTGTTTTAAAGTTAAAACAATTTATTTCAATTCAATTCAATACTTTGATTTTACACAGCATTTAACACAGATAAATATCACACATTTATCATAGATATATCCAATATCACATCACAGAATATCACAACATATCATCCAATAGATACCATCCAATTCAGATATAAACAAGGATTAATAATCACACCATTTATAATTAATTTAAAATGAATTAAATTAATTACCTTATCTCTAATTAATTTAAAGTAAATTAAATTAATTACTTCATCATTATAAATCTTGCTTACATAACCATTAATTAATTACAAATCAATTAATTAATCATTCTCTAATTTCCTTCTTAATTAATCATCCTTGATTAATTATCCTTTAATTACATTCAAGTAATTATTCTTTAATTAATTTCACAAATTAATTATCCTTACCCAAATATAGTAATTAATCTTTAATTACTTCATTAATTAATTAACTATAATTAATTACATTAATCCTTAATTAATTACATTAATTAATTACTCAAATCACTTATTATTGATTAATGTTTAATGAATCAATCCTTAATTACATCATTAATTATATAAATTAATGATCCTTAATTACATTTTTGATTTAATTATTCCATTTAAATTAATTACATTAATTAATTAATCTTTACTTAAACCATAATTATTAATCACTCTTGATTAATCCCATTTAGTAATTAACTACCCTTAATTACTTCATTAAATAAATTAATTACTCCTTAATTAATTATCTCAATTAATCCCTTGATTAATTTCACAAAGTAATTTAATCCAAATTACTTCCATATTTAAATCATCTTAAATCAATTACATATAGTAATTACCATTAATTACTTCATTAAGTAATTATACTATATTGATTACATTTAAGTAATTATACTTATCAAATCATCCAATGATTAATTTAAATTAATTAAACTTAATTAATTAACTTAAACAAATCAAATTAACTCAATTAATTACATTAAGTAATTAATTCCTTAATTACTTCCATTTTGTAATTACACTTAAACATTTTCACAAATGTTTATCTTTAATTAATTAATCTAATTATTAAAATTAATCACATTAATATATTAATTATTTAATAGTCTTAAGTTAATGACCTTCATTAACTATTTACAATTCTTAATTTCTTTTCTTAAGAAATTAAACTTAATTAATCTATATTAATTACAATTTAATTTATCCTTAATAACCCATTAATTAACCACTAATTATTTAACTAATTTATGTTTTTAACTGTAACTTAATTAACCTTTAATTACTTGATTAATTAACATTTAACCATTAATTTAAAATCTAATCTTATCAAATTAATGCTTCTTAACTCCAAATTAATTATTCCTAATTAATTAACTTAAAACTTAATTAATGAGTTTAAAACTCATAATTACTAGTTTAATCATCCATAACATTAATTAATTAAATTAATTAATGATCCATTCTTTATTATCTTAATAATTTAATGAATTACAAATCATTAAATTCTAATTAATTTTAAGATAAAATTGTATTCATATTAATGATTTAATTATCATTACTAAAATATTCAAAACAATTTACTTTTAAATTTACTTTAAATTTCATTTTAAATTTAAGATTTAAAATAAATACCAATTTAACTTAACAAAGTTTAAAATAATTCAAACCCTTTTTATTTCACAAGTTAAAGAATTATTTATCTTATAATAAAAGTTTAAAAGAATTTAAAACCCAATTTCATTTTAAATTTAAACCAATTTAAAAATACACTTTAACATTCAAACTGTTTAAAACAATTTAAATTTTAAAACTTCTTTTATTTCAAAACTAAGATTCAAACTTAGATTTGAATTCAGATTAACCACTTTGATTTAAACTTTGTTTAAATCATTTCTTTGCATTTCAAACTCCAATTTAAATTCAAATTTCCTTAAAACACTTTTAAACAACTAACCATTTAAGGGTTATTTAACAAATTTGAATTTAAAACATTATTTATTTCCAGCTAAGATTCAAATTTATCTTGAATCATTATAAAACTAGATTTAAAACTTATTTAAACCTTAACTTTACATTTTAATCTCAGATTTAAAACAGAACAGGTTTAAACCTATAACTACTTTAAGCTAAAGCCTGTAACCTTAAATGTACTCGAGCCAGACTAAAATGACTTCGAGTCAAATCCTAAACCCTTCGAGTAAAATACTCGAACTACTCGAGTCAAACCCGAGTAAAAACTTCGTCTTCCCCAAAATCATTTGAAAAAAAACGAAACCCAGAGACGATAAAACGTGCACGTGCACTTCGCCAGCGATCAGTTCCAACCGACCCCACGTCGTCGAGCAAGTCGACGTTCTTCCTCGCATCCATTCCCGATCATCCAAACTTCGACAAAATCTCGAAATCGAATTCGAGCTGCCAAATCCAAAAAACTAGAACCAAAGTAGAAACCTGGAACACCATCGTTCTCGAGTCTCCGATCATCAGAGTGGCAATGCTTCCGGCCACGTCTTCGTCTACGTCCAAGCTACCATCACCCAAAGATTCGTTGCACTCGATCAACTCTAAGTGGCGTGGTTGATCGAACTACCTAACATAGTAAAACTAGGGTTCTAGAAATGAATCCACTGCCACGACTTCCTTGATGAATTCCATCACCATCGGCCATTTTTCCCATCAACTACAATCACTCCTCCCTTATCAGGAAGAACCCCCGACCACCACCTCCCAGTAGATCGCCAGAAATTCCCAATTTCCTATATTCTGATGAACTATAACTTCTCATCCAAAACTTTACTAAAAGTTATGATTTCACCTTTAAAAATCATAAATTTTGATAAGGCTTCAGATCGAAATCTGAATTAACGAATTAAGACAGTTGAATTCTTAGTTATCTTGAGCTTGCTCTGTTATTTTTAGTTTCCAAAGACATTCAAGTTAAATTTTAACTTAATTAAAATTTTAAACATTAGTCTATGATTAAATAAACAACTTTTTTTTTATAATCTAAATCCTAACAGAAACTAGATCAAGGGGGAATTGGATTTTTGAATAAGTCACGAGCTTGAAAACTGGTAACAGAGGTGATACAGGAAATAAACATATACACATATCAACACATCCATATATATGCAGAAATTCACCATACAAATATATTCACACAAAAAAACAAACATTCCAGAACTTAACATGCAACCAAAATCAATTTAAAGCCTTTAAAAGTGTGATGTTACTCACCATTTTGAAAATAGACAGAGCTTTCCACTTTGAAACAGATTTGCACTAGCTAGTTGAAAACTCTCGAAAACATGAATGCTAAAATGCTTTTGCTTCTTTGTTCCAGATTTAAAAACTACATATAATCTTTAGTTTGAAAAGATGCAGACTTCAGGTTCCAGAGATGCATAGACTTGACTTCAGATTTTGAAAAGAAGATGCTCAAGCTTGATTCTTCTGTAAATCTTCTTGTTTTTGTTTAAATAAATGATGCTTCAGTTTGAAATAAAACTTTTCTGGAATGCTATGTCTTTTGTAAATGAAAGGAAATAGGAAAGATGGATAAATAGAAAATTGTTTACAAGATTGTTTATTTCCTTTTGTACAACTAGGTACAAGATTTTTAAAATTCTGGTCAGAGATTTTCTTCTATAGGGGGCTGAGATGATCCTATATGATGTGTACTAGAGATTTAGCATTTATGAAGTTGTCCTTATGTCTACAAACTATCTTTTAATTTACATTTCGTATGTACTTAGACATCAATTTTCTTTTCAAGTGTACATGCTTATCCAATACAATTTCTATGTTAATAGATGTTTATATCTTCCCTGTACAACATGAAGATGTCTTTTCCCTTTTATACTTTGTTTATGCTTGCCTTCATAATCTTACAGGTTACATACAAGATGCTTTCAGCCTTGTAAACATATGTAAGTATTCTTATAGACTATATTGTTAGAATTTTATGTAATGTATTTTACTTTATATTTTACATAACCATATATTTTACCTTATATATATATTTCTATTTCTAACTTAACTTCTTATTTTTATTTATTGTTTATTTTTTTATGAATTACTTTTTAGAGATAATAAAATAAAGCTATGTGTATATATATGTACAAATAAAAGCTTATACAATATCTTTAAAATCCAAACATTTTAAATATTTACTCTTTTAAATTTCAAGGCTTTTGAATTCAAAATAAATTCAAAAATCCAATTTTAAAATCAAGTTATATATATACATATATAACAACATATTAAATTTGAAAATAACAATTTTATTTTAAAATCCATTTATATTCATATATAAAACAATACATAAATAATGTTATTTGAAAATAAAAATTTGTCAAATTTAAATAATTTATAAAAGAGATTATACATTCCTATTATTATTAAATAAATTAATATATCATATTTATTAACAATATTCTAAAACAAACCTTTTAATTAAATCTTAAACTTAAGCTATAATTAAATCAATTAAACATTTACCTTAAATATTTTAAAACCATATATTTTAAATTAAATCAAAATTTCCAAATTACCAAAATATATTAGAATTATAAAATATGCCTTATTAATTAAATTTACAACAAAGATCATCTATTTACAATATATATAAATTTATATACATTATAAATAGAAAATAATTTATTTAGCTTTTAAAAGATAAATTCACAATTTAAATGTTTATTAAAAGAAGAATTATTAAATCAATTCAAATTTATCAACAAAAATCATCAAATCAATTTAAATTTCAATACAGATTATTAAATTGATATTGCCAAAAATTCCGGGATGTCACATTCCTCCCCCCTTTTCGTCCCCGAAATTTAAAACAAAGGTAATTTAATAATCTAATTAAAGATTTAATTTTAAAACACAAGCATATATTAATCATATGCTAACAACCATAGCAACCAACTCGTCCAATCAAACAAATCTAACTATCCAGACAAAATCAGGATAGGACTATCTAGAGTTTCCCAAGTATAAACACCGGGATACTCGCCCTACAGAAACCAAAACTACACTACTAAGCTACAGAGCTCCTACTCCTCTAGATCTATAAAACTAGATAGGATATCAGACTATAGACAAGTCTGACTCTACAACCAACCCTCCAGAACTGCTAGTTCTAAAACCAGAGATGGATCATACACGTACTCCCTCAGAGATACGTGAAACACATCGAATCCTAGTTATCCAAACTGACAATTCACTCCAGAAGACCAAACACTTATCCTCACCAGAACATAGAGAAAATCCAAAATACCTCGGAGCTAGCTTCTCATCTTACCAAACTTAAAGCTCCTTTGATCTGAGAAAACTTACTCAAAACCATATCCCCGACTTCGAAATCCAAATTCCTCCGTCTCTTATCCACAAAACTCATCCGACGGTCCTGGGCTGCCTACATCCCTACTGATCAGCTCAACCTTCGTTGATGCCTCAAAAACAACTCATCACAATGATCCACTCACAATCAATCCAAGAACACAAACTCTACTCCTCAAACACCCGAAGACTAAACTTACTTTTCCTATCCGAAAAGATAAAATAGATGCACTCCCAAACTGCTTCCGCTGCACAACTCTGATCTGAGTAGATGAAAATGCTGATGATACACAAGAGCACAAACTGGACAACACATCCTAGAAATATGGTTCAACAGATCCATAAAGAAGAAAACTCAAAAATCCCGGAAGATCTCTGAAAACCAAGAGAAACACTCAACTATTGCAAGTCACTTTTGCGATCAACCCAATCAAATATCCAAAGAAAACTGTTCTCTCTTTACCAAAAAGAACAGCTTAAGCCTATCTAGCCAATCCATCGAATATGGATCCACACTGCTTCTTCTTCTGAACTTCACCTCTAGAAAACTGCTGACAAATGACCTCCTTGCCTGCACACAGAACAATCTGAACTGCGACGCTGCCACTGATGCTAAAGACTTCCTAATCCGAACTCCTCGAGAAACTCAGGCCTCAAAGCCAAACAAAAACACCCAGCTGAACTCAGCCTCAACACCGATGCAGACACACTTCCTTAAACTTGTTCCAAAGAAACATCTTCGGAGACATCCATAGTCATTGCGTCTCATCACACAACTACTACTTCCTGAGGTATCAAGATACCATCACTAGCTTCTGCTCAACCATCAGAATCCAAATTCTACTCATCTAAACTTGCACTTCAAAAATGGACTCAGAACCCTAACAAGTTTCCTTCAGAAATTGGTGAAATCCTTATACCACAACAAAATTCACTCAAGACGATATTGGATCTACGGTCTCGGCAGATACCCTTCCAACCTCAACAACTCCAACCATTTGTAGTTGTGTTACACACACCACTACACCATCTACCTTTATAACTTATATTGGAAAACCCGAATAGGTAACCCAACAGATAGGTAGAAATATATATATATATATATATATATATATATATATATCAAATTACAAATACGCTCTCTCAAGATAGATACCACTCCAAAACCTAGGTATTCGCTCAACCTATCGCTCTGATACCAACTGTGACGACCCAACTTTCTACTACCAGAAAGTTGCATCATCTTAAAGAAAGAAAGGGATGAGAAATAGAAAAGATAGTGAAGAAAGAAGAAAACAACATCAGAATCTCAACAGCGGAACGAATGAAATATAATATATCACATAAGAGATTACATAGTATCATATACATCAGAGTTACACAGATAATACAACACATACTAGACAGTTATAAACACCTGTCTAGTTAATACAACTCGATACAACTCAAATACAACACAGAGATACCAACACAGCGGAAAACTATATATCTATAACGCTGAAGCCTCCTGCTCCATTGCTCCTCCACAATTCGTCAAAGCTAACCTGAATCCCTTGGCTACTCGTAAAAATTTGAGTACCCGAGAGTTTAAGAAAAACAGAAATAAACTCCGGGTCAGACATGGGTCTGGTATGAGTAACAGGTTAAAGTTGCTTAACTTTGAAAATCCTTTGAAAACAAAAGGTATCATGTAAGACTTCCCACACATAAACATGGAAAAGTTTTTACCTTACGCTAACCAAACATTTGATAGGAAATTCAGTGATATTATAATAGGTCTAGGGTTTTCAAGTAAATAAGAAATAGCTGAAATTGTTACATGATTAAATTCCAGCATACTAGCCAACAAGTGGGTAATACAATAAAATCCCAGGGCACTTATTGGAGATTGGATTCCATACAATGGCAGGACTACTGGGGGACCGCCCGTCACAGTACCTGGCCTAGATCAGCGTACCGAGGATTACTCCCAATCACCTACAACACAAGGCCGGAACCATCCCTTACTGGACAAATAAGACAACCCCACGGTTGTCGCGACCAACCGCACACACAACCGAATAATAAGGGACATCTAGACAGGGGTATATCTCGCTCTCAAGTGGGTGCTACCCACGAAGCCTTGCTGCACCTCCCCTGTTTTAGCCATTCCCAGTTGATGAGGCTTGAGGCTACGATTACCTTATCAGAACACCTCACTTAGAATGCTCATCGTGCACCTGATGATGTTCTGAAAGCATTCAATCCATACAAGTTCGTTCCGGATTCGAACAAAACCGAAGGCATTATCTCGTTACACTCATTTTGGAATCACCCTCAGAGTTAACGACAATAACCCTTGCACTCTGAATCTTCATCATCACTTGAGATTCACGACCTATCGTTAATTTCGATCGATGTGGTTTTCAGACTTCCAAATCTGGAAACCCGATCCCGGTCTCATCGAAATCCAAACCGTATCTTTTAAGGCCAAGTTGTTTTAAAGTTAAAACAATTCATTTCAATTCAATTCAATACTTTGAATTTACACAGCATTTAACACAGATAAATATCACACATTTATCACAGATATATCCAATATCACATCACAGAATATCACAACATATCATCCAATAGATACCATCCAATTCAGATATAAACAAGGATTAATAATCACACCATTTATAATTAATTTAAAATGAATTAAATTAATTACCTTATCTCTAATTAATTTAAAGTAAATTAAATTAATTACTTCATCATTATAAATCTTGCTTACATAACCATTAATTAATTACAAATCAATTAATTAATCATTCTCTAATTTCCTTCTTAATTAATCATCCTTGATTAATTATCCTTTAATTACATTCAAGTAATTATTCTTTAATTAATTTCACAAATTAATTATCCTTACCCAAATATAGTAATTAATCTTTAATTACTTCATTAATTAATTAACTATAATTAATTACATTAATCCTTAATTAATTACATTAATTAATTACTCAAATCACTTAATATTGATTAATTAGTTTTAATGAATCAAACCTTAATTACATCATTAATTATATAAATTAATGATCCCTAATTACATTTTTGATTTAATTATTCCATTTAAATTAATTACATTAATTAATTAATCTTTACTTAAACCATAATTATTAATCACTCTTGATTAATCCCATTCAGTAATTAACTACCCTTAATTACTTCATTAAATAAATTAATTACTCCTTAATTAATTATCTCAATTAATCCCTTGATTAATTTCACAAAGTAATTTAATCCAAATTACTTCCATATTTAAGTCATCTTCAATCAATTACATATAGTAATTACCATTAATTACTTTATTAAGTAATTATACTATATTGATTACATTTAAGTAATTATACTTATCAAATCATCCAATGATTAATTTAAATTAATTAAACTTAATTAATTAACTTAAACAAATCAAATTAACTCAATTAATTACATTAAGTAATTAATTCCTTAATTACTTCCATTTTGTAATTACACTTAAACATTTTCACAAATGTTTATCTTTAATTAATTAATCTAATTATTAAAATTAATCACATTAATATATTAATTATTTAATAGTCTTAAGTTAATGACCTTCATTAACTATTTACAACTCTTAATTTCTTTTCTTAAGAAATTAAACTTAATTAATCTATATTAATTACAATTTAATTTATCCTTAATAACCCATTAATTAACCACTAATTATGTAATTAATTTAAGTTTTTAACTGTAACTTAATTAACCTTTAATTACTTGATTAATTAACATTTAACCATTAATTTAAAATCTAATCTTATCAAATTAATGATTCTTAACTCCAAATTAATTATTCCTAATTAATTAACTTAAAACTTAATTAATGAGTTTAAAACTCATAATTACTAGTTTAATCATCCATATCATTAATTAATTAAATTAATTAATGATCCATTCTTTATTATCTTAATAATTTAATGAATTACAAATCATTAAATTCTAATTAATTTTAAGATAAAACTTTATTCATATTAATGATTTAATTATCATTACTAAAATATTCAAAACAATTTACTTTTAAATTTACTTAAAATTTCATTTTAAATTTACTTAAAATTTCATTTTAAATTTAAGATTTAAAATAAATACCAATTTAACTTAACAAAGTTTAAAACAATTCAAACCCTTTTTATTTCACAAGTTAAAGAATTATTTATCTTATAATAGAAGTTTTAAAAGAATTTAAAACCCAATTTCATTTTAAATTTAAACCAATTTAAAAATACACTTTAACATTCAAACTGTTTAAAACAATTTAAATTTTAAAACTTCTTTTATTTCAAAACTAAGATTCAAACTTAGATTTGAATTCAGATTTACCACTTTGATTTAAACTTTGTTTAAATCATTTCTTTGCATTTCAAACTCCAATTTAAATTCAAATTTCCTTAAAACACTTTTAAACAACTAACCATTGAAGGGTTATTTAACAAATTTGAATTTAAAACATTATTTATTTCCAGCTAAGATTCAAATTTATCTTGAATCATTTTAAAACTAGATTTAAAACTTATTTAAACCTTAACTTTACATTTTAAGCTCAGATTTAAAACAGAACAGTTTTAAACCTGTAACTACTTTAAGCTAAAGCCTGTAACCTTAAATGTACTCGAGCCAGACTAAAATGACTTCGAGTCAAATCCTAAACCCTTCGAGTAAAATACTCGAACTACTCGAGTCAAACCCGAGTAAAAACTTCGTCTTCCCCAAAATCATTTGAAAAAAAACGAAACCCAGAGACGATAAAACGTGCACGTGCACGTGCACTTCGCCAGCGATCAGTTCAAGCCGACCCCACGTCGTCGAGCAAGTCGACGTTCATCCTCGCATCTATTCCCGATCATCCGAATTTCGACAAAATCTCGAAATCAATTTCGAGCTGCCAAATCCAAAAAACTAGAACCAAAGTCGAAACCTGGAACACCATCGTTCTTGAGTCTCCGATCATCAGAGTGGAAATGCTTCCGGCCATGTCTTCGTCTACGTCCAAGCTACCATCACCCAAAGATTCGTTGCACTCGATCAACTCTAAGTGGCGTGGTTGATCGAACTACCTAACATAGTAAAACTAGGGTTCTAGAAATGAATCCACTGCCACGACTTCCTCGATGAATTCCATCACCATCGGCCATTTTTCCCATCAACTACGATCACTCCTCCCTCATCAGGACCATCCAGTAGATCGCCAGAAATTCCCAATTTCCTATATTCTGATGAACTAGAACTGCTCATCCAAAACTTAACTTAAAATTATGATTTCACCTTTAAAAATCATTATTTTTTATAAGGCTTTAGATCATAAATATTAATTAATGAATTAAGACAGTTGAATTCTTAGTTATCTTGAGCTTGCTCTGTTATTTTTAGTTTCCAAAGACATTCAAGTTAAATTTTAACTTAATTAAAATTTTAAACATTAGTCTATGATTAAATAAACAACTTTTGTTTATAATCTAAATGCTAACAGAAACTAGATCAAGAGGGAAATGGATTTTTGAATAAGTCTTGAGCTTGAAAAACTGGTAACAGAGGTGATACAAGAAATAAACATATACACATATCAACACATCCATATATATGCAGAAATTCACCATACAAATATATTCACACAAAAAACAAACATTCCAAAACTTAACATGCAACCAAAATCAATTTAAAGCCTTTAAAAGTGTGATGTTACTCACCATTTTGAAAATAGACAGAGCTTTCCACTTTGAAACAGATTTGCACTAGCTAGTTGAAAACTCTCAAAAACATGAATGCTAAAATGCTTTTGCTTCTTTGTTCTAGATTTAAAAACTGCATATACTCTTTAGTTTGAAAAGATGCAGACTTCAGGTTCCAGAGATGCATAGACTTGACTTCAGATTTTGAAAAGAAGATGCTCATGCTTGATTCTTCTGTAAATCTTCTTGTTTTTGTTTAAATAAATGATGCTTCAGTTTGAAATAAAACTTTTCTGGAATGCTATGTCTTTTGTAAACGAAAGGAAATGGGAAAGATGGATAAATAGAAAAATGTTTACAAGATTGTTTATTTCCTTTTGTACAACCAGGTACAAGATTTTTAAAATTCTAGTCAGAGATTTTCTTCTATAGGGGGCTGAGATGATCCTATATGATGTGTACTAGAGATTTAGCATTTATGAAGTTGTCCTTATGTCTACAAACTTATCTTTTAATTTACATTTCGTATGTACTTAGACATCAATTTTCTTTTCAAGTGTACATGCTTATCCAATACAATTTCTATGTTCATAGATGTTTATATCTTCCCTGTACAACATGAAGATGTCTTTTCCCTTTTATACTTTGTTTATGCTTGCCTTCATAATCTTACAGGTTACATACAAGATGCTTTCAGCCTTGTAAACATATGTAAGTATTCTTATAGACTATATTGTTAGAATTTTATGTAATGTATTTTACTTTATATTTTACATAACCATATATTTTACCTTATATATATATATATTTCTATTTCTAACTTAACTTCTTATTTTTATTTATTGTTTATTTTTTTATGAATTACTTTTTAGAGATAATAAAATAAAGCTATGTGTATATATATGTACAAATAAAACCTTATACAATATCTTTAAAATCCAAACATTTTAAATATTTACTCTTTTAAATTTCAAGGCTTTTGAATTCAAAATAAATTCAAAAATCCAATTTTAAAATCAAGTTATATATATACATATATAACAACATATTAAATTTGAAAATAACACTTTTATTTTAAAATCCATTTATATTCATATATAAAACAATACATAAATAATGTTATTTGAAAATAACAATTTGTCAAATTTAAATAATTTATAAAAGAGATTATACATTCCTATTATTATTAAATAAATTAATATATCATATTTATTAACAATATTCTAAAACAAACCTTTTAATTAAATCTAAACTTAAGCTATAATTAAATCAATTAAACATTTACCTTAAATATTTTAAAACCATATATTTTAAATTAAATCAAAATTTCCAAATTACCAAAATATATTAGAATTATAAAATATGCCTTATTAATTAAATTTACAACAAAGCTCATCTATTTACAATATATATAAATTTATATACATTATAAATAGAAAATAATTTATTTAGCTTTTAAAAGATAAATTCACAATTTAAATGTTTATTAAAAGAAGAATTATTAAATCAATTCAAATTTATCAACAAAAATCATCAAATCAATTTAAATTTCAATACAGATTATTAAATTGATACTGCCAAAAATTCCGGGATGTCATAATATCTTCGACATTCTCAATCCGTGAAGCAGATTTTTGTTGTTCTTAATGATTTTGATTTCCAAATTCGGTGGCATTATTTTATTCATTAAACCCACTTGATGAGGAAAGTGTTATTTCTCTCATTCAAGTAGTTTGTGAATTTTCTAGTATTTTTTAGCTTGTCTTAGGATTACCACCTAAGCAATATATTGAGTGGTGCTAAGGTCTTTTCAGTTCGACCTTGCCACCGGTTTTCATCGGCTACGAGTTGCGGAGGGTAGCATTCCACTTACCGCATTCCGCACTCGTTATGATTCTTATGAATGGTTCGTTATGTCATTCGGTTTGACGAACCTTCTACCTTATTTCATCCATTTTGTGAATTGAGTATTCTATGAATATCTCGATGAGTTTATCCTTGTATTTATTGATATTGGATGGAAACAACAATTTAAAATTTGCAAATCTTTTTAATAAGATATTTATAAGTATGATTGGATTTTGTTCTCAAAACGAGCAAAGAATATTTGTAAAATTTTTAAGAGACTTGTTTATCATATAGAAGATGATTTTGTGTTTTTTTCCTATTGAGTGCTTTAAGAATTCTGGTCGATGCGCTTGATCAACGTTATCGATAGGAATCTCCTAAACGCTATGATGAGACAGTCAAACACAGTAAATTCTTGTAATAAGTAAATTTTTCTAAAAAGATGATTACACGAAGTTAATTATAATTTTGAAAGTCTTAACTCCTCGGGAAAGAGGATCGATTAAAGGAACTCTTTTCCGATGCTTTTATTCTTGTAATTCCTGAAAGGAACCAAGACTTTATTGTTTGTACCGATACTAGTCGTATTGGTTTGGGTGTCATTCTCTTTCCAAGGGAATGTGTTATCACATATGCTTCTTGACAATTAAAGCTTGTCGAGACTAGATATTCCATTCATGATCTAGTGCTCGCGGCCATTGTTATTGCTCTTAGAATTTGGCGACATTATCTTTTGGAAGAGAAATTTGTTCTCTATACCGATCATAAATCTTTTAAATATTTGTTTTCTCAAAAAGGAACTTAATTTGCGTCAACAACGTTGGCTTGAGTTCCTTGCATCTTATGATCTTGTTATTCTTTATACTCCCAGAAGGGGAAATCTTGTTGCCGATGCCCTTAGTCGTAAGCAACAAGTAGTTGTTTCCATGATGATATTCGAATGGAGTGATCTCGAGACTTTATCCACTTGTGAGATTCGAGATCGTGAATCCAATTCATGTTCATCTCTTGTTTTGTGTAGCCTTAAGGTTCATCCTTCTCTTTTGGACCATACCTCTTTTGGCTAAACTATTTGTCAAGAAAATTGTTAAATTGCATGGAGTTTCTACTTCTATTGTTAGCAACCGTGATCCATTATTTTACTAGTGGATTTTTGGTAAGGTCTTCAAAAACCTTTGGGAACAAAGCTTAATTTTAGCACCGTTTATCGTCCTCAGTCCGATGGACAAATAGAGCGTGTGAATCAAACTCTTTAAGATCATCTTCGTGCATGTGTTCTTGATTTTGGTGGAAGTTGGGAAGATCATATTACTCTTGTTGAGTTTTCTTCCTATAATACCTTCCAATCTAGTATTGGTATGGCTCCTTACGAGGCACTCTACGGAAGGCCATTCCGATTTCTTTCGTGTTGGCTTGAAGCTGGTGAGAAGCTGGTTTTAGATCCAGATTTTTATTGGTGTTCATTTGTGTTTCACCTATGAATGGTGTTGTGCGTTTCAGTTGATCGGGAAAATTAGCACCTCGATATATTGGTCCATTTTCCATCACCAAATGTATCGGTTTTTTGGTTTATCGCTTTTTATTACCGGCTCAATTTTCTGCTATTCAAGACGTTTTCCACGTCTCTCAACTACGGAAATACCTTAGGAATTCTGATTCTATTCTTGAGCCCGGTGTAATTGAAGAAATTGAAGTTTCACCAAATTTGACTTATGAGCAACATTCTATTCGTATCATTACTTCAGAGGTTAAATGCCTTCGAAATAAAGATGTTCTTCTTGTGAAAGTTCAATGGTCCTCAAATCCTAAGGATTGCTCTTGGGAATCTTGAGAATTCATCGAGCAAACACATCCGGACTTACTCTCTCGTGCTCTTTTATGGTGAACTTCTTATTTCAAAATTTCTTCTTTTGTGTTGATATGCTTTTATGGTTGTTACTCTTTATTTTCCTCTTAATGATTGCGAGGACGCAATTTCTTTAAGGAGGGGAGTCTGTAACAACCCGCATATTTCATGATTGTATATTTAAATGTTTTATTTAAATATAGCATCGTTAATCAGATTAAAGTCCGAAATGTTACTTTTTGTAAACAGTCGAATTGGGACTCGAGACCACTTCCATTGAGTCCAAAATGGCGTTTACTACTTTTTTGAGTATAACATCGATATGTTTGGAGTTGAGTGAATTTTGCTATTTTTCAATTAGGGCTTTGGGCTTGGGTTTGGGTTTCAGCCCACTAACCCAACTCATCTTATATCCTAACTCCACCCCCTCTCCTCTTCATTCATTCTATTATTTTCCTAACACTTCAAGCTTTAGTAAAAATGGGGGAAGAGATTGGAAACTAAAATCCTAAGCCCTAGTTTCCTTTGCAAATTCAAGTTCTAGCTCCAAAATAAATGAGAAGCTTAGGCAAGCATCCTCTTCATCTTCTCCATCTCATTTCCTCTTAAATTTCAGAAATTTCCTAAACCCTAACTTAGGAAATGTTTTTCTTTTGAGCTTAGATTGAAGCTTCTTGGGTTAAAATTGAAGAGTGATTGTTCTTGCCTTGCTCTATAGCTTCTCTCTTGTGTTTTTGGGTTTAAAGGTGAGTTTTTGAACTCACATCTACATCTATAGCTTTCGTTGTTGTTAGGTATGAATTCCTAACATCTATTCATGTTCATTTGTTTTTTATTTGGATTTATTTGGCGAATTTCCAATTTTTGGTTTTTGAAGTCCAATTTTATGAAAATCCTTTTATGGGTGTTTGAACATGTTTACCGGGGTGTATCGAAGAGCCTATGAGGCTGGGTTGTCGCTTGGCATAAATCCCGAGTCGCCGTTGCTCGATCGATCGATTCCGGTAGAATTTTGCCCCACTTGGGGGGCTAGGCTGATTCTGCTCTGGAAGCAGGTTCAGTCGACTGAACCAGTAGGTCAGTCGACTGAACCAGGGGCAGAAAAACATTTTGTCCCTGTATCAGTCGACTGACCACTTGGGTCAGTCGACTGACCTGGAAACCAAAAGTTTCCATGCATTGTGTCGGCCGACTGACCATCTGGTTCAGTCGACTGACCTGCTTGTATCAGTCCAACTTACCTATTTTTCATGGGTTTCCAGTTTTAATCGATTTGGGTTGATCCGATTTGTCATTATCATTTATTATCGCCTTTGATGACTTCTTTTTCGGGATTTTGAGAATATCCATTTTGATGGATTTGGTATCGATTTCTATGGATTTGATTCACGTCTTCGAATGTGGATTTTGGTGATTGATTGTTTCTACAATCATTTCTTTGATTTGTCACTTTAAAATGAAAAGGTTTCTATACTAGTGGTAAACATTCAAACTCTTTCACAAAGATGTTTTCAACTCTATTTTAATACAAATCTCGTTTATAAAACCGTTTTCCAATCTATTAGTATATACAAACCTTTACTTCATTCGTATGAGAAATCTAATTAAACGGCTTAGTAAAACAAGTGGTATGAAACGCTTGCGTTTACTTCGTCGGTTAATTCTTGAACTTGTTCGATTGAACTCTTGTGACAATTTTCGAGTGGAAATCTATAATCTGTTCGTAAATATTTAAGTTAAGCCAGTGGTTATGGGACATGAAGCTAAACTCTTATATTTACTAGCTTAGTGTAATTGACACTTCTTGATGATCGATGATGATCATTTTATGGTTTAGACTAGCGATATGCGATGTCTCTTTGTCCACATGGGGGATCGTACTTCGGTTTATGGAGCTTCGTCTCATTTTTATAGGCTAGCGACCTATGGGCTTTATGGAGTTTGGTTCATTGGGCTTACCGTTATTGCACTACGTCGTTGTTCCGAATTATTTAAGTTTCGGGATCATCGGGCGTACCGTTATTGCACTATGTCGTTGTTCCGAAATATTTGAGTTTTAGGTTCATCGGGCGTACCGTTATTGCACTACGTCGTTGTTCCAACTCATTTGAGTTTTAGGTTCCTCGGTTGTATCGTTATTGCACTATGTCATTGCACCGGTTTTATGGTTAGCGACCATGGAATAGCGTTGCATTTGTGATGCACGTGTTGGGGAGTTTTCATGCTCCCGTTTGTGATAGGCCTTCCCCCCTTTGTGATTTCTTGATTTCTGGTTGTGATTTCTAGAATTTGTGTTTCACCAATTTTCGTGGTTTGCATTGATAAGTTCTATCAATATTTGTGTTTTGGTGAATAATTTAAAGAATGTGATTCTTTTTGGTGTTTTGAGATGATTTGAGATATTATATGATTTATGTTGTCATTTGATGTATACTTGACATAGTATGTCATTTTTGTTATCATACGTTTTTGGTCATATCTCTTATCCTATATCATTTTATCTGATATTTATAGCTAGACTGATCCGTTTATTTTTTTCTTCTTAAATAATACTCGGGTCAGACTGAGGTCTTTCAGATGCTCCTTCTTGACTTCTTATCAGGGTCCTTCGCCTGATTTTTGGGTAACTACTTTAGATTAGTAGTTTTTTGTTTTTATACATTCGAGATAGAGACTCCTTGATGTATAGTTATTCTTTTGTCTTGCACCTGTACCTATTCTTTTGTGATGTAGTGGATCTAGTTTGACCACTACTTTGATGTACACTTTTATGTGATATATTCATATCTGATTCCGCCTTTGTGATATGAATGTCTGTGACTGATTTGTGTTATGTTTATTTCTATATTTGTTTCCGAAGTCCACCTAGCCACTGTGTGGTAGCTTTGAGTTTGTATTGGATATGTCAGATTTCCTCTTGAGATGAAATGTAAGTTATATTATCTGACATATCGGTGCTCGCACAAAGCAATTACACAGATGGTCGCTCCTCAACAGCCTTATTCTTCGTGCTAGTCGACGGCATTACCCCGTAGTGTCCTTGGCTAGTGTGAGTATAGAGGTGGGGCGTTACTGTAGTGTGCTCTTTAAATAGCACTAATAAGTCAATTAAGTACAATCTTACTATAATCTTCTCCTTTATGATATATAGTGTAATGTGCTTGAGAATTGTGGAAGATAGAATGATCAACGATCAGAGAATGTAAGCAGTTTGAGTGCAGTTTGAAAATAGAGAATAAGAGATAAGAATTCAAGAATACTAAAATCAGTTAAGTTATTTGTTTGTTGAATTCTGAAATCTATTTATAAAGACTACAAAGTCGCAACCATTGATGAAAGATAACGTTGAAAAGAAACAGGTGCAACTGTTGATTTGAAGATGTTTCTCTTTGATGAAGAGAAGTGTCTTTTCATAAAAATAGCTGTTATAAATATTCAGCCGGCTGAATATATAATTCAGCCTTCTGAATTTGTTAATTTTGAAAATAGCAAAGAAATAGGCATTTATAGGCCTAATTCAACCGGCTGAATGAAACCATTCAGCCGGCTGAAACTTCATATCAATTTATGAAATGTTTCATCATTCAACCCTCTGAATGGTATTATTCAGCCGGTTGAATTCTGTTGGTAAGCAAAAGTTACCATTTGGTTAGAGAACTTAGCTTCTAAACTAGTGACTCGGGTTCTAGTCCAGCTCCATGCAATTTTTTGAAAACTTGATTTTTCATTTAAAACATGAATGTATATGTGTGTATACCATTTTGAGAAGATTTTAACATTTGTAAACTCTTGACACGACACTCTTTGACTAATAATACTTTGTTTGTCACCTTCGTCTTGTCTCTATCGTGTATATCTCTTCTTGTATCTCCATATACATACTTTCATTCTTTTTTGTACTATGTATCTTCATTTTGAGCGTATTTGTTTGTTTCTTTTTGATGCTCATGTACCTACAAATTAGCTAGAGATTCTTTGGCATAATTGTATAGTTGTTCCAACAATTGAGGTTCTAACATTCTCCCCCTTTTTGATGATGACAACTACACAATTTTAAAAAAATATTCATTCAATATTAATATGTTTAAAGCTCCCCCTAAGTATGATTTCTCCCCCTAAGTATAATATCTCCCTCTATTAATATGCATATGAATTTCTCCCCCTTTGTCATTATAAAAAAGAATGAAAGAATATAATAAATTTTATAAAATATCTTGTAAATTGTGGGATAAACTCAATATTAATTATGGAGAAAAAATAAAATAGATTTTACCATATTTGCTGAAGTTCATATTTCATTGTAAGCACGTAATTCTATTAAACGTATGGAACATCCTTTAAATTCCAAAAACTATCCTTTTCCATTTGTTTCTCCGGGTACCTGCAATAAATAATAATCATTTTCGGTACCTACTTACTATGTTAGGGTCCGGGGGGTTAGGTTTTGGGAAACCATACCCATTTGGTTATGGTTGAACCTTTATAAATATAATTTTCATTATTAACTAACATATCAAAATAATCATTAATGTATTTTTCTCTATTTTTCCAATTAATAGGAACCCAAATACTTAGATAATTTTTATTCATATTTCCCGTCAATGATTTTGTACTTCTAGATAAATTATAAACATTATTGGTCATATCAGCATTTAAATTTCTACAAAAATTGGATTTAGACTTTATTAGAAATCTAGTACTAGCACTAACATTTTTACTATACATGAAAGAGTATTTAGTGCTATTTCTACGATCAGTTTTGTTATATCCTAAACCAGTTTTATCATGTAAAGGTCTAGAACTAGATAAAATCATGTTTAAATCGTTTTGACCTTTATTAAATTTTGTGACTTCGGTGTGGAGTTTATCAAATTTAGCTTTAAAGTCACAATTGTTATTTTCAAAAGAAACATTACCGTTTTTCAAAATATCAATTTGCTTGTTTAATTCAGGATTCTCGTTTTTTAACGTACAGTTCTCATTTTTGAGAAGAAAATTTTGAGATTCTAAATTATCTAAAGAGGATTGTAATAAATCATTTTGTCTTTTCAATTCAAAAATTTATTTTGAAAATTTTTCAAATATGGTCTTTTGTTCATCTAGAAAATCTTTAATAATTATAAAATTATTCTTTACAACACTAAGTTGATTTTCTAAATTTAACTTCTCATTTTTTAATTTCTCATTTTCAAGTTCAACAGATTTCATCTTTTCTAAAATAATAAAATTAAGCTTTGAAATCTTATCGCTTATACTAACTAATTCATTATTATCTTTTACTGAAATTTGTAAATCAGAAAGTACCTTTTTGTATTCCTCATTGGTGGCTTTGACAAGGATTTTTCTTGTTGTATTTTGATTGGATCTTTTTTTGGCTATTATTCTATGATGTTGTGACGATCGATAGAATTCCAGGCTCTCATATCAAGTGAAAGTGACTATGATACCAAATGAAAGCGTATCGAGGCATACCGCCTGGCGTTTATAATGTTATACCCTTATTTCGAACGCAATGGAAAATGTTTCGAGTCCTAATTCGATCGTATGGTGAAGATAGTTTTTCGAACCCAATTATTATATTGAATTTTCGATATTAATTTCAACGCGTTTCTATCTCGTACGACCAAACGATAACTCCAAATGCTATGAAATTTGAAATTCGATAATAATACACTATTACGGATCTAATGGAACAAGTTTCGTCGAATTCCAAGACTGTGTACCAGATCACTATTTAAACACATCGATTAAATCGACAAATTTTAAAATTTCGAAATCGCTTAAAATTTCAGTTTTTAAAAAAACTTACTAACTCAATTGTAAATCCCAAATTTAATATTTAAACCATTTTAATATTCAAAATCGAGCAATGAAAAATATGGATCGTTACATTCCTCCCCACTTAAAAGAATTTCGTCCCCGAAATTGCTAAGGTAGGAAAAATGCTCCAAACCCATTACTTATTCAAAACCCACTTAGTTAAAACTTGACATCCACTTTTCTAAACCCTTTAGTTCTATCCCAAACATTTAGTTTCCATTTCTCAACCAAATTTCTGATTTCAATTTCAATTTGAACATCAACTTTTTAGTTAACAAATTATTTTCAAAATTTTCAAAAAAAATTCTAACTTCCTAAATTTCCGAATTTTTTTGCCAAAGTCTCCCTTGTACGGAGAGCCTTTTGCAATATGACATGAGAGATAAAAATGTATAC
Source organism: Allium fistulosum (assembly GCA_030737815.1). Classification (NCBI taxonomy): domain Eukaryota; kingdom Viridiplantae; phylum Streptophyta; class Magnoliopsida; order Asparagales; family Amaryllidaceae; genus Allium; species Allium fistulosum. The sequence goes on along the minus strand of CM060903.1, from coordinate 412,189,862 downwards.
ATCGACCCACACGGTCAGAAAACAAAAATATATCAATATTTATATATTTGTTGTATTTAATCCGAAAACGTACCTTATTTTAGCGTTTTCAAGCAAGCGGCTTATTTAATATGCAATTACGCGACCCAACTCCAGCCCAATAGCCTCTAGGTACCTGTACTTACTCAATTTAACTACGTAATTACCAAAATACGAAAGTTCCATAACATTTCACTTATTTAAATAGTTAAAACACATAGACTTCATAAACCAACATTCCAAACATATATTATAAGCAATTTTAAGGTTCCGACTCTAATTTAATTGCTTTCAATCGATTTTCGTATCATTTCATTCAATCCGAGTGATGTACAACTATATTATTTGCCTTCAATTCATATTTATAACAAAAAAACCCATATCTATTTCAAATTGGTTAAAAATCAATTTATTCACTCTCTATTACTTTATAGAATTTCTTTTACTTCTGTTTACGACAAACGCCAATTTTTCTATGCCAATTTGGCGATATTTATTTAATAAAATAACCATTTCAGTTCATAGCTATTTTAAATTGATTACAGATCAATTTATACTTAATTCTATTCCAATTCAAATTTATTCACATTCAAATTTTTCAACAAAGACCTTGTTTGCTAAATTTTTATGTCAACGACATCCAATCCATAAATTTATTTAAGCCCAGCTTCCATCCAAAATATTAACTTAAGTTGTTCGTTTTATTTCCAATCAATTCAATTAAATAACCTAAGTTTGTTTCTATTACAATAAAGTTTCCTTTTATTTAAATTGACTCTTGTTCAATATATTCACCTTCAATTGATTTGCATTCCCAATTCAAAACTCGATTCCATACTCAATTCATTCTCTAATTCATTTAAAATAATATTCAACGCTATATTCAATTTATTTACACTCACATTGAATTTATTTATAACTCAAATCATTTCTATTTCCATCCAATTCCATTTTATTTGATCACGTTCAACGTATATTTAATCAGCTTATATATAAGTCGAATTTTATTTATTTAGTTCACTTCCATTTTACAACTCAATATCTGATTTTTATTCCAACATCATTCTATTTAATCTACTTAAGTTCAAATTTAGTTTTATAATTCAGGTTCGGATTTTATCTCTTTACCTTAAAATGCCACACCATTTTTATTTTCATTTTCTATTCCTCATTTCCAATTTTTATAAGTCACACACTTATTTTCTCACATTTTATTTTTAACTTAGGATTATACATCACTTCATAGGTTAAATATACTTTTATTCCATTAATTTCAAATTTTATAAGCTATTCAAATTTATTTATTCGCAATCCAAATTTTCACTTAAATTTTCCATTTAAATTTTTATAACTTATAGTTATTTAGTCACTTAACAATCCAAGTTTATATATTCCATTCAAGTTCTATTCACAATTCCATTCAATTTCATTTGATTTAAATTTAAATTCCCTTTAACCAATATTTCGAACCATATTCGAGTTTAATTATACTTAGATTAATTTTATTCCAATAAATTTATTTTTAATTCATTCAATTTAATCAAGTAAGAATTTAATTTCAATTTTGAATTTTTCCATACTTCCTTACTTATATTTAATTGTTCTATTCACTTATACACATTCATCATTCACTTATACTTAGTTAATTTATTTCATTCTATTCATTCCATCTTATTTATTATAATCACTTTATTTAATTTATTTTCTTTAACTTTTGCCTAAGTTAAATTCCAATTCCTACAAATTTCCTTTTTCAAATCCAATTTATTTAACTTACACAAGTTAAATTTTTAACTTCATATTGAAGTTCACCTTTTTCAAGTTTTATTTCAAATCCTATCCTCTTCTGATTTCACTTCTCATTTTAATTTGAAATTCCAAAATTCAACACCTGGTACTTATTTCAAATCACTTGAAATAATATAAATATATATAAATATATAACTCTGTTTTAACAAACCATTTCCTTCCACTTTCAAAAACCAACTTGATTTTTTTCCAAAACAATCTCCTCGAAATCTCTAAAACAACATTTGTTTTTCACAAAAATCTCCATATCAAATTAGTACGGTAGCAGTCCGTCACCTAGAAACTCAAAAATGAATACTGGTGATGCTGCAGTAAACACTAGAATTATTTTCCAGCGACTGAAGTGAGTTGTAACGACCCGTATTTTTACGGATCGAAAAGTTCATTCAAATCTGGAATTTTCAGCATTTTAAGTCGTTTCAGATTTTAGGCGAAATATGGCTAAGTCCTAAGTCGTTCACGACTTAGTATAGGTCGTAAGTCGTATACGACTTAGGGAATAGGCACGACTTAAGGAATCAGCGAGTTAGCGAGTTGAGGTGGTAAGTCGTGGATGACCTAGGGTATGATATAGGTCGTATGCGACTTAGTATGTTTGTCTTTTCGGTCCTATTTGTTTAAGTCCTAGGTCGTAAACGACCTAAGAGATAGATAACCTAAGGAAATGACCGAGTTATGAAACAGTGAGTTAGCGACTTAAGGAGGGTACGACCTATAGGAGTTAAGTCGTGGACGAGTTAAGGTGATAAGTCGTAAGCGACTTATGTCTGGGTGAAGTTAGGTCGTAGCCTAGTAAGTCGTGGAATAGGACGTAGACGACTTAAGAAAGCCAGCGACTTATAGAATGTAGCGACTTAGTATCTTGGAGCGACCTATAAGTTAGCGACCTAAGAGGGTTAGCGTGTTAGCGACTTAAGGAGTTAAGTCGTACGATTTAAGTCGTAAGTCTCTGTGTTGAGTTAGGTCGTATACAGGCTAAGTGTTAGGTCGCGTGGGTATGTTAAGTCGTAGGTCCGTTAGGTCGCAAGATAGTGTGCCTGTATTAAGTCGCAGGAGCGTTAAGTCATTGGGTTGCTGTAGCATGTGTTCTGTTTTAAGTCATAGACGACTTAGTAGTTGAGTCGTAGGCGCGCATGCTATAAGTCATAACCGACTTAGGAGATAGTCTGGTTAGGTTGTAGAAGCCAGCAGTTGTTAGGTCGTAGGGCTTTAAGTCGTAAGTCGTGAACGACTTATGAAGGCAGACGACCTAAGGGATTCAGCTATAAATAGGAGAGTTTCTCTTCATTTTTGGGATCCGGATTTTGAAGCGACGAAGTGCTGCCATTTTGAGAGCTCGACTTCTACACTTCTTCACTTCTTTTCTCCACTCTAATCTAGTGCTTCCTTTCATCCAAATCGAAGATCAAGATTGAAGATTCAAGAGCTAAAGTTGAAGATCTTCATCCATTGAAGTGAGATTTCTTCATTTGAAGTGGATTCGTGATAGATCAAGCTTGATCCTTCGCTGTCCAGATCTGAAGCGTGTTGATTTGGGGTTGTTTAGGTGATTTGGTGAGTGGTGATTATCTCTCACACGGATCCAAAGGAGTATATCGGATTGTTGGCTCGTTTTGGTGTTAAAATAGTGATTTTCATGCATTTTCTTCATCCTAAGTGTAGATCCATGTAGATCCATTGTTCATGATGATTTGACAACCATTTTACTAAGTGTTAACATATGCAAGTTCATTCATCAAGATTGTAGCGATATTTCTCATGATTTCATGCTTGTTAGACTTTCAACTCTTTAATTACGAAATTGCCATTATAGTGATAATTGTCTACATAGACCATATTTGAATGTTTGATTGCTTGGATTAATGTTTGACTTGATTGATTGCTATGAATTAGATGATTGATGATTTGATTTAGACCGAAGACAATTCAAAAGCTAAGGGAAAGGCTCTTGAATTGGGAAAGCTGCTCGTGGCATATGTAGCGGGATGATGAAGCTCTTATGCATAGATTCGACGATGATGATGTTGAGATGAGACTTTGCGAGGATGTGATGAAGCGAAGTATGATATGAGATAGTCTTGGTCTAATCCAGACGGGATCATTCCAAGCACGTTGGTAACTCGGTGATATGATTCGAGTTAAGAGTAATGGATGCTTGAGAGGCGCTTGAGCTAGTATGGATATAGTCGTCAAGGAGGATGACTAGGAGGCTTGGATAGCATCGTTGTTGAAGGTTCTAGCATGCTCTAAGCAAGAGTACGTTTGGGCAGATTCGATAGTCCTAGGCACGGGCTGCGACGACGTGCGGGAGTTATGTCTAGAACCGGGGTTTCCATTAGCCCTTGACGAACGGCTGAAAGAATGTGCCGGTCATTCAATTAACGGTGATATCGAAGCAATGATAACAGTGATAGCCAGAGTCATGGATGTTTGGTTGTATCGTCATTCAGTCTCAAGAGCAGTGTTTTCTGGGTGCTTATCTGATCTTGGTTTAGGCCTTGGGGGTTTGTGCTTGGAAAACATCGCCCTTGACTCGAGTGATAATTTCTTTACTTTACATTGTATGCTCTGTTATGTTTGCTTCTGCTTAGTGTGTGTCTGGGGGCTATCACTGTAGAAAGAGGTTGGAGTGGGAGGGTTGTATTCCTATTCCTTTTCCTTTATGCTCTTTTGGGTATGTTGTTAGTTAATTTACTGCTCACTAAGACTGTTGTCTGACTCAAGACTTTATGTTTTAATTCTTATTGCCTTGGGCTGTTCGTCCATTTTGGGACGGGCAGACTAGGTAGCAGGTGACAGGTGTTGTTCTAGCTTTTCACGGTGTTGATATCGAAGACGAGCTGGAGTATTGCATATTGTTTCTTTCTTACTTTATGTACTGGATGTTCCGCTGCTTTGTATTCTCTGAGTGATATGTAGTGAGGCTTGATGTATTGACTATTTGGATGCTTGTATTCAACTATTATGGAATTTTATATGATGGCATTTTATTCTGTAAAGCTTCACTATACATATGTTCTATTGTATTTTGTCCATGCGCTGTGAGTAATACGATAGATTTTGTTGTTCTAATTTACCCTGACAATCGTCCATGGTCGCCTGGCACACTTTACAGCGCATTTTCTCTAGATTCAGTGCACGGGTCATGGGCGGTCGTCACATTTGGTATCAGAGCATTGGTTAATCGATTTTACCCAACGCTCGCTGACGTAACTACGTATGAGAGACGTAATTGTATTTTGATGGATGATTACTATATATAATATAGTAGTTTAGCGGTAAGTTAGTCCTTTATGCAGTTGTTTCTCTAGATGTTCTGATCATTCCTTTTTATAGATATTGAGAATGAGTCGAAGAGGGAGACCAGCTGCTAGGGAAGGCCGTGCTACTGAGGGGACTGCTGATTATGCAGCCATGTTCGAAGCTATGATGACTTCGATCATGAGAAGGATACCAGTTCCAGGGGCAGCAGTAGATGTTGGAGTTCAAGTCCAAACTCCGAAACCAGTGGATTTTGCTAAGTTGTGCAAAGACTATACTGCTCTTGGAGGAAAGGTTTTCTTGGGAAAAGAATCAACTATCGAAGTCCAGAGATGGATAGATGCTTGTAGAAGGATCTTTGGTGATTTGGGAATTGATGATGCAACTAAGAGGAAGTTGGCATCGAGACAGCTTCAAGGGAGAGCTTCTGATTGGTGGAACTCTATTACCATCAATACTCCGGAAGAAGAGATTACTTGGGAGCAATTCCAAGCTAGATTTGAAGCTAAGTTCATTTCTACAGCTCAGAAGTCTGTTCTGTTCAAGAAGTTTGTGGAGCTCAAGCAAGGTGGAAGATCAGTCCTTGAGTATGTTTCTGAGTTTGAAGCTTTGTCCAAGTATGCTCGGTCATATATCGAATCTGCATATCAGAAGAATGAGAAGTTTGTGATAGGCTTGGACAGTTATCTTGGGAGACAGTTAGTGGATCATTTGGACGATTCATTTGAGAAGCTTGTGGAGAAAGCTCTCAGGCATGAGAGTCTGTTTCCTAAGGAAGGATCTGTTGTTGCTGTGACCAGGGAAGAGTCTAAACCCCAGCAGGGTGGAAACAAGAAGAGGAAGCAGCAGCAGCAGAAGGGTAAGGATGGCCAGAAGAAGCTGAAGGGCAAAGTGACCTGCTACAACTGTCAGCAGAAAGGCCATCTCTCCAGGGATTGCAAGAATCCGAAAGCGCCGGCGAAGTGCCACAACTGTGACAAGCCGGGACATTTCAGGAAGAATTGTCCAGAACCGAGGAGGGACAAGCAGATTGTGCAGGCTTATGCTTTGGGAGCTGTTCCGTCGTCTTCGAAAGCTCCTACTGCTGAAGAGAAAGGAAAGAGTGTGGTTGTTCAAGGTACTCTTTTCCTATGTGGTGTTCCAGTTAGAGTTCTGTTTGATACTGGAGCGTCGCATTCGTTTGTTTGTAATGAACTCGTAGGCCGGTTAGATTTGAAGCCGGATATTGTTGATAGGCCATTGGTTGTGACTAATCCAGTTGGGGGTTCGTCTTGTTTGTGTATGTTATGCCGTGGTCTGATTGTGTCGAGTCATGGTTGCTCTTTTGTTTGTGATTGTTTTGTTCTGAACTTTGCGGGGTTCGGAATTATTTTGGGTATGGACTGGCTTAGGAGGTATGCGACGAAGGTTGATTGCGAGAGGTTGGAAGTGACAGTCGAGAATGTGGAGGGGCGAAAGGTTGTGATACGATGTAAGCATGAAGAAGGCATCTTCATGAGCTTCATGTATTCGCTAGTTGTTCCACAGGATGGACTGTCATCGGTGCCAATCACTAATGGATTCGAGGATGTCTTTGACGAAGTCAAAGGGTTGCCGCCGCATAGGGAGATCGAGTTTCGAATAGATCTAGTTGAAGGAGCCAGACCTGTTGTGATGCCTCTTAGGCGGATGGCGCCTAGAGAACAGCAGGAGTTGAGGGTGCAGGTTGATGATCTTTTGCAGAAAGGATTCATTCGGCGTAGTGTGTCCGAGTGGGGTGCACCAGTTGTGTTTGCAACCAAGGCAGATGGGTCGTTGAGATTGTGCGTCGATTATCGTGAGCTGAATAAGGTGACTAAGAAGAACAAGTATCCATTGCCGAGAATAGATGACTTGTTTGATCAGCTTCACGAAGCTAAGGTGTTTTCTCAGATGGATTTGGCAACGGGATTTCACCAGTTGAGAGTGGCTAAGGATAGTGTGCCGAAGACTGCTTTTCGGACACCATCTGGTTTCTTTGAGTGGCTGGTAATGCCGTTTGGGTTGACTAACGCGCCAGCATATTTTGTGGATCTTATGAATAGAGTGTTCAGAGATCAGTTGAACAAGTTCGTACTTGTGTTCGTGGACGATATTCTGATTTATTCCAGAACTGAGGAAGAGCACAAGACACACTTGTGTATTGTTTTGGAAATCTTGCGGAAACATCAGCTGAAGGCTAAGTTTTCGAAGTGTCACTTCTGGAAGAGTGAAGTGAGGTTCTTAGGCCATGTTATTTCTGGAAGTGGAATAGCGGTTGATCCCGCTAAGGTGGCAGCAATCCAGGATTGGGTTAGACCTAAGAATGCGTCTGATGTGAGAAGTTTTCTTAGATTAGCAGGATATTATCGTCGGTTTATCAAAGACTTCTCCAAGGTAGCTGCACCGTTAACAGGATTGACGAAGAAGAACCAAGGGTTCAGTTGGGATGCTAAGTGTGAGCAAGCTTTCGGAATCCTGAAAGAGAGATTGACGAGTGCTCCTGTTTTGACTATTCCTAGTGGGAATGATGAGATGGTGGTTTACACCGACGCATGTGGTACTGGACTTGGAGCAGTGCTGATGCAGAGAGATAAATTTGTTGCGTATGCAAGTCGACAACTGAAGCCGCATGAAAGGAATTATCCGACTCATGATTTGGAGTTGGCGGCGATTGTTTTTGCTCTGAAGATGTGGAGACATTATCTACTGGGAGTTCGATTCGAGTTGTTTACGGATCACAAGTCATTGAAGTATCTTTTCTCCCAAAAGGATTTGAATCTTCGGCAGCAGCGATGGCTAGAGTTTTTGGCATCATATGATTTTGGTATAGCTTATACTCCGGGAAAAGGTAACGCAGTGGCAGATGCGTTAAGTCGAAGACATGCAGGACTGGGAGCCATGTTTTCTGAATGGAGGAGTCTCGAGTATTTAGCTGGATTTGACTTCAGACCTAGATGTGAATTAGAACCTGAGATGTTGGCAAACTTATCGATAAGACCTTCTCTTGTGGAAAGGATTGGCGAGAGCCAAAAGCAAGACGATAAGCTTGTCAAGATTATCCGTGATTTGGAATCTGGGTTAGAACCAGAAAAGGATAAAGGATTCGAGGTCGATCGAGAGGGTTGGCTTCGGAAGCAAGGACGACTAGTTGTTCCTGATATAGATGAATTGAGGAGTGAAGTTCTGAAGGAAAGTCATCACTCGAAGTTGACAATTCATCCAGGTGGAAATAAGATGTATCGGGATATGAAAAGAACCTACTATTGGGAAGGTATGAAGAAGGATGTTGGAAATTTTATTTCCAAGTGTATGAACTGCCAGTTGGTAAAAGCCGAACAGAAGAAGCCTAGTGGATTGCTTCAGCCATTAGAAGTTCATGCATGGAAGTGGGAGAAAGTATCGATGGATTTTATTGATGGGCTACCTAGAACTAGAACGGGAAACGAAGGTATTTGGGTCATTGTAGATCGTTTGACTAAGAGTGCGAGATTCATTCCTGTTCGATCGACTAGGACTGCATCAAAGTTGGCTGAGTTGTATGTTAAATGGATAGTTCGATTCCATGGTATTCCGAAGAGTATAGTGAGCGATCGAGACCCATTGTTCACTAGTGGATTTTGGAAGAGCTTCCAGGAAGTTTTGGGAACCGAGTTGTGTTTGAGTACAGCTTATCATCCTCAAACAGATGGTCAGACCGAGAGAGTCAACCGAGTTTTGGAAGATCTTCTTAGAGCTTGTGTTTTGGATTTCGGAGGATCATGGGAAGATCACCTTCATTTGGTGGAGTTTTCGTATAACAACAGTTACCAGTCAAGCATCGGTATGGCACCATATGAGGCATTATATGGAAGACCGTGTAACTCTCCGACATGTTGGTTAGAAACAGGAGAAAAGCTGATGCTTGGGCCAGAGATGATTCGACAGACTTCGGATTGTATAGAGATCATTCGGCAACGAATGAAGGCAGCCCAAGATCGTCAGAAAAGTTATGCCGATAAGCGTCGTAAGGATTTGGAATTCGACGTAGGTGATATGGTTTTCGTGAAGATTTCTCCACTGAAGAATGTTATTCGATTCGAGAAGAAAGGAAAATTGACTCCGAGATTTGTTGGACCATTCCCGATCATCGAGCGAATTGGAAAGCTCGCCTATAGATTGGAGTTACCAGAGAAGATGTCGAGTGTGCACAATGTTTTTCACGTATCGTATCTACGGAAGTACATGCACGACTCGAATACGGTGGTTTCTGCTGATAGCTGTGAAGATTTCGAAGTTGATCCAGTCGATAGAAGACCTCGTAAGCCGCTTCGTGTTGTGGAAACCGACACGAAACAGCTTAGGAGAAAGGTAGTTAAGTTGCTCAAGATACAATGGAGTGACGATGATAACGACTGTACCTGGGAGGTGGAAGAGAGGATGAAAGCAGCTCATCCCGAACTCTTCAAGGTATGGCCCTAAGGTGTCGTGTCATCTCACGATATTGTAACTTGTTCTAAGTTTTAGAATTCTGCATGCTAAGCTAGAATTGGATGCATGGTTGGCTGATTACTATGGATGGTAGGCATGCAGAATAGTCTTTGATTGCTTTGTTTGTTTGGAATTTCGGGGGCGAAATTCCTAAGGGGGAGAGAATGTAACGACCCGTATTTTTACGGATCGAAAAGTTCGTTCAAATCTGGAATTTTCAGCATTTTAAGTCGTTTCAGATTTTAGGCGAAATATGGCTAAGTCCTAAGTTGTTCACGACTTAGTATAGGTCGTAAGTCGTATACGACTTAGGGAATAGGCACGACTTAAGGAATCAGCGAGTTAGCGAGTTGAGGTGGTAAGTCGTGGACGACCTAGGGTATGATATAGGTCGTATGCGACTTAGTATGTTTGTCTTTTCGGTCCTATTTGTTTAAGTTCTAGGTCGTAAACGACCTAAGAGATAGATAACCTAAGGAAATGACCGAGTTATGAAACAGTGAGTTAGCGACTTAAGGAGGGTACGACCTAAAGGAGTTAAGTCGTGGACGAGTTAAGGTGATAAGTCGTAAGCGACTTATGTCTGGGTGAAGTTAGGTCGTAGCCAAGTAAGTCGTGGAATAGGACATAGACGACTTAAGAAAGCCAACGACTTATAGAATGTAGCGACTTAGTATCTTGGAGCGACCTATAAGTTAGCGACCTAAGAGGGTTAGCGTGTTAGCGACTTAAGGACCTAAGAGAGAATGTAACGACCCATATTTTTACGGATCGAAAAGTTCGTTCAAATCTGGAATTTTCAGCATTTTAAGTCGTTTCAGATTTTAGGCGAAATATGGCTAAGTCCTAAGTTGTTCACGACTTAGTATAGGTCGTAAGTCGTATACGACTTAGGGAATAGGCACGACTTAAGGAATCAGCGAGTTAGCGAGTTGAGGTGGTAAGTCGTGGACGACCTAGGGTATGATATAGGTCGTATGCGACTTAGTATGTTTGTCTTTTCGGTCCTATTTGTTTAAGTCCTAGGTCGTAAACGACCTAAGAGATAGATAACCTAAGGAAATGACCGAGTTATGAAACAGTGAGTTAGCGACTTAAGGAGGGTACGACCTATAGGAGTTAAGTCGTGGACGAGTTAAGGTGATAAGTCGTAAGCGACTTATGTCTGGGTGAAGTTAGGTCGTAGCCAAGTAAGTCGTGGAATAGGACATAGACGACTTAAGAAAGCCAACGACTTATAGAATGTAGCGACTTAGTATCTTGGAGCGACCTATAAGTTAGCGACCTAAGAGGGTTAGCGTGTTAGCGACTTAAGGAGTTAAGTCGTACGATTTAAGTCGTAAGTCTCTGTGTTGAGTTAGGTCGTATACAGGCTAAGTGTTAGGTCGCGTGGGTATGTTAAGTCGTAGGTCCGTTAGGTCGCAAGATAGTGTGCCTATATTAAGTCGCAGGAGCGTTAAGTCGTTGGGTTGCTGTAGCATGTGTTCTGTTTTAAGTCGTAGACGACTTAGTAGTTGAGTCGTAGGCGCGCATGCTATAAGTTGTAACCGACTTAGGAGATAGTCTGGTTAGGTCGTAGAAGCCAGCAGTTGTTAGGTCGTAGGGCTTTAAGTCGTAAGTCGTGAACGACTTATGAAGGCAAACGACCTAAGGGATTCAGCTATAAATAGGAGAGTTTCTCTTCATTTTTGGGATCCGGATTTTGAAGCGACGAAGTGCTGCCATTTTGAGAGCTCGACTTCTACACTTCTTCACTTCTTTTCTCCACTCTAATCTAGTGCTTCCTTTCATCCAAATCGAAGATCAAGATTGAAGATTCAAGAGCTAAAGTTGAAGATCTTCATCCATTGAAGTGAGATTTCTTCATTTGAAGTGGATTCGTGATAGATCAAGCTTGATCCTTCGCTGTCCAGATCTGAAGCATGTTGATTTGGGGTTGTTTAGGTGATTTGGTGAGTGGTGATTATCTCTCACACGGATCCAAAGGAGTATATCGGATTGTTGGCTCGTTTTGGTGTTAAAATAGTGATTTTCATGCATTTTCTTCATCCTAAGTGTAGATCCATGTAGATCCATTGTTCATGATGATTTGACAACCATTTTACTAAGTGTTAACATATGCAAGTTCATTCATCAAGATTGTAGCGATATTTCTCATGATTTCATGCTTGTTAGACTTTCAACTCTTTAATTACGAAATTGCCATTATAGTGATAATTGTCTACATAGACCATATTTGAATGTTTGATTGCTTGGATTAATGTTTGACTTGATTGATTGCTATGAATTAGATGATTGATGATTTGATTTAGACCGAAGACAATTCAAAAGCTAAGGGAAAGGCTCTTGAATTGGGAAAGCTGCTCGTGGCATATGTAGCGGGATGATGAAGCTCTTATGCATAGATTCGACGATGATGATGTTGAGATGAGACTTTGCGAGGATGTGATGAAGCGAAGTATGATATGAGATAGTCTTGGTCTAATCCAGACGGGATCATTCCAAGCACGTTGGTAACTCGGTGATATGATTCGAGTTAAGAGTAATGGATGCTTGAGAGGCGCTTGAGCTAGTATGGAAATAGTCGTCAAGGAGGATGACTAGGAGGCTTGGATAGCATCGTTGTTGAAGGTTCTAGCATGCTCTAAGCAAGAGTACGTTTGGACAGATTCGATAGTCCCAACGGCCAACTGTTGATGGTCGAGTACTCTGGGCAGATTCGATAGTCCTAGGCACGGGCTGCGACGACGTGCGGGAGTTATGTCTAGAACCGGGGTTTCCATTAGCCCTTGACGGACGACTGAAAGAATGTGCCGGTCATTCAATTAACGGTGATATCGAAGCAATGATAACAGTGATAGCCAGAGTCATGGATGTTTGGTTGTATCGTCATTCGGTCTCAAGAGCAGTGTTTTCTGGGTGCTTATCTGATCTTGGTTTAGGCCTTGGGGGTTTGTGCTTGGAAAACATCGCCCTTGACTCGAGTGATAATTTCTTTACTTTACATTGTATGCTCTGTTATGTTTGCTTCTGCTTAGTGTGTGTCTGGGGGCTATCACTGTAGAAAGAGGTTGGAGTGGGAGGGTTGTATTCCTATTCCTTTTCCTTTATGCTCTTTTGGGTATGTTGTTAGTTAATTTACTGCTCACTAAGACTGTTGTCTGACTCAAGGCTTTATGTTTTAATTCTTATTGCCTTGGGCTGTTCGTCCATTTTGGGACGGGCAGACTAGGTAGCAGGTGACAGGTGCTGTTCTAGCTTTTCACGGTGTTGATATCGAAGACGAGCTGGAGTATTGCATATTGTTTCTTTCTTACTTTATGTACTGGATGTTCCGCTGCTTTGTATTCTCTGAGTGATATGTAGTGAGGCTTGATGTATTGACTATTTGGATGCTTGTATTCAACTATTATGGAATTTTATATGATGGCATTTTATTCTGTAAAGCTTCACTATACATATGTTCTATTGTATTTTGTCCATGCGCTGTGAGTAATATGATAGATTTTGTTGTTCTAATTTACCCTGACAATCGTCCATGGTCGCCTGGCACACTTTACAGCGCATTTTCTCTAGATTCAGTGCACGGGTCATGGGCGGTCGTCACATGAGTTCAGTGCTATATCCCTTCCAAAATCCATTTTAAAACAATTTTCTTTCGAAAATATTCTCAAAATAATACTCTTATTATTATTTTTTCACACCACTTCAAAAAATATTTTTTTTCCAAACTTCCTGGGATTTAAATTTCCAGATTCTGGTTTGAATCTAATTTTTAATTATAATCCATTTGTATAATTTATACAAATTTTCATTTGATTATATAAACCATTTCCAATTTTATAATTTATACAAAATGTCTATTTAATAGATAAATTTTCAAACTTTTAATTGCTAACTTGATAGCAATTAATTCTTTATCATATGTAGCATATTTAATCTGGGTCTTATCAAACTTTCCAAATGCATAAGATATTATTTCCTTTTGTTTTGCAATTAAAAGTCCTGCCTAAAAGTTATCTGAAGCATCTGTTTGTAAGGTCACTAATCCATCATCAGAAGGAAAATAAATAATTTTTTGGTCTTTCACCATATCTTTAATTTTTTAAATTTCATCTTCCTCTTGTTTTCGTAATGTAATTGGAATTTTGTCAGTATGCCATCTTCTTGGTTGTTCACCATTTGTTTGTTTGTATTTTGCTTGCTCTTCAGCAAGTTTCTTTTGTAAGCATTGGACTTTGGTATAAATTTTCTTCCATAATTTAGTAATCCTAAAAAAGTTTGAAGTTCTTTTAGTGTAGTAAAGGTTTTTGGAAAATCTTTTATTTTTGAATAAATATGTTGTTGTAATTCTATTTGTCCACTACTAATATTTTTTCCAAGAAAATCAATTTCTGTTTTAAATAATTCAATTTTTTTAGGGCCTAGAATTACATCATTCTTGAGTAGTATTTTTATTACAGTTAAAAGATGTTGTTTATGTTCTTCTTCTGTATTAGAAAATATTAATATATCATCAATGTATACTACAGTAAATGGTAAATGCCCAAACATAGAGTTCATCCATTTTTGGAATATTTAAAGAGCATTTTTTAGTCCAAAATGCATAACAAGCGATTCAAAATGCCCTTGTGGACTGCTAAAAGCTGTTAGTACAATTGATTCTTTATCCTCTAGTTTTATTTGCCAAAAACCTGATTTGGCATCAAATTTGCTATATTATTTTGCTCCTTGAATTTGCTTAACTAAATTTTCTACAGAACGAATAAAATACCCATCAAATTTTGTGCAACTATTTAATTTTCTATAATTTATTACCATTCTAGATTTTCCTCTTTTGACCTTAGCATGCTTTCTTACTAAGAATGCTGGAGAAGAATGAGGAATAAAACTTTTTTGGATGAGTTTAAGATCTAATAATTCTTTTATTTGCTTTGAAAAATCTTCTTTGTCAGGTGGTGTAACCATAATACTGTTTACTCTTACCTTAGAATCTTTATATTGTTCTATTAATTCAATTTTACAATATCTTAACGCTTTGTCAAATAACTTTAATGGATTATTAGAATAGAGTGGTTCTAACATATTATGTATTAAAGTTTCAAATTCATTTGCAGTTGGTTTATTATACGTGCAAATTTTTGGTTGTAATTTGCTAGGCATTTGTGTACTAACCCTTTCGATTAAGGTAGTAGTTTTTCGCTAATTTTTTATAGTCAGATTATAGCGTGACGTAATTGTAATAGGTAATGGGATTCTTGGAACAAGAGTATCGTCAAGTTCAAAAAAGTGTTTATTAAAAGGTGGTAGATGGTGGAGATTATCCATTTCCTAAAATACATTCATTTTCAAATTCTCGTGGTAATAAGGCAAAATCAAAATTATATACTTTATTATTGTTATATATATTTGGTATTTGAACTTGTAATCCTTTTATTTTATAGTTCATAGGGACATGTCTTCCCATAAAGTCATTTAGCATTCCCTTTTTATCTAAAGGTGTATGGAATTGTTTTGGTATAAAAACTTCTTGTAATAAGCCGACTTCAGCACCAGAATCTAGTAAAGCATGTATTGTGAATTCCTGATATTCAGGAACACATATTGTCAATGGAATATATATATGTAATTCTGCTTTTCTTTTTAAGTCTATGGATCTAATCATGATGTTTTTATGTTAGATAATGGAATCTTCACAACCAATCAGTCTGATTCCTGTTCTTTTTATTTTTCCAAGGTTTTAGTGTCCTACCTTCAACTGGGGATTCATGTCAAAAACTCATCCTATGGTTAATTCCCTTTAAAATGTCGGGTGTCAGTTCTACATCTGCTAACTCATGAACTGATTGTGTTCTTTGCAATGTATTCAAGGAAGAGGTTTCTTCTTTATTGTTTGTAATTGTGGAAATAGTATTTCCTGATGCTGTAAAATATTCTACAGGCATGTTTATTTTAGGTTTGAGAGATTTTACGAAAACTTGTATTTCATTGTCGAACTTTAGATGTCTTATGTCAACTAATTTTGGTTGGATTGTTTTTCCCAATCCAACTTCATAAAGTTTAAAAAACTATCTAGGTGTTATTGATTTAAATGTGGACGTATCATTTAAAGCCATACAATGTTCCCATTGTATCCCTAAGACTTCGGAACCTGGTAAAAGTTCAATATTTTGTAGATTAATTAATAACGTACAAGCTTTCTCTATATTTTGATCTTCAAGGCTAATACAAAAATCAGGATGTATGTTTACGGCAAACAATCTATTCGCTAGATTAGATTTTGCTCCTCCTATAATACTATTTAAAGGATTGTTTGTAATTATTTCATCCATGCAAACAATCATTATTGGAGTATCAATACCAAATCTAAAAATGCCAGTTATTTTTAGTTGTATTAATCCTATATGTAGATATTTCATTCTTGGGTATTTTTGTTTTATTTTTTTTATTTTTTCTTTATTTAGTAGACTTATTGAAGTGAAATCTTCTTCCCCTTTTAATTCTATATTTCCTTGCATACGTTCAAATATGTATGTATGTTGGTTAAGAAATTTTGATTTAAAAGATATAGGTTTGTAGATTTCTTTTTTATCTAAATGAAGAATTGCTTCTTTTAATTTTTATAAATCCTCATCTATGATGATTAACCGTTCTCCAGTACTATCTTGTATATTAGGATTTGTAATTTCTTCAGATGTAAATGTGTTTATATAAATTCGATATTCATGATATGTTTCTATATTTCTTGAAGTTTGGGATGGAGAAGTACCTAATGGAGTACATGTTTCTTGGTCATAAAATTCTTCTTTTATTATTGGAAGATCTTCGTATTTATGTATTACAAGTAATCCAGTTGGATCTCCCTGTCCAATCGTGTAATCTCTATCTTCTAAACTAGTACTTTTAAGGAAAATGGAAATATTAGTTCTTGAAAGTGTTCTATTAGCCCGTTTGTTATAAAAATATTTTCTTTTGCATGCTTAGGAATATTATGAATTAATCCATAGTATCCTAATGGAATTTTTATTATTAAATCCAAAAAAAACCTCTATTGTACGATATCTTTTTAGATTAATATTTCTTCCTGCATATAATGTATATCCTGAGAGTTCATTCTTTCCTTTTTTTAGAAGAATTGCATAATTGGTTAAAGGTATGATTTTAATTTGATTTTGCGTTTGATTAATCGTTATCACATTAATCTTAAAATTTTTGAATGATGATCTAATTATCTCATCTTTTGATTTATTTTCTTAAGAATCATTTGATGTTTCTGAATAAATTGATTCAGTTTCATAAATTGAGGAATTATCTTCACTTGTTATATCCTCAATAGTACCAACATTTATACCATATTCTTTTACGTCAGTTAGGATTATACTTTTTATATTTTTGGACATTCGTTAGCATAATGTCCTTCTTCATTACATTTAAAACATTTACAACCCTTTTTAAATTTCATTTTAATAAATTTCTTTTTGTAGAATTTATTTTCTTTCTTCTTATATTCTGGTTTCCATTTTTTCCTTGTTATCCTAAATTTTGGTTTCTCTTTTTGTTTAGGATATTTAGGTTTATATTTCTTTCCATATTCTGGAGGACAGCCATATCTTACATTTATATCTTCTGCATATTTGTAACAACATTCAAATCCAAGTTTAGAATTTTTTTAATTTTCTTCATTTGTTTATGAGCTTTTGCTTGTTCACAAACTTTCTCTATAGTTTCCATGCAAGCTTTTTTTAGTAGACCCGTGCTATGGTTATCATCTACTTGGGAACCTTTAAGGATACCGTATCTTTCTTTAATAATATTATCCCATGGGTAAGGAATTTTTATGAAAAATGCTTTTAACCAAAAAATATTTTGTTCATTAGTTGTTAGACTATATATTAGTCCTATGTATTTGGCAGTAAATTCTTCTAACATGCAAATATCACATAACTGTATCTTTAGTAACTATTTTTCACAATTTTCGTCTTCCGTTAATATCTCACTGGTAAAATCTGTTAAGAGTAATTTTGATAAGCCTGCTAGGGCTTTTTACTTTGATCGTTCATTTTTTACTTTTTGTAAATATTCTGGATTTATTTTTTCAATATTCCTTGGCCAATCTAAGGCGTCCCTTGTCCAATAACTTGTTGCATAATGTAAAAATTCAACAGTATTCATTACTGGTGGTAATAGATATATTACTCCACCCATATGTTGTAACCACGTATTAACATATTTTTTAATTTTTCTATGTGGGATTCGATCTATATTAAATGTTAAATTATGATCTAAAGAAGAATGGTCTTCATAAAAATGTTTCAATTTTCTTCGTGAAGAATGATATCTAATCCAATCCGCTCTTGTACCATGTTTAATAATTTCAGGATAAGGGTCATCATGGTCAGACATTTCAACATCTATTTGAAGTGGCTGTGCATTTATTGGTGGCACATTTACCGTTGATTGAAAATTTGGAGTTCTTAAAGCTAAAGTGCTTTCCATCTCATTAATATTGATTTTATAATTATCTTCTTCTGATTAATCCAATCTTTTGACTAAAAATAATTAATTGCCGAAGCATACTTTTCATAATAAGAGTAAACTTTCGTACTTTCAATTTCTCTTGTTATTTCCTTTTCTTGAAGAGTAAGAAAATTTTTGTAAAACAGTTTCTGGTCATATTTTCTATTTTTCATCTAACTATATATTTTTATAAACAAATTTAAAACTATTTCACTATAATTATTTATTATTATAAAGAGTTTTTTTACTATAAAACCTATATATTGAATATTTAAAATTAATCAAATATTCACAAATCAAAGTAGTGAAATTTCGTGTCGTTACAATGCGTCTGCCATCTCTAGGCCAACTCTGGCCAAGCTAACGTCTCCATCACCACACCAGCCTACACACACATTTGCACTCATACCAACATCTCCATATGCATACACATATGCACACGCACTGACACACACAAAACGCACGCATGCACACATGACTACACATGAATCACATATGAACGCACACAACACTTGTAGCAGAGTTATTAGATGAATCTCCTCTATGGCACGACTATCTCGAATGCAACATAAATGAAAGATGTAACTTACTTCATTTTCTACAACTTTGATGTTTACTCTTTTCTCTAATTCTTCGTATATTGGGAGATAATGGAATTATTAAATGAAAAGTGAAAGTGGAACAATGCCTGTTGCTAAAAAAATGAAAATATGTATTCATGCGTGAGTGTTGCTTCCTTCCGCTAGTATCCATGTGTACATTTACATAAAATGCAAATATACTTCATAGTAAAGCAACCAAGGTACAAATAATTAAATGCAACATTAAATACTAAAAACGTGCGCACATAGAGAATGATAGATATTTTTGTTGTTTCAAGTTTTAATATTTAAAAGTTTTGGGGTACGACGCTACATCATATTCCATTCGCGCATGGACCACGGACGACCGAAATAAAAATATGATCGCGCACGACAACCTTAGGCGATCATAAAACAACAATAAAATAGACAAGTTAACTTATTCTATTAAATTACCGACGTTTGGTGCAAAATGCATCAAACAAAAATATATTTATTTTCCAAATTAAAAATTACAGAAAAATTCTATAAATTAAATTAAAATGGCATCATCAAAAATCAAGTCATTTTATCAAAATTTGATTTCCTTAAAATTTATTATATTCGAATCAAATCTGAATATTTAAATAGATTAAATATTCACATTCGAAACATCAAAAATTGTGGGTCGTTTCAAGCTTAACCTTCAGCTCGGATAACGACCTGTCTTTTTGACCACTGAAAGTTGATATCGAATACTATCACTGTGTTCAAATGTCGAACATCCAATCGACAAAAGGGCAGATTGTTAGGGTAAATAAAAAGAAAAGAAGAGAGAACAGAGAAAATCATAATCTCAAAGTGGAATCAATAACATAAAATATAACAAGGATAGTAAAAACCGTCTCTCCAAAAATACATAGTATATCAGAGTTAAAAACAAACCTTATCAACTGGACAGTTATAAAGTCTTAACCTTAAAATTACCGATATAGATACTATATAATACAGCAGAGAATAAAACACTACGATAAGTGAACCCCTATCTGCTCTCCAAGATCTCCATAATGCCAAAGCAAACCTTGGAAAATACTCGGTTTGACCTGAGCATTATAATAAAATAACAACCGGATCAGTCTGGAAATGCCAGCGTGAGAAAACATAAATAATGGAGAACATATAGAAGTTCTGTGAGACCACGCCGTTAATGCAGAAAGGTTTTTTGACCTCACAAGAATAACATCCATATAGGAAAGAGTAGAGATAAACAACATGAAATAAATCCAAATAAGAATGAACATAAATAGTATTAAAAACCAGACTTGGAAGAATGAAAATAATCCGAGCAAAATCCAAACTACATAGAATGGATAAAACAAGATAACATTCCAAACTTGATAGAATGGACAAAACCTATAATTAAACATCGCAAAGAGTGATTGACTCTTCCTGTTGCAATTAAAGAAAAGCAGATTCAATGGTTCGAATTAAATAAGGGAAGTAAATTTCTAACAAATGACTAGGAAGGTGCACCACCCTTGAAGTATACCTCTAGTAATATACTTCTGAGAAGCTCATATTGTAACGACCCGTAAATCCGCATAATTAAAGTTGACAATAAACCATGCATGCCCAACTCAAATTTGATGGAAAGATGGATAATTATAGGAAAGAAATAAGAAAGAAGAAGAGAAAAGAAGAAGAAGAGAAAAGAAGAAGAAGAGAAGAGGGACTGAAAACAACACGGAGTCTCACAATCGTAGTGGAACAATATATAATATAATATCAATGATCTTTACAAAAGAGAAACTGTAATATACATACATCAAATTAAAGTACACAAATAACCAATCATCAGGCTGGACAGTTATAGCAACTTGTCCTCACAATAACGATAATTTAAACAACAATGCAGCAGAAAAATAAATAATTACAGGAATACGTCATGAAGACCTCCAGCTCATCTCCTGAGTTCCAATGCATACAAGGCAATCTGTAAATATGCTCGGTCTGATTCGAGCATTATAATAAAATAACATCCAAGTCAGACTGGTAAACCGGCGTGAGAGAACACACCCAGTTGGATTTTTAAAGTTACCAAACTCTTTTCAAAATAAAGATATCTCATAAGACAACGCCGCACATAAACACGGATGAGTTTTTACCTTACGATAACCAGACATTTTCTATAGAAAATCTAGTGATACTATAATAATGTCTAGGGATTTAAAGTAAATATATAAAATAGGCGAAATGCTTACCCTCAAGTTTAGCATAGTTGGGCAAAACCAAGTCCATAGAGCTCGTATTGGAGAATGGATTCCATACTATGACAAGGTAAGGAACTACCTTCTGATGGTACATAGATAAAATGCACCAAGGTCAGACAATAACATCTTGTACACCTGCCACACAGGACTGGCCTACCACTTGACTAGTAGTAATGAATATTATCACCCCTTTCATTAATGGGCCTCGAACCATACATGAGTAGATAGTAACCGATATAGATTTGGAAGTACCATACCCTAATGGGAGCGACCCACTTGGCCCTGTTGCATGCCCGATTTTTGTCATTTCCCGGTTGATGAGGCTCGAGGCTACGTTTTGCCTTTATATCGCACTTCCCACTTGGAATGCTAACACTGCCTTCCAAGCAATAATGCAATTGCCAGCATTCATCCATACAAGTCCATTCTAGGATTGAAAGAAACCGAAGGCACCACTTCTGCTACATCCATTTTGGAACCATCCTCGGGATTAGTAGCAAGTAGCCCTTGTACTTCAAATGCTCCATTTCGATTATCTTTAAGATATTCTAATTCAAAACGCTTAGTCCGGTTCAAAGTGGTTTTCGGATAACATATCTGATCCTGGTCTCTTCGAATGGATAGCTATAATTTAAAATTGGCCAACATTTGATAGTCGGTTATTTAACTATCAAATAAATAAACAATGCAACCAAAGGTTTAATTTTCTAAGGAAAAATAACACTGGTTAAGTACAAAGCAACTCTGGTCCTCTTAAATTACTTATTCCTTTAATTTAGAACCACTTTGTAAATCATTATATTAAAAACACTTTCACGAAGATTATATATTTCACAAACCCATCTCTACACTTTGCAATACTTAAAAAATATTCATATACTTAACTCAACTTTATAAGTATACTCACAACGCATTTCATCTTAAAAACTTAGGAAACTTTCCATATAGTTATTTTAACAGTATAAGTATATTCACAAACCTTAACAAAGATTCCCATTTTAAAATCATACTTATTTGATTCAAAACAAAGTCCTTTAAAAACATTAATACCAATATGCCCAAACTTTCTTGTTCACAAGTCTCTTTCATAATTTCAATTCCATTCCAAATTTTCCTTTCAAAACTTTATTTATAAATTTCTTTATAAATTTTTAAACCATAACTATAAATTTCTTTATAAAATTTCCAAACTTATTTGATAACTCCATTATAAACCTTCCTTATACTATTTATAAACTCTTTATAAAACTTATTTTATAAATAGTTATTTATAACTTATTTTATAAAACTTCTTGAAAATATATATTAATTATAACTCCTTTATAAATTTCCAAATCCATTTAATAACTCCTTTATAAACATCCTATTATATTATTTATAAAACCACTTTTATAAAAATTCTTTTATAAAATATCATTTGTAAACTCATTTTATAAATTCAATTTATACAACTATATAATAGAACTCCTTTTTAAACACATTCTCCAAATAGAACATCAAACTCCACATATAGACAATTTCCAAAATACACCTATGAAACTTATATAGTTTTGCATAACACGACCACTTTAAATATTGCAATATATTGCCAAATGGAATTTATTTCTTCCTTTTCCCAAAATGACATAAATTTCCTTTTTATAAGATATTACTTATAAAACCATTTCTCTTATTCCATAAAACACTTTTCATAACTCTATTTCCACTTATAAAATAATATTTAAAATATATTTCCTTTTACGACTTGTTATACAAAATGATTCACAACTATTACTTTAAATATTCCGATATCCTTTTGAACCACAAAATTCCCTTTAAAAATAAAAGATAACCTTTTTAAATTTGTCTTTTAAAATAAATATTTATTATTGTTATAATTTTTCTGAAAACAAATACTCCTAAAATAATCATTTAAAACATTTCTTATATGTATATAAATTTAAAAGAATAAATAAGAACTTGAAAATAAAAATAAAGTTTTAAAAACACATTTAATTTAATATATCATAGAATTTCCAAAAATAGAATCAACTACTTTTTTCTAAACAACATTCCGCATCTTTTTATAAATCCACATTTGTGATTTATCTCTCTAATCTATTTAATGATAATAGTTCCCTTAATTTATAAAACATCGTTCATGAATCTATCCTTTTATTCATAAAATACTATTTTACAAATCTTCACTTTATTTGTAAAATGTCACTTTTATACATTATCACATTTATAAATTGCCGAACTTTAAAATAAGTCTTAATATATGTGTGTGTGTGTGTGTGTATATCACTTTATATAAAATAGTTAATAAATATTTATACCAAAATATTTCTATCTTCTTTTTAAAACCATATTCCTTTATTATAAAAGACGGACTTATTTTAAGATTTTAAAAATCTTTATTTTACAGTTCAAAAATGTCTTTAAAATATTTTATAAAACTATTAATTTATAATGTTTAAAAATCATACTTTTACATAACTTATAAAAAATTCCTTCTCTTAATAATTCAAGAATAATTATTAACATATAAATTTTCTGAAATCACATAAAATTCTTTTAAAAAATTTGAATCTTCGCTTTATAGTATTTTAAAATTCTAAAAATGTAGTCCAATACTACGATAGCACTAAATAGGGAAAAATCATCCATGTCATCGGATATGGCATCCAACACATCATATATCAAATTATATGAAAAATAAAATCAATAGTGTGAGGAATCCTGTTGGATCCCTCCAACCTGTCCCCTTGCATCATGTACGGTATATTATTATAAAATATAAATCAACTACTTCGAAGCGGGATCGTATACAAAGGGTCATCCGCTCTTACATGGGAACATAATAGGGTCTCATCCGATTTAGGGGTAGGAATATATCCAAACCTACTAATAAAATAGTAAATCATCCCCACGGTCAACAAACAATCAATAATAAAATTTATCCACACTTATATAAAAATATAAGTGGGCCAGAGAGGTGAGTTAACTTACTTTGAATCCAGTTTTCATCAAAATGCTTTTGGTTTGAATTAAAATTGAACAAGCATCCAATTTTAACCCAAATTCCTACTAGCTCCAAATCCATCCATTCCAACTCCATAACGTAGCTATCGCTGATACGATTGCAATGCAACTTGTCATGTTCAATTTGGACCTCATATGAATTAGATATGAATTAATGAAGTTTGAGATTATTTATATTTTGATTAACATTAATTGATAAAATAATTTAAACCTTTATTACCTTCCCTCTCAAACTCACGCATGCTTGTTCCAAGTGCCAAAAACGCGACCACGTTCCATCGTTACCGTGCCGCCATCGTCGCCCTGCCGTCCATAGCGTCGCCACTGAGTACCGCCCACGTCGCCATGCTTCCACCGCGACCACCCACACACCCTAAATCGACGCCAATCACTAAAAATTGAACCCAAACTATTAATAAAGGGAGTGGAATTTCTACCACTGTGCTTCATTTTGGCTTGATCCAATAGTTGATTAGCTTCGTCCTGTTGAGCTCTACAACTTTGTTGAAGTCGAGGCCTAGAAACGATTGTAGTGTCGCCGATCGACGTGGGTCCTTAGATGAAGCTCTTATTTTAATGGCAGCCGAAGCTATTTAGGGCTAGGGTTTTGCAAATGAAGATATATGATGGCCTTATGTAGAAATTTTCGTGGCACTATTCATGCGTTAAATTTTCAAACTCCAAACGAGGCATGCCATCTGGCGTTCTATATGTAATACCCCTATTCCGAACACAATAAAACTTTTATCGAGACCCAAATCCATCATATACAGAAGTTAGCTTTCCAAAATCAATATATACTAATTTAAGTTCCTTTAATTAATTTCTACGCGTTTCGTACTCGCATGATCAAATGATATATCCGATCACCATGAAATTCGACCGCATACTATAATTCACTATTATGGATCCAATAGAACTGGTTTCGTCCAATTTCGAGATAGTGTCCCAAAAAGCTATTTTCACCCATTAATTAAAACGACTTATTATTAAAACTAGTTTGATCACTTTTAATTCAGATTTAAAAGTTTACTATCTTCATTCTTATTCAAAGAGAATTTAAATTAGCTTTCGAAATCATTTTCATTAATATTAAATTCAAGATTCAATTATTTAAACAAATTCCAATATTCAAATAACCATTGTATTTGAAATTCAAGTTATTTAACTTATAAAGTTAAATTTTCAATATTCGAAATAAATTAAATATTCCAAATTCAAATGATTGAAATTCTGGGTCATTACACATATACTCTGTGACACTTCTTGAAAATGTACCAGCCAGACCCCGCCAAACCTTATCGATTATATAAATATTTCAGATCTAAATGCGTAAATGAATTTGATCTAGATGAGATGTGAAAATACCCTAATGGGAGCAACCTAACATAGTTGGATGTTCTTTTGCTCTTTGGGTTCAGCCATTTTCCTGCAAAGGATATCAAAGCTCAAAAGAGCAGCAAATCATTTTTAAGGTGACGATACACCATGAAGAAAGCTGGATCCGATAGTAAATAAATCAACTATCAGAGATAATTAAAAATGATCGTATATGGAAATTAAATATCATATACTTACCACTACTCTTCGATTCCAAACAAGTGCTATCTCTCAGTTGAAGATGAAGCCATGCAAGTAAAGATAGTGTTATTACCAAACATCGCCTTGATGACATTTTGAACCTATTATATAGAAACGAGTCCAAGCCTCAATGTTTAGCGTTAAAAGTATGATTAGATCCTTTTCATATAAGCGATAATATTACGGAATTACTTTTTTATAACCGAATCGAACTTTACTTTTTAAAACAAAACTTGTGCTTGATTTCCATATTACAAACATTGGTAAAAACACTTTGGAAATATTCTTTAAAAATATTCTTAAAAAAGACAAACTTATAATACTAAGTGTATTAAAATAAGGGTAAAAAACAAATGCCATTAAAACATTTTTGACTATAACCCAAACAATTTACATTTCGCTTTATTTATAAATAATTCCTTTTAAAGGTGCAACGACCTAGAATTTAATCACTATTTAATGAATATTTAAATATATTTTTAAATAATTAATAATTAATTTTATTAATAAATAAAACTATCTTAAATAAAAACTAATGATGTTAAAATCATTTTTCAAAATTTGTTTGCCAATATATATAGTTCATAGAGAAATAGAAAATGTGACCGGAAATTATTTTCATAAATATCGATTTTTCATCGGCTAAAAGTTACTCAAAATGCCATAACACTATTGTAAACACACATGCACACAATACAAAACATTTTAAACATGGAGTGTACATGTACATATATGCTTACTTAAACATATAAACATACAAGTTAAAAGAAGATTTTATTTCATAAAAATATATATACATAACATATATAAAAATGCTCTTTTTTAACACAAGTACAAGGAGATATGGCATGAATAGTGCAAGGAGAGGAGGGGGGTACATGTGTGTGTACAAAATGAAGGGGGGAGAGGAGTGGAGATGCATGTATGCATATATTTTATAATAAGCACTTATATATTTTTTAATTAATTTCCTAAGCCTATATATATCCCCTAACTTTCATTTTTCTCATTTTACAATCTCTTTCTCTACTTTAAAATTCCTAAGAGCTTAAGCAAAACATCCATGGCTTCATCTTCATAAATTTTTAAAAATGAAAAAAAATCACCTTTTTGGCTAAAATCTCCTCTTTAGTTCATAAAAACATTTCAACATCTTTTACGACACTTCACTTCCAAACTACCAGCAACCATACACCCAAGCACCCCATGGCCGAGCTTAACAAGGCCGAGGCCAAGCACAAAGCCACTTGGCCTGTAACGACCCAGAATTTTTGATAATTAAAATTCGAATATTTAATTGATTTTAAATATTAATAAATGGAATTTGGAAGTCGAATGATTTATTATTCGAATATTGGATTTAATTTGATAATTAAATCGATAATTTAATAGTTGAAATTCCAGAAATAATTGTAAATCGAGTTTAAAATGATTGAAAATGATTTGTAAAATTTTATTTAATCATACTGGAGTTATAAAAATATTTTAGAACTCTTAAAATTGAATTTGGAGTTAATTTGTGAAAATTGAATATTTTAATATTTAATTATCGACTGTAAAAATAGCCAATTTTCGAACAGTCTCAGAATTGAACGAGACCAGTTCCATTGGATCCGTAATAGTTAGTTATTATCGGATTTCAATTTTCGTAGCAAACGGAGTTGTCGTTTGACCGTGGCAACTCGAAACGCATCGATATCGTTTTAATTTTAAATCGTCGAGTTAAAATAGTCATTTTTCAAAAAGTCTCGGATTTCGACGAAACTAGTTTCATCGGATCCGTAATATGATATTATTGTAAGATTTCAAATTTCGTAATTTTTGGATGTGCCGTTTGTCCGGGGCAAGCCAAAACGCCTTGAAATCGATTTAAATCGGTTTAATTTAAATTGATCGTTTAATTGCATATCTCGCACAGACGACCGAATTAGCTCCCAAAACACGTTCCATTGCGTTCGGAACGCGGGGTAAACCCCAGAAATGCCAGTCACCGCGCGAGATTTGGAGTTCGAAAATTCCGGATGAATAGTGATTTGTGAATTTTTCTATATAAACCCCTCCACTTTTTCATTTGCAAAGCAATTCAACCCTAGGGTTTTAAAAACTGCAGCCGCCTCTTATAAAACGAACGGCCAGAATGTGTCGATCTTCTTCTCTCAATTGCTTCCAATCCACGCATTCGTTCAAAAAACTTTCAACTACAATGTTGAAGAGCTAGGTGAGATCTTGCGATCCATACAATGATGATGAATTTTCGAGCAATGAGATGGCAGCAATTCCTGTTCAAAGTCGCGCATTTCGTGTACGTTTTCCCATTCGAGCATGCGACCGAGCTTCAAGCAAATCCAGGTGAGGGTGGAGGCGAGTGCGTGCTTCGAAGTGCTGGAGTTGGATCGTTATAAAAGCAATCGTGGTGGTCGCGTGATGTAGGGTCAGGAGGCGGCAGTGGGTTCTAAATCGCGTACGCGATTATCACCTGGGGAAGAAGTTACGAACGGCTTAGATTCTAGGGCAAACTGACGGAAGGCCCTGATTTGATCTAGGTTAAAATAAAAAGAAATTTTGTAAATTAATTTTAATTTAAATCGTATAATCTTTGTAATGCGATAACTTCTTCATACGTTATCAGATTTCGATGAAACAAAGTGCGTTGGAATCGTATTTGCGAATACTATGCGATGCAATTGGTTTGGAGTCGTTTGGAGCTAGTTGGAATTTCGGGTAAAATTAAACGCGTGTTTAATTTTATCCGAAATAAACGCTGA
This sequence comes from Allium fistulosum, assembly GCA_030737815.1. Classification (NCBI taxonomy): domain Eukaryota; kingdom Viridiplantae; phylum Streptophyta; class Magnoliopsida; order Asparagales; family Amaryllidaceae; genus Allium; species Allium fistulosum. The sequence goes on along the minus strand of CM060903.1, from coordinate 412,161,590 downwards.
AATCAGAATTAAAATCACGGTGAGATCTTCTCACTCAAATGAAAGTGGATTTTCTTTTACAGTTATTAATTAATGATTGACTGTTTGGATTTGTGATATTAGATATTTTAGGATATATCTATATATAGCAATATATACATATTGGCATATGTATATATTGGATTGATGATTTCCCGCCTCGTATAGCGGATGAGACCCTATTGCGCCGTTAGTAAGCGGATTTTTATAAAACCCATATACCGCGATAATTCCGTACTGGAGCGGAATTGGTATTGTGCTAACATCTTTGGATGCAGGGAAACAGGTTGGAGGGATCCAACTGGATTCCTCACCGTATTGATTATTTACAGATATTTTGATATATTCTGTTATCATATTGATATATGATATTGACTGTTGTGATGGACTAATTGGTGTTGTTGCATCATCGGATTCAGTTTTGAAATGTAAAAATAACGACTTTTACTTTAAAAGGGTTTTTAAAGTGATTTTTGAAAATATACGTTTTATGGAATTTTTGAATCGATTTATAAACGTAAAATTTTGAAGTTATAAAAGTTAAGATTTTTGTGAATTATGACCGTAAGGTGATTTTTGAAATAAATAGTTTAAGCAATTTATAAAATGGTTTGAACTGAGATTTTCGAATTTTTGTGAACAGTTTATTTAAAAGATCTAAAAAGTTGATATTTATAAATTTAAAATATTGGAATTTTAAAACAAGATGATAAGTGTTAAAGATGAAATTTATAGAATTATAAATCGTGAGGATATGGAATTTATAGATTCATAAATTATGAAATTATAAAATGGATGAAACTGTAGAATAAAAGATTTATAAGAGATTTACTTATAAATTGGATTTTTACCTTTAGATGGAATATTTATCGAATTTTTAATAAAGGAGATTTATTAAATTGAAGTCGTTAGAAAATAGAAATAGAATTTATAAACGTTGTTTTATAAATTCGAGATCAATTGGATTTGATAAATTAAATATAGAAGATTATTAAAGGAAATATATTCGCGATTTTGGATACCGAATTATCCTTAAATTGAATGTGTAGAAAAGACTGAAATTTGGTTAGTGAAGTATATTCACGATTTTGGGACAGTGAATATATTGTTAAGTAAAATGGATTTATTTTTGAAGAAGTGATATTAAAAATGAAGTTAAACATTTTAAAGATGTTTTAAAATGTATTATAAATCGAAAGCAGAGATTTCCGCAGTTCTTGTTGAAATAGACGTTTTCGAGAAATTTAAGGAAATGGTGGAAATGTTGTTAAAAATGAAGTTACTGTTGTTATAGTAAATGATTTCCGAAAGGAAATGTTTTGATGTAGTATTGGGATTTATATATCTATCTAAATCCGAATCCCTATACAAGTGATTTCGAGTCGTCGTAACGATGTTTTACGCAACATTCGTTTTGACTCAAATAGATGTTGAAATTTATGATTTCCTTAAAGAATGAATATATACTTAATTTGATTTAAGTATATCGAATATTTTCTAAGTGTTGAAAATAAATGATTTGTGAATTACTTATTTTTAAATAAGTATGGAAATGCTTTTCCAATATAAAGTGAACTGTTTAGAGATTTTATCTTTTAAAGATAAATTGAAAAGTGAATATTTGAAAATTTGTTTTCAAACGGTTAAGTGTGGAAATTTTATATCTAGTAAAAGATATTTTGGAAGATAAAAATAATTTGGGAAAATTATTTGGAATCTGATGATGTTGCGCATCTTTATTGATAGTTAAATAACCGACTATCAATAATTACCTTTAGATAGGTATTTGTTGTGAATTGGATGAATTTGAATGCCACACTTATTTTTGAAAAATCGCTCACTATTCGGGTTAGCCGGGAAAGGACCATGGGGTCGTATAACCCATTCCGAATATGTGATACGTCGTTATGAATTGCATTCGAAGACCGGTGTTGAAGACCGGATATTTTTGAAAACGGAAGGATTACCGTCGAGTTACTCTACATCGGCTGATCTCCGGTTTAGAGGTTTTATCACCCTTAGTGACGGGAAGTCCGGACGTGATTAGAAATTTATCCGGAAATGCAAGGGCTTCGTGAGAAGTGCCTTCGGTTCTGTTCGATCTCGGAACAGACTTGTATGGATTGTGTGTCTGACGTTACAATTTGAGATATAAAGCTGATTTCTTTCAAATACATTTCTGTTGGTGGCGGAGAATTTATTCTCTTAGCTTAACACCCTTCTCTGAGACGTACGAGCTCAGAGGTTATGTAGTTGAAATTTATCAGCGATATATCCCAATTTGGTAACGTGGCATACTGAGTGTTGCTGTGAAATGATCAGTGTTTGATCATTTGTGATATGATCATTTGTTTGATCTTATATCTTTGTGATCATAGGTTGATCATTTTGTTTGACCCGAAGCAGGGCTTTTTGTAGAAAGCGTAGCTTTGTGGACGAGACTTCGTCGAGCCTCACACCCCGGAAATGGTCGAAACAGGAAGAATGCGGCAAGGTTCTAGGGAGTAGCGCCCCTTAGTGTATGTCATTCCTTCTGGATAAATGTGGTATCATGGTATGGAGCCCAGATACTTAACCTCTGTGGTTACTGCATTATTATTATCTATGTGGTTTGTTGGAAATCGGGGATCCTCGGGAAGATCGGTGACGATCGGGGGATGGCATACGCGTGTCAGTAGTTACCTATTTTTGCAGAGGTAACCCGGCCTTGTGTTGGCAGAGATCCGGTTAGGTTCTCGGGTCGTCTATTCCAGGGACGTACCCATCGTGGATAGGAAGTTCCTTAGCCTGGCCATTTGTTGGAAATCCAAAGAAACAATACGATCTTGTACGGTTTTAGTTGTAGAACCTATCATTCACTTATGGTGGTCACCACTGTTTGGATGGTAGCTATAGTAGGCATAAGTGCGGAATGCCTATGCTGGCTAAGATTAATATTATACTTTCGAAATGTTTTCTACACTATGCACTAATAATAATATCAAAAATGATTTGATTTGGCGTATCAAGCATCTTTGACTATCATAAGAAGAAATCTCCTCCAAGTCTGCGTTTGCATTGTGTGTGTGGTGGGAGGTCTTATGGTAGTCTCATTTTCCGAAAAGCATTGCGAATTTTCTTTAAAGTTTTCCTGTTGTTTATTTTAAAGAATAACTGTTTTACGATCTCACACCAGTCACCATGACTGACTCGGAGTTTATTGTTCCCTTCTAAACTCTGGGTGCCCACCAATTTCCACACGGGCAGTCTAGAGTTAGATTATCAGGATATTCTGGATATTCTGGAGCTTGGAGATAAGCTGGATGACGAGACGTAGTATTTGTATCTGATATATTTATTCCGCTGTGTATTCTGTATGAGGACAAGTTTATATAACTGTCCATTGTTGTATATGACTCTGATTGATGTATGTATAAACTGATATAGTTCTTTGTTTTAAAAAGACTAGTGATTATCTATTATATGTTATTCCGCTGCGATATGTGAGATTCTGATATTGTTCTGTTTCTGTTGCTGTTCTGTTGTTCTTCTTTCTTTCTTCTCTTTTTCTTCTATCTTCTTCTTCTTCTACTTTTTCTTTTTCTTAAAACCATAACTTTTCGGGTTTCCAGCATTCGATGGCTCAGCAGTCGATAAAGTGAGTATCGATGTTGAATTTTCGAAAGTCGAAAATTTTCGGGATGTTACATGGCCTAGCCCATTTCAAGTGTTAGAGTGACCAAAGTTTCAATTTTTGCAAGTTTCTGAACTGTTTTAAAGTTTTGGCAAAACTTCGTCTTGAATTTAAAAAGTTTCAGCAAGTAAAACTTTTGTTTTTGGAAAAGAAAAATACTGATTTTGATCAACTATATGTTGTGAAAATATAGTGGTTGTTGTATTGAATTACCATGTTGTGTTGATGGTATATGATTATATGTTTATATTTGAACTTGGATTTGTGATTTGGTTGTTAAATAATATGGTTGGATATGGATATGTGATTGGTTGGTTATGATATGATGGTAGTGTATTTATGAACCAAAACCAAGTTATTTGATGTAAATGTTGTGAAATTAGCACCCTGAAAAGTCGTAAAGGACTAGAGATCCGATTGAAAACGAAAGGCTCTTTTTATAGTTTTGGATTTTGAAAATGTTTTCCAAGTTTTCACCTTTGTTTTTAAATTTTCAAAACTTTTCCCTTAGTGTTTACAAATATGTTATAGCTAGAGTTAAAGTGAAGTTTTCACCTAGAAATCGATTTATGGTTTGATTATGATTTTTGATTAATTAAATTAATTTTAAATTAATTAAAGTTCAAAGTATGATTTTTGATTTAATTTAAGGTTAATTAAATTTAAATTAAGTTTTAAACTTATGATTTGTTTTAGGTTTGTTTATTTTAAAGTTTCTTTCAAAACTCTATCGATTATTTATTTTTAACCAATTTTCTTGTTTAAGTAAATTATTTTAAAACCAAGGATCTCTTGTCCATGCTATTAATTAGCTAAATGAATTAAAGTAGTTGTAATAAAACGTTGATATGTTTTATTGCAAGTAAGTCAATACTTATCACAGATACCACACTTCGGGAACGTAATGAATACAAAGGTGTTAATTTCGATAAGCGGGTCATGATAATCTAAGCATATGAAATGTATGTTCATATGTAAGTCTTACACCATAATAGTGGAATAGTCCACTATAAACAACTTGACCCCTTAAAATTATCGAATCTTGGTTTGGAGAGACCGGGATCGGATATTAGTTGTATCCGAAAACCACTTTGAACTAACGAATACGTTCGAATTAGAAATAGTAAAGGTCCAAGACGAAGACTTTGAAATGCAAGGGCTATTTGCTACTAACCCCGAGGGTGGTTCCAAAACGGGTGTAGTGGAGATAGTGTCTTCGGTTCGTTCATCTCCTGAACGACTTGTATGGATGAATGCTAACATTATGTCAACATTTGGAAGGTAGTGTTAGCATTCCAAGTGGTAGTGCTATAATAAAGGTAAATACAACATCAAGCCTCATCAACTAGGAATGACTAAAACATGGGAGACGCAGCAAGGCTAAGTGGGTCGCTCCCATTAAGGTAAGGCCATCCTTATCTAGAGTCCCTACTATCAACTCATGTTTGCTTCGGTATGATTTTTGATCCCAACTGTGGGGTGATCTTAATCGTACCTATCCAACAAAGAGTAGGCTGGTCTTGTGTTGACAGAGGATCCATGTGAGGTCCTCGGCGATATTTTATCTAGAGATGCACTATGATGGGCGGTACCCTAGTAGCCCAGTCATTATATGGAATCCATTTCCCAATAAGTGCCTTAGGTCTTATTTGTATACCTATTATGCTGGAATTTAATTAATGTAACAATTTTGGCTATGTGAATTGTTTATTTGAAAACCCTAGACATTATCATAATATAACTGGACTTCTATATAAAGTGTTTTATTTTTCTTAAGGTAAAAACTCATCCTATTTATGTGTGGCGTGGTCTTACGAGACACCTTTGATTTTAAAGCGTTTTATAAAAGTAAAAATTTAAGTTGTTTTGAGTTTACTCACACTAGACTCATGTCTGACCCGGAGTTTAATTTTATTTTCCTAAAACTCTTAGGTACTCAAATTTGTATGAGTAGCCAAGTGATCCAAGTTTCTTATGGAAGCATTTTGAAGGAGCTGGAGCAGGTGGCTTCGCTGTTAGCTAGTTATTATCTTATTCCGCTGTATTTTATGTATGACCTATGTATTTTTGTACGAGAAGGTAGTTATAACTGCCCAGTTGAAGGTTGTAATGTAATGTAATGACTCTGATGTATTATTATTATGGAAATGAAAATGTAATATCCTATGTTATCTATTATATGTTATTCTGATTCGTGGTGAGATTCTGTAATTGTGTAGTTTCTTCTTATCTTTCATTTTCTTCTACCCTTAATGGCTCGTCTTTCGGTGCAAGAAAGACGGTCCTATAATTTTGGTATCAGAGCTTAGGTTAAGCAACCACCTTGGCTTTGGCTTGAGGGTCAACTTAGAGAGTGTGTATTTGTAATTTTTATTTGTATATTTATATCTGATAGATAGAGCAGCTTGATATGTTTGATTAGTACCATTCTTTCCAGATTTATCTCGTCCAAGTATTCTAATATTTATCATACTATGTCCAAGTAGTAAGACATGAGTAATAGAGGTAGATGAGGTAGGGGAGTATGTAGCCCTACGACTGCGAATGGTCGAACACCAAATCTTGGAGGAGTTCGGATTGCCGAAGAGGAAGCGCTAGAGCGGCCAAGAGTGAATTTTGCAACCTTATGCAAGGATTACACTAATCTAGGAGGGAAACCATTTAAAGGAATTGAGTTTATCATGGAAGTGCAAGCTTCGTTGCGATCTTACGAAAAGATTTTTAAAGGTCTTGGTTTATTCGATGAACAAAAAGGTTCTAAGCAACATGCAACTACAAGAGGGAGCAGCAGCTTGGTGGGACTCCCTTACAGCAAATATTCCAGAAGAAGAGTTTTCATGGGCCCGATTTAAAGAATTTTTGGGAACCAATTCTTGCCAACAGTAGGAAGGACCAGGATGTACCGGAACTTCATGGACTTGAAGTAGAGGGATCTATCTATAGCAGAATATGAGATGAAGTTCAATGAGTTATCTCATTTTGGACCGGAATTGATCAACACCCCATTAAACAAAAATGAGATGTTTGTTGTTGGTATAAGGAAAGAATATCATTAGAAAATGACTGCTCATGATAAAGGTACTTTTATGGATTTAGTTGATATGGCTCTGAGGTACGAGGCCCTGGAAAAGAAAAAGCATACTCCAGTAGCACCTAATGGAAATACCGATGGAAACGGTTCTAACAAGAGGAAGTTCAATCCAAATTGGAAGAATCAAGGAAAAGGGAAATAGGGAGAAGGTCAAGGAGGAAAGCCTAAGGATAGTGGTTGTTATATTTGCAAGAAAAAAGGACATTTGCCAAGTATTGTCTGAATCGTGAAGTTCCAAAGAAACAAGGTAGACCTGTCTCTCCGATGGTCCATAAAATTCTCTGTTTTAATTGTCATCAACTAGGCCATATGATTAAGGACTGCCCACTCATGAAGAAGGTGCAGAATCCCAAGGTGTATGCCATTAAGAATGAACCATCGACTTCAATGGATGTGAAGGGAAAAGGCATCCTTGAAGGTACCTTACTGATTAATGGTATTTTTGTTCGAGCATTTATTGATACTGTTGCCTCTCATAGTTTTATCTCTTATGAATCAGTAGGCAAATTTCATCTTATTCCTAGTATTGTAGAAAATCCTCTATGTGTGTCTAACCCCATAGGTTGTGTAACCCATTTGAATAGGATTTGTAAGGATGTGCCAATTTCTACCTTTCTCATCACTTTCCTTGCGACCCGTGTGTCTTAGACTTTAAGGGATTTGACATAATTCTTGGTATGGATTGGTTATTGAAATATGGAGCTATTTTAGATTGTAATGAAAGTAATTATATCATTAGTGACAAATTTAGGAAGAGTTGCTAAGGTATCATGTAAGGAACCCGATGTTCATATGTGTAGTTTCTTGTATGCCCTAGAGGCATCCCAAGAAAATCTAGGGCCTATTGAAATTGTTAAGAATTTTCCTGATATATTCAAAGAGGTTAAAAGTTTAACCTCTCGCCAAGAGATAGAGTTCTGCATTGATTTTGTCCCCGGTGCAAGGCCTATGGTTCAACCTAAACGAAGGATGGCTCCGAGGGAGAGAGGAGTTGGTAAGTTGTAATAACCCGAGTTTTTCTAACACGAAAAACCGGACCATTTGGGTAAAAAGAAGAGGTAGAAGAAGAAAAATAGATAGAAGAAGAAAGAACTAAACAAATCAGAACCTCACAGTCGCAGCGGATAAAATATAATATATAGAACAGATCTTTACACAAAATGAAACTATATCCGTTTATATACAATACATCATCATCAGAGTATATCAATACAATCATCAATATCCAGTCAATCAGTAAATACAACAATCACAGCAGCGGAATAATACAAGTACGAGAAATACGTCTCGAACTCCAGCTCCTCTCCTGAGCTCCATAGCAACCTATCCTGTAAAATACTCGGTCTGACCCGAGCATTATAATAAAATAACACCCGAGTCAGTCTGGAATACCAGCGCATCATAAATACATCCAAACTGATTTTTAAAGTTTCAAAAATCCTTTGAAACAAAAGCATCTCGTAAGACCACGCCACAAATAAACATGTCGGGTTTTTACCTTACGATAGCTAAAACACTTTTATATTAAAATCCTCTAATATTATAATAGTGTCTATAGAAAGTAAAATAAAATCTAGCTGAAATGCTTGCATCTCACATTTCAACAATAGTTGGGCACAATCAAAACCGTACAGGCACGTAGGGAGAATGGATTTCCAACGAATGACTAGGCACTGGGGTACCACCTGTCACAGTACGTGGCCTAGATCACAGTACCGAGGAGTACGCCCGCTCCCCTGCAACACAAGGCCGGAACCATCCCTTACTGGATGATCCCGAATAAAATCACCCCACGGTTGGGATCAGCAACCGCACCACTAAGCCGAAATAAAAAGGGACATCTAGACAGGGATGACCTTACCCTCCAGTGGGAGCTACCCACGAAGCCTTGCTGCATAACCCCTGATTTTCAGTCATTCCCGGTTGATGAGGTTCGAGGCTAAACGATACCTTTTAGAGAACATATCCCTTAGAATGCCCATCGCCCACCTGACGATGTCACGAAAGCATTCGTCCATATAAGTCCGTCCCGGGTCCGAACGGAACCGAAGGCACTATTCCTACTACATCCATTTTGGAAATATCCTCAGGATTAGTAGCGACTAGCCCTTGCTCTTCACTGCTTCATCTTCGACTCCAAACACGTTACACGAAACGTACAAACCGGATCGAAGTGGTTTTCGAGTCTCCAGACCTAGAATCCCGGTATACGGAAACCCGATCCCGGTCTCTTCGAAACGATCAGCGCATTGTCCAATATTGATAGTCGGTGATTTAACTATCAATTAATGTTCACAAACATCCATACACATCCATCACACAATAAATAATATCACACATTATTTATTCTTTCTCTTTAATATCTTGAAAAGATATATTTTCACATTTCAAAACTCATTTGAAATCAATTTTCCAAACTCTTCCTTTACAAGGTAAATCCTTTACCCTTTATTCCCACCGGGAATAACCAAGTATAAAACAATTTGCATTTAAAACAGTTAAAAATACTTATACTGAAATATACTTTAAAATATGAAAATTACTTCTATTTATTTACTCAAAATATAAATTTTTAAGCCTTTACATAGAAAAGTTAAATTCCAAACTAGTTTAAATAATATATTTAATAAGATCTAAACTCGATTTAAATAAAGGTTTGATTTACTAAATATATAGGTAGAGTTTAAAAGATAATACTAACTTCCCAATAACTTAAACAAATAATTTTAAAAGCAAATTTACTAACTTCTCCTTTTAAAATAATAATTTCTTAAAAATACTCTTTGAACAATTTAAACTTTAACTTTTAATTAAATAGAAACCTTTAAAACTTTAACTTGGTTTTCCTAGAGAAACACTATCCCGTTCAACATTCCAAAGTATCCTTTATATAAATCCGAACGATTTATTTCAAATTCGATTTATGCTTACAACATAAATTCCCAATTCCATACTTATCTATAACTTCATCCGAAGTTCAAACTAAATTCCCATATCCGGAAATTCAATTTAAAAATACAGATTAAAACATTTTTAAGTAAGGTAAACTTAGAGAATTCTTAATTGAAAACCATATTTTCAATCTACTTAAAAAAAATCCTAATGGAGAAAACGGCTTCCCAAAATATTGTATTACAATTAAAACGATTAATTTATATTCGGAAGCTTCATTTTAACATATTTTACTTTTCCGGATATCACTATTCATCATTAAAATAAACCACTGTTATTTTACTCAATTTATAATTTCATAGAATTCATTTCCAGAAAATTTATATTTCACATTTAACGATTTATAAATTTTCCCCAATATTTAAAATCCCAATTTACAAATTTACATTTTCCATTCCAAAACAGATTCTAATTTTATTATCCCTTAAATTCTTTATTTATCAATTTCTTTGATTTCTTTTTAAATTCCCAATCTATTCATTTATAATTTAATTCTGGAATTATAATTTATACAACAATTTCACAGAACAATTTAAAATTCCAGATTTTATCAATCACAACATATAAACAGGTATCACTATCAATTATAAAATAATTGCTACATTGTGAGGAATCCAGTTGGATCCCTCCAACCTGTTTTTTTTTCTGCATCCACAGATATTAGCACATCACAAAATAAATATCAATCCAGACTGATAATCACTGATATAATCAACCATCCACACAGATATTTAAATATCAATTATTTATAATGTCTAGCATCCAGATGTGAGTGAGAAAAACTCACTTTGAGTTTCGGCGAGCGTTCGAAATTTAAATTAAACCGGACGGTGTCCGATTTAACCCAAATTTCTACTTGCCCGGAATGACTCCAGATCTGCACCATCACGTAGCATGCGTTCCTGCGATTCCAACGCATCCAAAATCGTCCGAATCTGAGATCGTATGAACTCGTTACGATTTTATAACTTTCAAACTATAATTATATAAACAATTATCTTTTCTTTTATTTTTAATCTCTACCTAAGCAAACGAATCTGGCCACACATCACGTAAATGAAATCAGGCCGTTAATCCCATCTCCCTCCTTCACGTTCGCATGCTCCAGAGAAAAGCTTGAACCCATCAACGTGAGCTAGGGCTCGAACTCGCCATCACCATCCTCGACGAGCTGACGATCAGCGGTTCCCAAACGACTCGCCTATCCCGCCTCCTTGCTCGACCCAGGTGCGGCGCACCCAAAGGCTACGACGAGCACGCTATTTGAGCACGAAGTGATGCTCTTCCTCGCCGCTTTCTGACCAATTCGACGATCCTTACTTCAACCCACCGTACGGATGTATAGATCTCGATGAGCACTTCAACTTTGTAGTTAAAAGTTTTTGAAATTAACTTGTGGATTGATCGGAAATTAAAGGGAAAGGTTGATGGATTTTCGGCCATTGAATGATAAGGGTGGCGGCTGGTGATAAATAACTAGGGTTTAGAGATTAAATGAATATATATAATAGTTTAATATTATTTAATTAATAAAATATCTCAACCTAACAATTTTCGCTAACGAACTACAAACTACGTGTTCCGACAGGCTACCCTGGGGTTTTTCCGCGTTCCGGACACAATGGAATAGGTTTCGTAAGCTAATTTGATCGTATGCGCGAGATACGGAATTAAACGATCAATTTAAAATTAAATCGATTAAATCGATTTCTATGCGTTTCGAGCTGCCACGGTCAAACAACAACTCCAATTGCTACGAAAATTGAAATCCGATAATAACTAACTATTACGGATCCAATGAAACTGGTTTCGTCGAATTCCGAGACTGTGCCCTGGAAGGCTATTTTCACTCGTCTATTAAATCAGGCGATTTTCAAAATTGACGAAAACGCGTAAAATTTCACTTTTAAAATTTTATTAACTTAACAATAAATCATATAAGATGTATAACCACATTTAAAATCATTCTGGTTCAATCCAGATCAAAATCTGATTGTATTGCATTTTAATAATATTAAATTCATTTTTAAATTAATATAAAATTCCAAATATTAATTTATTCACTTTTAAATTCATCTAAAATTCCAACAATATTATTTATAACCAATTGAACTTAAAATACATTTAAACACCATTTTTATCACTATTTACATTCAGATTTACCCTTATCTCAATTCCGAATATTTAATTTATTATTTCCCCACTATTCAAATTCAACCAGGATTGCTATAATTAAAAATTATAGCTTATTTTATTGAATGAACCCGAATCCATTCATTCCAACATCAATTAAGAATCCACATTAAACATTTCAAACGAATTAAATGTTCAAATTCAATAGCTTAAAAATGCGGGATGTTACATAAGTCAAACCTAATACCGGTTAAGGAGAGGATTGATTAGACCTAGTCGTTCAAGTTGAGGATCTGATGTGGTGTTTGCGGCTATGTCTAATGGATCTTTAAGGTTGTGTGTGGATTATAAGGAGCTGAATAAGCTGACCATTAGGAACAAGTATCCCTTACCCCGCATCGATGATCTTTTTGATCAACTTCATGGAGCTACGGTATTTTCTCAAATGGATCTAGCTACTGGATTCCATCAATTGAGGGTTGCTGAAGATAGTGTACCCTTAACTGCTTTTAGAGGTCCCGATTGTTTTTTTGAGTGGTTGATTATGCCTTTCGGGCAACCAATTAACCTGTATATTTTGTACATCTTATAAACCATGTTTTCCAAGATGTTTTTAATAAGTTTGTGTTAGTTTTCATCAATGACATCCTTATCTGCTCCAAATTTGAGGAGGAGCACAAACATCATTTGGAAGTTGTGTTGGAGACATTGAGGAGACATGTCCTGAAGGCGAAATTTTCTAAGTGCCATTTTTGGAAATCAGAGGTAAGATTCTTAGGACATATTGTGACAGGAGAAGGCATTTCGGTAGATCCAGCAAAGGTGGAAGCTGTTCAGGAATGGAAGAAACCACATATTCCTACCGAAGTTTGCAGTTTCTTAAGATCAGCTGGATACCATAGAATGTTTTGTAACAACCCAGAATTACAAACACTACGTATTTAAATATCTGAACTATTTAAATTTTTGTGTCCAAGATTTAATATGATTTTATAACCTTGTTAAACACTTTTTAATTAATAACTAACATTAGAAAACTTATATTTGAAATGTATTTACAAAAGTATGCACTTCGGATAAATACTGAAAATGTGACTGGAAAACGTTTTGTTAAAAATCAACTTTTTATTCAATACAAGTTATGTAAATAGGTTGCAACCTGAATAGTTATCATATGTAACCATATGAAAAAAATTAAAACACATCTCTTTACTAACTAATAATTTTTTAAACTAAGTGTATATTAGCAAAAAGTAAGCATGTACAAGAGAAAATAAAGGACCCTTAAATCACTCCTTGATTTAGGGAAAGTATGGTTATGTAAGAGCATGGTCTTACATGCTTAACTTCATGGCTAAGGAGGGATTTATTCACACTTATCCATCCAATTCCTAACACTATAAATACACATGCATACACACTCATTTATTCACAAACCAAAAGGTTCCAAACCTTACATTATGTTCATGTCTTCTCCTCTCTAACTTTCTACAAGTCTATGAAAATAAACTTCTTTGCCTTCCAGACTTTCACAAAGGTCTTAGACCATCATTAGAACATGCTTCAGCCTCTAAAAGTGAGGAAATGATGGAGTTTTGGTAGATTCTCCCTTAAGGCCGTGAGTAAAAGAGAGTAGGGAGAAGGCTTGGCCGTGAGATAGGAGGAAGTGGAAGTGAGTGGAGGAGTGGTTGTTTGTTTGAATGTTGGTAGGAAGTATTTGGGTTGAATAAAAGTGAGTTAGTCTCACTTCGAATCAAGTTATTAACTTGATAATATTCCTTGCCATATCACTTGATAATTGCATGTTAACAGATGTTAATATGCTTCCTATTATATAATAATAGACACTAACTACTTAATGTTATAACCTTTTATTATATGCTTCCTAAAGCATATGACTTGATAAAGTAGTTGCCTTAAAGAGAATGAGATTATGTTGTTTAAATTAAGCACATTTAAACATCTAAAAATGGACATGATTGTTAGTACATATGTTAATACATGTTTAGTAGTGATATGGTTAAATTTTGAATCATAGATGTGTATAAAAGAGAATGACACAAGGTATTGAATTGAATACGGAATTGTCCGTATAGCAATAGTTGCTATAAGAACACTTTAAAACCCTTGAACTATAACTTATGAAAATGGACATTTAATGACATATCTTAATAATAACTTGTTTGGTTATTATTTACACTTCTATAAGTGTTTAGAAAAGTAAAGAATATGTTTTGGAAAGTTATAGAAGAAGTAAATGAAAGTAACAAAATATTGAAGTGAAAAGGTCGCTATAACGACACTTTTTATTTAGCAAAATAAAAATATTTTTCTACAAACTTCTTTGGAGGTTTCTTTTCATATTTAAGGAGTAAATTATTATTCTTACTGGAAAAAAATTTGAAGCCTAATTCATTTGATAGCTAGTTGAATGAAATGCAAAAAGTTATAGCGAAATAGTCGTTATAAGTGTAGTTTGGTAAAATACCTTGTTTTTGGGAAATTCTCTAAAATAATTGGAAATAATTCTTTAGAATTTTTCTTTATGGTTTTCAAGTACACGAAGTATAATAACTAATGTAAAAAGAATGGATTAAAAATCGTTTGTTAAGACGTCGAAATCTAGGCGCAAAGTTGTAGCAAATTCACCTAAACGATAGCCCAGGACTTTTGGTAGCACTTCTGAAGTGTTGTTTTTGCTTCTAAAACATTTTTGTGCATTGCGAATTATTTTACTAGCATTTGCAGAAATGCTATGTTATCTGTTTGAAACTATAATTTGTTTAAAAAATGATATTTATGTATTTTTCTCTAATATTTTTAGTATTGTTTTCTAACTTATAGTAGAGTGTTCTAAAATTAGTTTCAAGTTTAAATATATTTTTAACAATTAACTATGAATTTCTAAACTAAGTAGCTTTTAAGAATAAAACTTGTTTTTCTATTTATTTCAAAATTCATTATTTTTACATAATATTCTATATAAATAATTTTCATATATTTTAAGTAGTTTTAAAAGTGTTTTAACATATTAATAAGTATTTTAAAGATATTTCAATATATATAAGTTTTAAATACTAAATTAATTATTTTATAAATATAATAAAGGGAGTTTGTATTTTAACACTTAAGTTAAAATAAATGGTTTTGTGGAATTACTTAAAAGTGTATTGCCTTAATTAATAAGTGTGAATATGCTTTGATCTTTAAATAAATGTTTAAAGTTCTTAATGGATAAGTAAATAGTTTTGGGTTTGTTGTGACAAATGTTTTGAGCAACACTTGTCATTAATCCTAAAATATAAATAAATCTTTAAGAAGGGAGTTTTAAAGAGGAATGTTTTCAAAGTATGAAATGTTTGGGTTTGTTGTAACAATTGTTTTTAGCAACACTAGCCTTTAATCCTTAAATGTAATTAAACCTTTAAAAGGAGAGTTTTAAAGATAATGATTAAATGGAATGGTTTTGGGTTTGTAGTAAACAATGTTTTAGCAACATTTGTTTTTAAACCCTTGAATTATATTTTGGGAAGAAATATTATAAATCTTTAACAATGGAAGTTTAAAGATAATAACAAGTATTGAAATCTTTTATAAAGCGATAGAAAATGTTATATGTTTAATTTATAAATGAAAAGGAGTTTATTATAATAATGTTCTGGTAGTAATTGTTTTAATCTCTTTGATTATATTTCAAGTAAGTAATACTTGTTACACGATTTGTGAATACACTTATACCATTGGAATAAGTATATGAATACTTTTTAAGTATTAAAAGAATAAATGAATAGTTAAATTTATAAAAACAAGTATATATCTTTTATAAAGAGAAATCCAATATATTTATACAAGTATATAAAGGAAGTTTCGATTAATAAAAGAGTATTAATTAATAAAGAAAATCTTGATTTATAAAAGAAGTTTTATTAGATAAAAAAGGAGTTTTACTAATAAAAAGAGTTTTTCATTAATAAAGGATGAATTAATTAAAATGGGATTAAAAGTCATTTATGTGACTTGATCGTGCTTTGGATGAATTGATAGTGCTTGTATGTTTACTTGCTTATGGAGAGTATACAGGAATTAGTTCCCTTATGTGATCTGTCGCACTATTGTTGAATAATACCAAATTCATTGATTCAGTCTTGGAGAGATCGGGATCAGTAAATGTTTTATTTATCAAAAACCACTTCAAGGCTGAGATACAGGTTCTCTATTTCGGAAGTGAACGATGGAAACCACGTGTGGTTTTGAAATTTGTTGAGATGATGGAATCCTTGTAGGATTCATTATGTGATTGAGTTTTGTTGTAAACTCGTGTAAAGATGCCGAAAATGACCTCGACATCGGAAATGGCTAAAAACAGAGTAGGCGCATAGCCAACGGGGTTTAGTTAATCTTAAAGGGTACTGATCAACTCTATTAATTAGAGTATGTTCATCGATTTTGCTAGCGGGAGTTGATCGTATTCAGGACACATTCTCTACGTGAACCAGCTATGACTTCCTTATTTACTATATTTTATATAGAGATATACGGCACTCAGAAGGTACTTTTTGACCCTTGCCAAGAGACTTGCCTCAAGGTACCGAGGACCCTCCAATGGAAAATCCATTTACGAATGTATGCTGTTTTTATTTGTTTACCTAAATATGCTATCAAATGTAACCATTTCAGCTTTGATTTATATTTATATTGAACACCCTAGACATTATTATAATATCACCAAATTTTCCTATAAAATGATTCAGTTATCGTATGTTAAAAACCCGTCCGTGTTTATTTGCGGCGTGATCTTACGAGATACCTTTATTCTTTAAAGGGTTTTACAAATATTGTAATTCAAATTACTTGATTTTTCTCACGCTAGTTTACCAGACTGATCTAGGTGTTATTCTTCTTACAATGTTTGGGTTAGCTCCGTGTATATTTATAGATATCGTTGATGATTCGTTGGAGCTCTAGGAGAGGAGCTGGATGATTACCTATCGTAGATTTTATTTCCACTACATTACTTTATTTATTTTTTTATCAGCAATTGTGAGAATAAATTGTTATAACCATCCAAGTTGATGATAGGTTAGTTTACTCTGATTATTGTACCTATATAGTTTTCCTTTGTAAAAGATCATTTTGATATTATATGTCATCATTCCGTTTTTAGATTCTGATGTTACTATTCTTTTCTTTCTTGTTCTTTTCTTTTCTTCTTTTTTATTTTACCGTAACGTTATGTCTTTCGGGAACTTAGGTGCTCGAAATGTGAATACCATGGATGTATTATTGTCGACGTTCAGGGGTTAAAAAGGCAAACGTTATAGGTTTATTCAAGATTATTCTAAGATTTCCTCCCATTTGACTAAGATAGAAGGAGGAGAAGTTTATATGGACTCCAAAGTGTGATGAGGCATTTCTGGAATTGAAGAAGAGCTTGACCAATGCACCGGTTTTGGCTGTTCTAGATGGAATAGTGGATTCACGGTTTTCACAGATGCTTGTGGAGTGGAACTAGGTGCTGTTTTGATGCAGCATGGTAAAGTGATTGCATATGCAAGCATGCAGTTGAAGCCATACGGGAAGAACTACGCTATGCATGACCTAGAGTTGCTGACTATTGTCTTTGCATTGAAAATGTGGAGACACTACTTGCTGGGTAAGGATCCTTCTATTCCTCTTAGTTTCTTTCTAATCTTTAAAAAATTTAGGAGTAAATTTCATTCTTTAATTAGGTGAAATATTTAAGCTCTTCATGGATCATAAATCCGTAAAGTATCTTTTTACTCGGAAGGATCCGAAGCTGAGGAAACAGAGGTGGTTAGAGTTTCTGGTGGCTTATGACTTGGATATTCTTTAGACGCCAGGAAAGGCTAATGTGGTGGCGGAGCAGGAATGCCATTTTGACTTTTTTGGAGGTTACCCCAACTCTCCTGGAAAGTATAACGAGCAAGTAAAGAGAGGACAGAAGCTTAGTAGCGATCATTAGGAACATTAAGGACGGACAATATACCAGTTTTAAGATTGATAACCAAGGAGTTTTGAGGATGAATAGACGGATCTATGCACCGAATGTCAACGGTCTTAGGCAAGAAGTTTTGTCAGAATGCCATCACTCTAAGTTGAGTATCCATCTAGGTGTCTCAAAGATGCATAAGGATATGAAGCGAATGTTATGGTGCAAGGGAATGAAAAGAGATACCTCTATCTTTGTTAGCAGGTGTTCGTGCTATCAATAAATCAAAGGTGATCATCAAAAGGTAGCCGGATTATTACAACCTTGGAAATACCTAATTGGAAATGGGAAATGACATCAATGGATTTTATTGATGGTTTGCCCAGAACCAAAAAAGGAAATGAAGGAGTATGGGTTATCATGGATCGGCTAACGAAGAGCGCATATTTTATCACAGTAAAACCAACAAGGACCGCTGCTTCTTTAGCTAAAAATTTATGAGAGAGATAGTCAGGTTTCATGGAGTTCCTTGAGTATTGTAAGTGATTGAGACCCCGTATTTACTAGTCAATTTTCGGAAGCATTGCAAACAATCCGAGGAACAAGGTTGAGTTTAAGCATGGCATATCACCCCCAAACAGACAGACAGACGGACCGAGTGAATCAGATTCTAAAGGATCTCTTGAGAGTGTGTATTCTAGATTTTGGTGTATCATAGGAGAATCATTTGAATTTAGTTGAGTTCTCTTATAACAATAGTTTCCTAGCAAGCATCGGAATGGCACCTTTTGAAGCTTATATGGAAGACCATGCAAGTCACCAGTATGTTGGGTTAAGATAGGAGATAAATTAGTTCTTAGACCGGACAGGATCGAGAGGCTACCGAAAAAGTTGCAGTGATTAAGAAAAGAATGAAGAATGCCCAAGATAGCAAAAAGCGCTATGCTGATAGGAGGCGAAGGGATTTGGAATTTATCGTTGAAGACTTGGTGTTCGTAAAGTTTTCTCCAATAAGAGGAGCTGTTAAATTTTGGAAATCTAGGAGGTTAGCTCCAAGGTATGCTAGACCCTTCCGTATTCTTGAGAGGATTAGATCACTTATTTATAAGGTTGAGTTGCCAGAGATATTGGCAGGTGTTTACAATATGTTCCACATGTCTCATTTAAGGAAATATGTTCATGACCTGTAACGACCTGTAATTTTCAATAATTTAAAAATAGTTAATGTAATAAAGATTTTATGATTAAATGATGGCAGGAATAAAAATATGTGATTTAATAATGAAGATATAACTGGAATGTAATGAAATAGTATTAATTTAAGGTAATTGATAATTGCTCTAAATGTAATTCCAAATTACTTAAAATGATTAAGAGTTATAATTGATATAGATTGTAAATAAATTAAAGTAATGTATGTATTAATAGGATTGGATTAAAAGAGCAATTAATAAATTAAGTATTGATTAATTAATAAAATAATGTGTAATAAATGTAAATTGAATAAAATTTGTGTAATGAGAGTTGTTATAACATTTGCTTGTAATTAAAAAAATTACAAATGTTATTAAATGTAGAAATGGTGACAATTGTTATTTATTACCAATTTAATTAATCAATTATAAATAAATGTTACATTAATGTGAGTTAAGATAATAACTAGACTGAAATGTAATAATGTAAATTTAAGTTGATTATTAAATATTTTAACGATATTCCAATCAATTGAAATAATTTAAATGTTATTCTTGGTTATAATTTGAATATAAGTAAATAAATGTAAATGTTGTGTAAATTAATGAACTAGTATATAATTAATGGTAATCGAATAAAATTAGTGTTATGTAAGAAATTGTAACATTTGTTTGTAAAATAATGAACTTATAAGTGTGATTAAAAGTTAATGGTAACAATTATTATATGTTACCAATTTATTTGGTCTATTAAATTAAATTGGAAACAAATTTCAATTAAATGAAATTAAATATTACGTTAATAGGAATTAAGATGAAATTGGGAATATGAAAGGTACTAAGATATAAATCCAATATTTATTATACCCATAAGATGATAATTGATTAAATAACAAGATTGACAATCAAATAAATGGATTTATTGAAATTTAAATTTATAGTTACTGAATTATTTGAGATTGAAATTAAATACTGTAATTTGTGTAATATTGAATATTGAATTGATATAGAAATTTGTTTTAAGAGATGATAAAATGCTAAGTGTAACAATCCCGAATTTTAGATTATTTTAAAATTAATAATTAAATTAATTTTTGATTTGAAATTGTGAAGTTGTTTGAATTTTTCAAGTTAATATGAGAAATATATTTGGATTTAAACTTGAATTGGGATTTATAAATAATGTAAAGGAAATTTGCTTTGAATTTTAAAAATCAAGTTTATCTTATTCGATTAAATTTAAGACTCTACATTTTTTACATTTGATATGATATTATATATGCCAATGAATGTAATATAGATAATGATGTTTAAAAAAAAGAATAAATTTTATCAATACAAAATAAAAGAAAAAGATAGTGTATCGACAAATAGCAAGTTTTTCTTCTTTGCATTTAAATGCAAACGTGTTTGCATCACATGGTTTATACGTTCATCCCTTTGCTACTAAGATAATTAGCCTGTATATGTACAAGCACTCTTCTATATTTACTTACACCATACTGTCTTCAGTACGTTTAAAGAAAAATAATCATCACGCCTTAACTTCCCTTCCTTAAAACACGCAACTCTCCTTTGTTTCAACCTGGAATCACGCTCCCCCCTTCCTTATAAAATACGAAGCCCTTTTCTCATTCGTTCGTAAACCTAATCAAAGCAATCGAAAAAAAAAAAACGAAAATGGCAGCTCGATCTTCTTTTGGTTCGTCTTCAAATTCGTGAAGCTCGTTCGTGCTTCCTGTTCCGCTTCAGCAAAAATTAGGACTTTATAGAATCGAAGAGGCCAACATCAACTGCTCGATTGAAGTTGATTTCCTTGCTCGAGTTGTCGATCACCTCTTGAGATGTTCACGGCCACTTGATTGGGCTCGCCGTTGCTTCGATCCAGGTGAGTAATTATATTTACTCACATCTACTTCAATCCTACGTTGTCGGGTTTGAATTCTTCGATTTTCATTCGATTTTGTTTCGTTGATTGATGATTTCTTTAATTTTGTCGATTTTGTATAACCTGATACTTGATACATGCGGGTTTGAGTTGTTCGATTCTTGACAACCTTGTCTCTGACTCGTTCAGCTTATTCTTTGATCATGGTTTTATTTTGGTTCGATGTTAACTTCGGCATTTGACTTAATTTGTAAAACCTGTTATTTCGATTTCTGTAAATTGTGATTTCATCACTTTGGCATTGATTTCTGATTTGAAACTAGTGAGGCCTATTTAACTGGTTCATTGCAGTTTGATTTGAACTGCATTTTCAAGTTGGCATTGGATTCTGCTGTTCCATGGTTTGTAGTTTTCCATTTTCACCATGTTATTGCAGTCGAAACTTTGAGCTGTATATTTCATTTTGCATTTCCCCTAGTATCTGAATGTGTCACTATGCTTGCTTCGGCCTTGACTTGAATCAATTAAGTCTTGACTATAGTTGCATTGCGTATTTGTTCGAACTTGTGTCACTCGAGTCTGCTGCATATATGGTTGATTGCCTCCGAGTTGTATTCTTGATGCAGTCTTCATACACTTGGTTTCTTTGTAGTCTCTGGTATTATTACTCGAGACTGTTTGCATTTTGATTGATGGTTTTGACATGGATTTGTTTTTTTTCCTAATGAATATGCCAGGCATTTCAGTTTTGTTTTGTGCATATTTCTACATAAAGTTTTAGAAAATGAAATTGTAATTTAGTTTGGCAATTTATGTTGCAAATTGGTCATTTTATAACCTGTAGCATACTTGACTTTGGCATTCGTGTCTATTGCCTCTGGTCATTTTGTAACTTGTGCACTGCTTCATTTTGTATCTACAGTTTGTTTACTTGATAATTACTGCATTAGTTTGTAAATTGTGTTGAAGTCACCTGACTTCGACATCTTTGGACACTTGATTTACTAGCTGCCTTGACTGGGTTCACTGTGTTCACAGTGTTGCGCTTTGTACCTTGCTGTTCCACTGGTACATGTGTTGGTTCAACATTTTTATTGTTGCTTGGGTATTGAACTGTTTTATTCTATAGCTCCATACTTCCACCTCTGTTTTATTCTGTAGCTCCATGCTGCCACATCTGTTTCATGTGAGGTTCATTCTAGTAGCAGTTTCAACTTGATGCATGTATCACTATGTTTCAGGTTGGTTTGATCTACTTGCATTGTTTCTGGCTTCAAGTATAGCTGCCTGGTTTTTCATATGTGCATTGATGCATTTTATTTTCGATAGCACTGAGTCAATTCTCATTGCACTGATGCATTTTTTTTCGTTTGCACTATGATTGTTCATCTCGGCTGTGCCTTAGTATTTGATGATTTCTTTGCATTACTGAATTTGTTGTTGCTTGAGACAACTATCCACTTCATTTCACTTGTTGTTACTTGACCATCTTACTGTCCCCTGTGCCTTGTACTAGGTGCATTAGTTTGCCCTGTGCATTCATGTGCACTTCGGTTTCATGATGTGCTATGGTTAGTGTAGCCATCTGCACTTACATTTGCAGTATATATATACTAGTGTCAACACAGGTATATGCATTTTTTTTTCTTCTTGGGTTTTGTTTGTATAACTTGAACTTGGTTTGTATTTCTTAGAGTATACCACTGATTTGATGTGCACTGCGCCTTGAGTATGCTTGCATCTGAGTTTTTGGGTTGTAGTCTCGCCTTTGTGATCTTATGGTGACTGCAATTTTGTTGCAGATTGCCCTTGTACTCATTTATGACTGCAGTTTCGTTTTATATGTAGTTTTGGCCCTTGTTGTTTTACATTGCATTGATGCAAATGGATTGTTTTTCTGACTACACTTGAGTTGAATCCGTTATTTTGGGTTTGACCTTGTGATTGATTGTGAATTTTCATCGTGCCTTCATGAGCACTTTGTTCATTTGATGGTTCATTTTGATTTGAGTTGAGGCCATTTGTTTCTGGTTCATTGCGTATTTAATATGCCGTATTGGCGAGGCAGTACACGCGTGCGTGTACTGCAGCCAATCAGTATCGATGTTTTAAAGTGACATTTCAATTGTTTAAATTGATTTTGTTTGATTTGATGATTTTGTTGTTTTCTAAATTATCTTCATTGATAATCTTTTCATTTATCTCAGTAGATAATTTGAAATTGCTAATAATTTGTTTAACACTGTTAAGTGTTAAAATTACCGTCATCCGATTTCTTTGTTAAAAGGGTCGGATAGATGAGAATTATTGTGATTGTCGTCTATATTGATTATTATTGCTTTTATGCACTAATAACTGAGTTGAATTAGACTGACCTGTGTACTATTTTCTTTTGAATGTAATACTCGGGTCAGACCGAGTATTTTACAGCTTGAAGATTTTTGAGCAGCGAAGTTAGAGAGAGGGGGTAAAACGCTCACTTTAGTTTCAGGAATTTTGTACTTAATGAAATATTCCGTTGTATAAATTCAACAAATTGTATAAACTCTGATGTATGTAAAAAGATTCATAGTAGTGAGATATTATTATTATTCTGTGTTTCTGTGGCTGATTCTGTTTAAATTACATAAACTAAATAAAAATCCGTCATTTGGAACGTTTCAAGTTGGTTTAATTACCGACTAGGGGCTGTCAGAAGGGCGGGATGTTACACTAAGTAATCTAAAATGATAGAAATTGTAAATTATTGAATTTGAAATTAAAAAGTGATTTAATTTATTTAATATTAATTTATTTAATTAACGTAAAATAGCCATTTTTGCCACTGACTCGGATTTTGATGAAACTGGTTTCATCGGGTCCGTAACAGTGAATTATTGTAGGATTTCAAGTTTTGTAGCGATCGTACTTGTCGTTTGATCGTACGGGCTCGAAACGCCTAGAAATCAATTTAATTAAAATCAATTTGAAATAAGTTGATTTTAAGCTAACTTCTGCATACGATGGAATTAGTACCTGAAACCTATTCCATTGAGTTTAAAAATATTAAAAACATCTATTTTGATATATGAGATGACCCATTTTGGTTCTGGAGACAGAACGGGCTTTTCGGGTCATTTATCATTCAACTTCCAAATCAAATCTGATCCATTCATTTCTATTTCTGATCTGCCTATAAATAGCCCATTATAAACCCTAAGTATTTCTTATTCCATTTGTCTGTACGTACAATTTCATCTGTCCACTTCTCCTTCACAATGGCAAACAAGCAAATTCCCAATTCAATTTCGTATTAAATTCAAATCCAAAAATCAAACTTCTCCAAACCCTATCAAACTATATACTGTTTCAAAGTCCTTGACGAGCACAACTCAGATCTACAATTCGTTTTTGCAATCGAATCATGGTTTGGTCATAAAATATTGATTTATTCTCGACCATTCGTTTGGAGTTTGATCAACGATGATGGATCGTCGATTTGAAGATACAGTTTTGTAGAGAGGACCAAAGGGAGTTCATCGATGAAATTTGTTTGGCGAATCGATGGTTGGATGTGGCAAAACAATTCGCTTAGGGTTTTAAAAATTAGCGGTGGCTGCGTCGATTGGGGGTCGCGATGGGATCATGGTGGTCGGCGTCGTGGGGGAAGGTGGTGGCGGCGCGTAGTTGGGTGGCGCCTGCATGGTCGCGACGAGCTGGGCGGCGGTGGTGATGAGCGTCTGTGGCGGCCAAGTGTTTTGGCTCGAACGTGGTTAGGGCTGAATGAAGATAACGGTGATGACGTGGCTGCATAGTAGGTGTTTTTTTTTTAAATTTTGATTTCTAACGTTCTAATCGACATAACTTTTACATACGAGGTCCGATTCATGCGCGGTTTGTTTCGTTGGGATCGTATCGGAATTTCGGACATTTTGTCACTAGTTTGGACAAATTCTGAAACTATCCAATTTTAGGCCCTATTTTGGATTTCAATTTGATTTGAATTCAAAGGTGAGTGTTTTAAACCACTCACAATTACTAAATTACGTTATGTTAGTTAAATTAAATTTATGATGTGATTTGGAATTTATTTATTGATGTTTGGTATGTTTAAATTGTCATACTAGTTAAATTTGACTTTTATTGCATTTAATCATCGTTCAAATCAAATATTGAATTTAAAATTGTCAATTAAGACCTTTTATTTATTATCAGTTATCTATTAATGCTATTGATTGATTTGGATGATGATTGTGATTGTGACGCCCCACCTCTATACCCCCGCTAACCAAGAACACTACGATGTAGTGCTGTCAATTAGCGCGGAGAATAAGGCTGTGGAGGAGCGACCATCCATGTAACTTCTTTGTGCGAGCATCGATACGTCAGATAGAATAGAATGCATATCTTTTAAGGAGGAAATCCGACATACCGATACAAACACAAAGCTATCACACGGTGGCTATATATAATCTTCGGGAACAAACATAGAAATAATCATAACATAAATCAGTCACAGACATCCATATCACAAAGGCGGAAGAAGATATGAATAAATATATATATCACATGAAAGTGTACATCAGAGTAGTGGTCGGAAAGATCCACAATAATACAAAAGAATAGCATCACGTGCTATACAAAAGAATAAGTACACAACATAGAGTCTATATCTCAAAGGTGTACATCCAAAAACTACTAATCTAGGTAGTTAGCCAAAAGTCAGAATAATCCTGAAGAGAAGTCAAGCAGAAGCACCTGTAACATCTCGGTCTGACCCGAGTATTATTTATAAGAAAATAATAAACGGATCAGTCTAACTATAAATATCAGATGATATGGTATACAGTAAAAGGCATGACATGAACATGTAATAACCATAGCGACATACTACTATAAGTATGTAAATGATAATCAACAAAAGATTAATCAATATCACAAGAATCTTCTCAAAGATAAAATAGGGTATCATACCCTAAACTTGTATTCATAACAAGTCAATAACACATGAATTCACCAATGCACAAAAACTGATATCATATCAATGAAAATCATGAAAATTGGTGAAGCACAAAATTCCAGAAATCATCCTCAGAAATCCAGAAAACACATAAAGGGGGGGAGGCCTAACACATGAATGGGAGCATGAAAACTCACCTACGCGTAAACACATGACGAGATGATATCTCATGGAAGCTATCCATTAATTTTCACACAGGAATGGCCCGAAGACCGTAGGAAATGTGATGGCGAAACATCACATAATCGGGGTATAGTCTCCCACGTAGACAAAGAGACATCGCTCAATCGCTAGTCTAAATCACAAAAATGATCGTCATGATCATAAGGAAGTGTCAATCACACCAAGCTAGTAAATATATGAGTTTAGCTTCATGTCCCATAACCACTTGCTTAACTTAAATATTTACGAACAAGCTGTAAATCTTCACTAGGAAATTGTCACAAAAAGGGTTCAATCGAACAAGTCCAAGAGCTAACCGACGAAGTGAACTCAAGCGTTTCATACCACTCGTTTTACTAAGTCGTTTAAGTCGATTTCTCATTCGAGTGAAGTAAAGGCTTGTATATACTAGTAGATTGAAAATCGGTTTGAGAAAACGAACTTTTGATATTTAAAATAGTGTTGAAATCGCTTTGATGAAAGAGTTTTGATATTTACTATTAGTATTGAAACCTTCATATATCTTTAAAATGACAAGTCATAAAACGATTGTAGAAACAAATCAATTCACGTTCGAAGACGTGAGTAAAGTCCAAAGGAGTCAATCCCAAAACCATCAAAGTAGAAATTCTGATAAATGCTTTGTCAGATAAGATTGCCTACGCAGAGTAATACGGGGTTCAGGGGGCAGCGCCCACGGCGGGGTGCGGGGCAGCACCCCGTCACGGTATGACTTAGAGAAGGCAGGCTGGTCAAGCGTCCTAAGGAAAAGTAGGTCATACGACCTAAGGGAAGACTGCCGTGCAACCTAGCTGAAGAACAGGTAAAATGACTAAGTACTAACTCGCGAACGACCTAGGGGAAAAACAGGTCAAACGACCAAGTACTAACTCGCGAACGACTTACGACTTAAGGGAGGCAAGCGACTTACGACTTAAGGGATAAGGTCATACGACCTAAGTGGAGAATGCCACGCGACTTAGCAGAAGAACAGGTCGAACGACCTAAGGGAAAAACAGGTCAAACGACCAAGTACTAACTCGCGAACGACTTACGACTTAAGCCTCTATTCGAGCTACGAGCTAAGGCTGGAACGACCTAGTGGAGTTAGGTCGGGGACGACCTACGACTTAAGGTCATACGACTTAACGGTTTAAAAGCCAACGACCTAGGACTTAAGAGCCATACGAGCTACGACTTAAGCTCAAATACGAGCTACGACTTATCACTTAACTCGCGAATGACCTAGCGAAGGCAGAACACCCAGAACGACTTAACACTTTAACTCGAGAACGACTCAAGCCAGGCGAACAGAAATACATGCGCGCGACTTAAGCCCTTAACTCGTGAACGACTCACGACTTAGACTTAACTCGTGGACGACTCAGCGAAGGCCAGAAACGACTTAAGGCCAGAAAAATCACCAAAACGCTGAAAATTGAAGTTTTTCGCCAATCCAATTCAAACCAAATGCAAATGTTGATGCAAATGCAATAGGGGATCATTCCCAACAGTCCAATGACAATTTAAGCAAGATGTGAGACTAAAAATCTCACCTTTTCACGGAATTTGATGAAGATGGAGATTTGAGAGCAAAGCAAGAACACCAACAAGCTTGAATCAATGGTCTTCACGTGAATTTGATGTTGAATCTCGGATTTGCAATGGAATTTGTGTTTGGAGTTTTAATTTCCACTTCCCACTACCATTTTTGAGAAAGCTTCAAGTGTTTTGATAGAGTGAGGAAGATGGTTGGGCTGAACTAAAGGGGTGCAGTCCAAACCAAAGTCAAAGGCGGGAAAAAGTGTTGAAAATTTCACTATCTCCAAACATATCGAAGTTTACACTCAAAAAGATCGCAAACATCATTTTGAACTCAATGGGGGTGGTCTCGAGTCCTAATTTGACCGTATGCAAAAAGTAGCTTTTCGGACTAACATCCGACTAACGATAAAATATTTAAATAAAATATTTAAATATAGAATCGATAGATATGCGGGTTGTTACAGTGATGGATGTTGATTTTTGATATTGGATGTCTAGATGTTGTATTTTATATTGTTATAATACTGCAAGTTCCCTATGGGTTGAAATGATACATACCTGAATGATCTATAGATTAGGAAAAATCGTTATGGGTTGAAATGATAGACTCGAGCGATTTTATGGATTTTATTTAATTCGGGATTGCGGTTTGAAATGATATATAACTGTAAAAATTTTAATTATGGATTGAAATGATAAATATCCATATCACTTGACCCTAAGGTAGAAAATTATATACGGACATCGGATTGGTTAAATTTAATGATTTTTGAAACTTTGAAATTTTGAATTCAGTTAACTGGTATTTTGAAATAGAAATTTGTTTATATAAACTGAATTATTTTCAATAATCCGAGTGTTAAATGTTGAAATTGGAATTGATTTAATGAATTGGAATTGATTTAAAAATTTGAATTTCAAAGTTGAAGTGTCAAATACAAATGAATTATCAAAATTGAGTTATTGAAATGTTTGGATATTACTTTGAAATCTATTTTAAACTAATTTAAACTATTTTAATTATATTAACTATTTTACTCAATTAAAACCATTTTAATTTAATTTAATCTATTATAACCTATTTAATACAATTTAATCTATTTTACTTATTTTAAACTAATTAATTTATTTAATCTATTTTAAATCTATTTAATATAATTTAAATCTATTTAATCTATTTTAAATTTATTTAATCTGTTTAAAAATCTACTTAATATAATTTAACTCTATTTAATCTATTTAAACATTTTAAATCTAATTAAATCTATTTAATCTATATTTAATCTATTTAAATCAATTTAAATCTAATTAAATCAAATTTAAACCTATTTAAACTCTTTTTACTATTTAAACTAATTTAATCTATTTAAACTATTTTAAACTATTAAACTATTTTTGACTATATAAATTATTCTCCAAATTTCAGACCGTGTTAAGTTGGAGTATTTATATTTAAATCCTTGATGATGATACAACTTAAGTTGGAATTGAAATTGATACCTCTTTGTGAAATGACATATTGAGTAAATATGATTTTGAAAGTGAATATGATTTTGAAAGAGATATGATTTGAAATCGAATATGATATTTTGATATAAATTGAGAATTGACTTTTGAAATGTAAAAGAACCATCTGGTGTGAAATAAACGTTTGGTTGTTAAAGGGACCGGGATCGGATATTGTCATACTCTCTGCCAATACCGAAAACTACTTTAATAACTGTGCACGAGGTGGAGATTCCAGAAATGAAGTAGGATGGTTTGGTGAATGATTTCTGTATAAGGTATGACGTGACCCTGACTCCCGTGAGTCAGCTTAGATGTGACTAAAACAGGAGCCATACCGGGCCAAGTAAGGTCACACCTCCGATTGGGCACATTTCTTCGATACCATTCTATTACTTTGTGATTGATTTGGTGGCCGCCCTTGATTTGATTTGGGAGTGTATCCGAGGTGGGCGGTAGTAGCTGCTATGCATTACCACCAGCTCGGATCCGCAATTGGTATATCTACTCTGGCATTGCCTCGAGTGGCGTGTTCACATGCCCTAGAGCGCCTTCTACGAGTTTGTTTTGTACCATACCTATGTGGTGCCCTCTGTGTAAACCTCCAATTTACGAAGGAGCGTAAGTTACTGTATAGACTATGGGAATATATATAATGTGTTAAGGGGGATATGGGTAATGCCTTAATGCTATTTTAATACTTTTACTTTACTGTAGACATATTATAATACCGTATTGTACTACATAGTAGATAGTTTAACGGATCCTTAGTAGATGTGAATCCCGAACATCTCTTAAGTTACTGCACTCACGTTAGACACTGGATAGGAGATGTCAAACCCCGTAAACATCTCTGACGCCGTTCCACTCATATTTATTTATCGTTGATTTAACTTACATAAGATCATTTAGTTCAGACTCGAGTGTTTTATCTTTCCAATTCGCTCGGGTCAGCCTGAGCATTTCAGGGTTGAAGACCTTATTTCTGGAGGACGAAGACGAAGATTTGTACTAGTATTATTTTTTATATTCCGCTGCACATGTTGTTCTGCTGCATCTATTTGTTTATTCCTGTTTATGTAACTCTAATGTTTGTGTTGTAAAGAATAATCAAATGTATTTTTAAAATAGCTTCATGAACTATTATTTGATTATTATATTTTGTCATTCCGCTGCGAGATTCTGTATTTGTTTTATTTCTTTCTCTTTTTCTTATTACCCCATAATAGTTTGCACTTTTGAATGGTTTGAGTTTGGCATGTGTGTCTGCTTAAAATGTCCAAAAAAGCAGGTCATTATAGTTGGTATCAGAGCCAGGTTTAGCGATAACCTTAAATTTGTGGGGTCTAACTCTTTAGAAATAGGGTAGTAATACCCTAGAATGAGTCATTGAGTGTATATATATATATGAGAGAGCGTATTTGTTAGTGTTATAGAAGGTTTTTATATTATGTTAATTTGTTCCTTTTGTATTTATAAATTCTGGTCGGTACATAAGACGCTATGGCATCGATAAGAATTTCTAAACACTTAATAGGACAAACCGACATAATATTGTTTTGAAATATAGGTAAATGAAATAATTTTGCCTATTTATATTTTGTATATAAATTAATATGATTTTATAAATGGTATAGTTGGTTGTAATATATATGTTTATTAGGTAGGGAAATTTATAAATATCAGCTGAAAAATGAGATTGTGAATAAAATAAATATAAATTGGAAATTTTAAAATTTAAGTTCCGGGATTTTTAGAATTTCTTTCAAAGGATTTTTAATATGATATTAGTATTATTTGGAAGTATTTTCAGATATAAATATCCCAATATGATTTGAAAGAAATGTTAAAATAATTTTGGAAGGAAATAAGTTCTGTGCTCCCCTCTCTGTCGCTGGAAAATAATTTTGGTGATGAGTGCATGCATCATCGACATTCATTTTCGAGTTTCAAGGTGGGAAGACTGTTGTAGTAATTTTACTATACATTTGTTTGGTAAAAATTTTTTAATCTTAATTTCTAAATATGATTTGAAATATACATATATATATATATATAAGTTATGAGTATATATATTATTTTAAAAGGGATTAAAATGGAGCCCGGTTGTTTAGTTCTTAAGTTTCTGTAAATTAGAAATTGAAATGATTGTAATGAATGGAATCTTGTGTAACGACCTGATATTTTCAACCATTCGCATCCATACATGTCGGAATTGAATTGCTCAAAATATCATATTGTTATTTAAATTTGGCAAAACTCAGCATATACAGTAAATAAAATAATCACAAAGTCACAGACATAGAGTAATATAACAATAATGCAGCGGAAACAAAAGAATAGTAGTTCATGAAGCTACTATATATATAACAGAGTTAAACAAGATACAACAGAAGTCTCGAATACAATAGTCAAATACAAGATCAGAATACATCACTGGAATCAACTGAATATCTGAAAACTGGATAGATAGCTGGATCTCCAAGCAAAGCTCCAACTCCAAAGGTGAGTCTCAAATGCTGTATCACTCAGTCTGACCCGAGCGTAAAGCAAAACAAAAAACATTTGAGTCAGGATTAACATTCTTATATCAATAAATCCAACTCAAGTGAAATAACAACTGAAAATACAAGTAACTCAAAGGATGTTTGGGATAACCATCCTCTAAGGATCTGTTAAACTATTTATATATAGTAGTGTACGCTAAGTAGATAATGCCTATCAGTAATATAAAGTATCAAAATAGCGTTAAGGCGTTACCATTATCCCCCTTAACACATTTTATATAAGCGCCATAGTCTATACAGCACTATAAACTCCACCGTAAACTAGTGGGCTATCAGGGAGTACTCCATAGGTATAACACGAAACAAATCGTAGTGGTCACGCATAGGGATACGAGTATGACAAGGCACATGAGGTAATACCCAAGGTAGTGAAACTACCGTTTTCCTGATTCGGACTAGTGAGAACACATCGCCGCAACGATCGCAACACCGTGAAACAACACTCCCAATTCAAGGGTGCGCACCAATCAAAAACAAGTAATGAGTAGTTTACGAAGAAGTGTGTCCGCTAGAGGTAGCTAACCTCAATGGCCCGACACGGCTCCTGTTTAAGTCATTTCAAATTTGACACAGGTGTCAAGGCTATCCATTATCGTTCTCTTTCTTTAAATACAGCAACGTCATCATTCCAACCACTTCATTCTGGATCACACTCCGCGTATAATAGTTATTAAAGTGGTTTTCGGTTTAGACAGAGAGTATGTCCCTAACCGATCCCGGACTCTTCAATAACTACGTGATTATTACACCGATTGGTCATTTAATAAACTTTCAAAATAGTTTATATTTCAAAACCAAAATATCATTTCCATTTCAAAACCATATCAATACGATATCACTTTCACTTCAAATATATATCCATTTCCAAAATCACATCACTTTCCAAAGTTATAACGTTTTCGAAATCATAGTCTTTTAAAAATCAAAACACTTTGGAAATCACAGCATTGAAATCATAACATTTTGGAAATCATAACACTTTCCTCTTAAACAGTTTAGATATTAAAATTAGTATATATAATAAAATAGTTTATATAAATAGTTATAAGTTAAAATAGTTTATAATAAAATAATTTATATTTAAAATGATTTATATTAAAATAGTTTATATTAAAATAATTTATAAGTAAAATATCCATAGTTTTAAATATAACTTAAAATTACTTTATAAAATAAAATAGTTTCCTCGACTTTCACAAATCGATTCAAATCAATTCAAATTCCAAATTCAAATTTAATCAAATCTAAATCATCAATTTCAATTCCCATTTCAATTAAACATTTTCAAGTTATATCGATTTCAAATACCGATTGAACCACAATAAACCATTTCAATTTCAAAATATTTCAAAGCTTCAAATATTCCACATTTCAAAACTAAATTTGATAATTCCATTTATATTTCAATTTAATTTCATTACATTTAGTTTCTGAGATATTTCTTTAATCATTTCAGTACATCTAAATACAACTTCAATTTACAAATTTATATAAACAAAATATCCCATTTAAATTTATATAAGTTTGAAATATTCATTTAAGCCACTTTTTAATCAAATTCAAGTTATAAAACATATCTTAAAATTTCAAATTTAATAGATTTCAAATCAAACTTATTTAAGTATAATTATTAAATAATTAAGAATTCCAAATCAATTTCAAATTTATCTTTCAACCTGAAACATTATAAACTCTATATTTGAAAATATACATTTTACATAAATACTCAAACATATTTTTATATTGATTCAAATCAACTTTAATAAATCTTTAAAATCAATATTTATTAAAACCATATATTTCTTTTCAAAACCATAGAAATCATTTTTCAAAATATTTATATATATAGACCAACGGTGTTTATATAAAATTTTCTACCTTATGGTCAAGTGATACAGATATTTATCATTTCAATCCGCAAATTAAAATATATGCGGGTATATATCTTTTCAACCCGCAATCCCAAATTCAATGTCAATGAAAATCGCTTGGGTTTATCTTTCAACCCATAATGATTTTCTCATATTCTACTGATCGTTCGGGTATGTATCATTTCAACCCATAGTGAATTCTATATTAACAGGGAACTTGCAGAGTGATAACAGATATGATAATAACATAACAGGCATATGTCATCAATATAAATAACATGTAATGGTGTCGGATGTCACAAGTGAACAAATACAGATAATGACATATATATAGCAATATAAATAACAGATAATGGTATCAGGTGTCACAGGTGAACAGATACAGATAATGACATATATATAGCAATATAAATAACAGATAATGGTGTTAGGTGTCACAGGTGAACAGATACAGATAATGGCATATACGTGGCAATATAAATAACTAACGACCGCATATTTCAATTGACTTTTCAATTGAAATCAAATTTAATAAATAAAAGAACGTTAATCATGAGTGATCGCTCACCTTTCGAGGCTAGAGAGGATAGACACTGAAATTGAGTTACGAATCCAAACACGAAATCCAAAGCAAAGTGAGATGGGCACGAATTCAACGATCAAAGCTGATAATAGAAATAGACAAAATCAAATCAGAATTGGATTGATGAAGATCAATGGGTATAAGTGAACTCATGTATATAAGTATATATGTAAGGATCATATTTAAATTCCAAACACATATTAAATTAAATGTACATGTATGGTTTTCAAAATCATAAATTTAAACTAAAACACATATATAACATTATATATATCCATGTTTTGAAATAAATACATATACATATATATATACACACACACACACACTTATATCCTCTTATCCAATACAAAGGTAAAATTTAAAAGTCGAAACATATATATGAACACTTAAGCTAAAACATTTGAAAGTCGCATAGTTACATATATATATATAAAGTACTAAAATATTGCAACCCAGACCTTATATTTATTTGCATCTTTTTATAGTAAGATATAAACAAAAGAAAGTAAAGCAGCTTGCACCCCTTATAAATGTACATTTAACCATACTAGAACAACTATTATATAATAATATATAAAATACAGTAAATAAAATCAACTATATATATATATGTAACTTTTTTTTAAAAAAAATTTTACCAACCGCGATCTGTAACAACTAAGACTATAAACATATCACATATTATAAACTATCTATTATACATTTTATATAAATCTTACTATAACCTATATACATTAAATACAAAAATTTTCTAAATTATATTACAGATCATGTATAAATACATCACTGTATATATGTGATTTGTAACCCAGCCTCAAGTACACTAAAAATGATGTGATGTAGTACATTCTAAAGTCTAACATATATATATACCTATACTAACACAACCTGGTTATATATGTTCGAACATGACATATATATATTTATAAATTTCTATAATCTATACAATTCAACTAATATATAAAATTTTATAACTTCTATACTTTATAAAATATATATAATTACTTTACTACATACAATCGCAAGTATGTAAAGTTACTTTATATAAACTCAATACTTAATAAAATCAATGTTTATACCATAGAATAGGCTCAGATCCAACTTACTTTATCCAAACTGCACTCAAATATAAGTGAACTTAAACTGTAAAATACTTAGATAATAATATATACAACTTTCCCAAACTAATACATACCCATATATCAAGCAACATAGCTACAGGCGAAACTGCTTTTACATATATAAACTGACTGTATATGAATTATATTTATAGCCTAAAATTCGAAATATATAGTCAAGTTTAATACTTATATTAACATCAACAAATAACTTATATATATTACACCAATACATACCGATAAATCAATGGCGGTGGAGGCAGACGCAAGCCTCGGCTGGTGAAAGGAAGGGAGGCCGATGATGGAGAAGAGGAGGAGGCGAGTTGCGGTTGGGTGGCCGTGGGCGAATTGGGCTACTATGCTTGCGCGCCAGGTTGAAGCCGACACGTGAGGCGGAGGAGGTCTGGTCGACATTGAGGAGGGAGGATCGGAGGGTGGTTCGGCCTCGAGTGGGGCTGTGTTGTGGTGGCGGCTAAAGGTCAAGGGAGGAGGAGCAGTCGTTGGGTTCTTGATGTGAGGTTATGAGATGGTTGCAAAAGGGCAAGAGCACGACTTGAGAGAGGAAAGGTGACAGCAAAGAAATGAGGAAGAAGAATAGGCTTTGGATTCCAGGCAAATATTTCAAAAGAACGGTTCAAAGAAAAAGAATGGTCATAGAAAAATGAACCGGTTAATTATTATTGGAACTAGTGGAAAACAAAGTCAAGCACGAGAATTTAGAAAATGTAAATGTTAACAGCTGTTTGAATTGTACTGTGAATAAATGAAAAGCCACAAGAATCAATAGGTACAAAACCAGTGCCGATGCAGTTACCGGTTTCGTGGATTCTACTATGTATTGGACTTCAAACACAGAACTAAATATACCGCAGAGATCAGCACGACAAGACGATCAAAACGGTATACAGACATCAGTAGTACAATCATCCGGTCAAAAGTCGATGTTGGAACCAAAGTGCAGCTATTCCGTCGAAATTAAGATCGACGGAGCAATAACAGTCAAAATTTGAAGAAACAAAATGTGATGTCTTGCTCTGAAGATGATTTACAATTTTTCTATTAAAAATATTTTGGTTTGGAAAATATTTAATTATCATCAAATATTAACTGGTATAGATTTAAATAAAATAACACTAGAAAATAAACTTACATATTTTCCGATGAAAATTTACCTGTGGCTATATTTAAATAGACGTATTCCGAATATCAAATTTTTATTTCAAAATTTTATTATTTAAAATTTCACAAAATTCAATTAAATATAATAATAAAACAAATAAAAATTATTAAAAATTTACAGGTCGTTACACTCTCCCCCACTCAAAACTTTTCGTCCCCGAAAAGGAATGAAGTAGGAGAATAGAAACAACCTGAAAGAAAAATAGGTTTGAAGACAGCATGAGAAATTAATTTAAAACCATATAAATTTAAAATTAATGTAATTAATATTCAACAAATTTGGTTTAATCCATTTGAGTTAACTTAAGTTATATCAATCTATCTATTTCTAAATTCATTATCTTATTGTCTAGTCATCCTCAATTAACAACTTCTAAATCATCAATTTGTATAATCAATTATTATACTCATATTTTATTCAACAAATTTTATTCTTTTATTCCAAATTATAATTATGTTTCTTCTACTTAATATATCTTATTACATATATTTAAACCATATAAATTAATTTAGACCATAAAAATTTCAATTTAAATTAATTTATATTCAATAATTGATTTTAAATTCAAGGTATTTCCATAAGTTAATCTAATTCAATTTATTAATTCCTTTAAACAAATGTATTTATTTCATCTATTATTCAGTTAACTTATTATTCTATTCATTTCAATTAATATTTATAACTAAAATTTAAGTGTATAACCTTTATTATAACCACTCAAATTCTATTTATAAAAGTCATTTTATATTGTATATTATCCAATTACATATTCAACTTTTGAATGATTTAGGTAAGTTGTATTAGAATGTAATTGAGTATTATACAAATAAAATTTCCCAATTCAATCATTTCCAATTTAAATATCTATTCCAAATTTTGGTTTCATTTTATAACTGAAATCATCTATAAATCATAAATTTAAGAATTTTTAAATTTCCGATTAACTTTAAACAGTTTAGAGATAAATATATACTATATATATGAAATCATACTTTAGAAATTCAAATCAATTCATTTTCAAAACGAAATTGTAGCATAGCTACTGAATGGTCTCTCCACTTCGAAACTCGAAAATGAATGTCGATGATGCGGTCGTCATCACCGAAATTATTTTCCAGCGACAAAAGAGAAGAGTACTGATTTAGAACTTTAAATATCTTTAGAATGATTTCTATTTGAAAATACTGGAAATATATACACTTTAAACCTTAAAACCAAAGTTTGGAATCACCGGAAATTTAAATTCTCAAATTCTTAATTTAAATTCATTTCAATTCCAAATCAATTTATAAAGCATGATTTTATTTATTTAAAATATGGCAATAGTCAATGGTTTACAAGATAATAAATGATAATTAAAAATTACCGTTTAAAAACCAATTTAATTTCAGAAAATTATACTTATGTATAAAAAATTTATTTTGTTTACCAAATTTGAAATGATATTGTGTCAGTTTGCTCTGTTCAAGTGTTTTGGAGATCCTATCGATAGCATTGATCAAACGAATCGATCAAAAATCCAAATCAACATCAACAACTCAAACAACACAATAGATAAAACATTTTAATATTAATTACAAATACACTCCCTCACTCGATAATTCAAGAATGGATTACAAAGCAAAGATGGGATTCAAAGTAGAGAACTCTAATCAAATAGAATTCCGACTGGAAGATAGGCTTCAAAGGGAGATAAGATAATTGGATTTCAAACTAGGAAAATAGATAAACTTATATAAATCGCGGGCAACCTTTAACCGGATCAACCGTGACTTCAAAATAAGATCGAGGTAGAATTCTGGAGCAAATCAACATTCGATTGCCAGAGATAGAATTCGGTATAGCAAGAGATAGCAGCATCGTAAACCGAGGATGTGGGAATCTTCGGCGAATCAATACCGATTGTAAAGGAGTTTCACCCCTTTACAAATCATTCAGAGATTGGCGAGACTGCCGATTTATTACAGAGATCATTCGAAGTGGAGTTATGGGATACTCCAAAATCAAGAAGACATGAATAGGGGAGACAAGGATAGATTCTGGAACCGAGGGGAACGTTCCAAAATCCAAAAGAAACCGAGTCAAAGAGGAAGAGATTCAAGCTCGAATGAAAGTGATTCTGTAAATAAATTTACCACATATGCTAAGTTTTTCCTAGAGCAAAAGCTCTGATACCAAATGTAACGACCTGATATTTTCAACCATTCGCATCCATACATGTCGGAATTGAATTGCTTAAAATATCAGATTGTTATTTAAATTTGGAAAAACTCAACATATACAGTAAATAAAATAATCACAGAGTCACAGACATAGAGTAATATAACAATAATGCAGCGGAAATAAAAGAATAGTAGTTCATGAAGCTACTATATATATATATATATATATATATATAACAGAGTTAAACAAGATACAACAGAAGTCTTGAATACAATAGTCAAATACAAGATCAGAATACATCATTGGAATCAAATGAATATCTGAAAGCCGGATAGATAGCTGGATCTCCAAGCGAAGCTCCAACTCCAAAGGTGAGTCTCAAACGCTGTATCACTCAGTCTGACCCGAGCGTAAAGCAAAACACAAAACACTCGAGTCAGGATTAACATTCTTATATCAATAAATCTAACTCAAGTGAAATAACAACTAAAAATACAAGTAATTCAAAGGATGTTTGGGATAACCATCCGTTAAGGATCCGTTAAACTATTTATATATAGTAGTGTATGCTAAGTAGATAATGCCTATCAGTAATATAAAGTATCAAAATAGCATTAAGGCGTTACCATTATCCCCCTTAACACATTTTATATAAGCGTCATAGTCTATACAGCACTATAAACTCCACCGTAAACTAGTGGGCTATCAGGGAGTACTCCATATGTATAACACGAAACAAATCGTAGTGGTCGCGCATAGGGATACGAGTATGACAAGGCACATGAGGCAATACCCAAGGTAGTGAAACTACCGTTTGCCTGATCCGGACTGGTGAGAACGCATCGTCGCAACGATCGCAACACCGCAAAATAACACTCCCAATTCAAGGGTGCGCACCAATCAAAAAAAAGTAATGAGTAGTTTACGAAGAAGTGTGTCCGCTAGAGGTAGCTAACCTCAATGGGCCAGCACGGCTCCTGTTTAAGTCATTTCAAATTTGACACAGGTGTTAAGGCTATCCATTATCGTTCTCTTTCTTCAAATCCAGCAACGTCATCATTCCAACCACTTCATTCTGGATCACACTCCGCGTATAATAGTTATTAAAGTGGTTTTCGGTTTAGACAGAGAGTATGTCCCTAACCGATCTCGGACTCTTCAATAACTACGTGATTATTACACCGATTGGTCATTTAATAAACTTTCAAAATAGTTTATATTTCAAAACCAAAATATCAATGCCATTTCAAAACCATATCAATACGATATCACTTTCACTTCAAATATATATCCATTTCCAAAATCACATCACTTTCCAAAGTTATAACGTTTTCGAAATCATAGTCTTTTAAAATCAAAACACTTTGGAAATCACAGCTTTGAAATCATAGCATTTTGGAAATCATAACACTTTCCTCTTAAACAGTTTAGATATTAAAATTAGTATATATAATAAAATAGTTTATAAATAAAATAGTTTATATAAATAGTTATAAGTTATAATAGTTTATAATAAAATAATTTATATTAAAAATGATTTATATTAAAGTAATTTATATTAAAATAATTTATAAGTAAAATATCCATAGTTTTAAATATAACTTAAAATTACTTTATAAAATAAAATAGTTTCCTCGACTTTCACAAATCAATTCAAATTCCAAATTCAAATTTAATCAAATCTAAATCATCAATTTCAATTCCCATTTCAATTAAACATTTTCAAGTTATATCGATTTCAAATACCGATTTGAACCACAATAAACCATTTCAATTTCAAAATATTTCAAAGTTTCAAATATTCCACATTTCAAAACTAAATTCGATAATTCCATTTATACCTCAATTTAATTTCGTTACATTTAGTTTCTGAGATATTTCTTTAATCATTTCAATACATCTAAAAACAACTTCAATTTACAAATTTATATAAACAAAATATCCCATTTAAATTTATATAAGTTTGAAATATTCATTTAAGCCACTTTTTAATCAAATTCAAGTTATAAAACATGTCTTAAAATTTCAAATTTAATAGATTTCAAATCAAACTTATTTAAGTATAATTATTAAATAATTAAGAATTCCAAATCAATTTCAAATTTATCTTTCAACCTGAAACATTATAAACTCTATATTTGAAAATATACATTTTACATAAATACTCAAACATATTTTTATATTGATTCAAATCAACTTTAATAAATCTTTAAAATCAATATTTATTAAAACCATATATTTCTTTTCAAAACCATAGAAATCATTTTTCAAAATATTTATATATATAGGCCAACGGTGTCTGTATAAATTTTCTACCATATGGTCAAGTGATACAGATATTTATCATATCAATCCGCAAATTAAAATATATGCGGGTATATATCTTTTCAACCCGCAATCCCAAATTCAATGTCAATGAAAATCTCTTGGGTTTATCATTCAACCCATAACGATTTTCTCCTATTCTACAGATTGTTCGGGTATGTATCATTTCAACCCATAGTGAATTCTATATCAACAGGGAACTTGCAGAGTAATAACATATATGATAATAACATTACAGGCGTATGTCATCAATATAAATAACATATAATGGTGTCAGATGTCACAAGTGAACAGATACAGATAATGACATATATATAGTAGTATAAATAACAGATAATGGTGTCAGGTGTCACAGGTGAACAGATACAGATAATGACATATATATAGCAATATAAATAACAGATAATGGTGTAAGGTGTCACAGGTGAACAGATACAGATAATGGCATATACGTGGCAATATAAATAACTAACGACCGCATATTTCAATTGACGTTTCAATTGAAATCAAATTTAATAAATAAAAGAACGTTAATCGTGAGTGATCGCTCACCTTTCGAGGCTAGAGAGGATAGACACTGAAATTGAGTTACGAATCCAAACACGAATTCCAAAGCAAAGTGAGATAGGCACGAATTCAACGATCAAAGCTGATAACAGAAATAGATGAAATCAAATCAGAATTGGATTGATGAAGATAAATGGGTATAAGTGAACTCATGTATATAAGTATATATGTAAGGATCATATTTAAATTCCAAACACATATTAAATTAAATGTACATGTATGGTTTTCAAAATCATAAATTTAAACTAAAACACATATATAACATTATATATATCCATGTTTTGAAATAAATACATATACATATATATATATACACTTATATCCTCTTATCCAATACAAAGGTAAAATTTAAAAGTCGAAACATATATATGAACACTTAAGCTAAAACATTTGAAAGTCCCATAGTTACATATATGTGAAAAGTGCAGATTAAGGATCTTAAGGCTAGAATTAACACTAGAGGGGGGTGAATAGTGTTTTAAGAAATTTGTTAATCTTTTTGAGTTTATCTTAATTTGTTAACAATGTATACACTAATCAGACACAGATATGAACATAGAATCAAACACAGATGCAAATATAAAGTAAAACCAATAAAGGAAAGAACACACCGGATTTTATACTGGTTCGGAGTTACCCTACATCCAGTCCCGCAACACAAGTACGGATTTCGTTTCAACAACAATTCAACAATTACAACCCTCGGTTTCAAGGCTACGAGGTACACCCTCCAGAATGACAATCCTTTGGGTAGAGATATTTGATTTCCGGGGCAACAAGTTCACCCAATTGATTTCCAAGGCTACAATCACACCTTTTCTCGCTTAATTGATTTCCAAGGCTACAATCACACCTTTTCTCGCTTAATTGATTTCCAAGGCTACAATCACACCTTTTCTCGCTAATATATTACAAAGAAGTCTATAACTCTGAATAGCACTGAGAATCTTGTAGAGATAGTGATGGAGAATCAAACTAGAAGTAATCAAGTATGATTCGATGTTGATTTCGGTAGAGTAATTGTATGATTTTGTATTAAGAAATGTGAAAGAAGAAGAGAAGTGAAAACCAGAAAAAAGTGATTAAAAATTCGTTGAAACTGACCCCTATTTATAGAAGATCAACAGCCATGACCATTCATGAAGAGTTATGGCGAATAGACACTTCTTTTGAAATTTGAATTTTGAACTTCAACTGTCACTATGTCGACATAGTGCCTAGGGGCATGTCGACATCCCTCAGTAAAAGTTGATATTTTGAATTTCTATAAAAATAATATTTATCTTATATAAAAACTATTTAAAACTTTATAAATATACTTGAACATAGTTGAAATTCATAAGTAAATATAAAGAACAATATATACATAATTTAACTATAATTTTATATTTAAATCTAAGTATAAATATTAAAAGTTAAATATATTATTTGAAAAGACATTTAAAATCAGGAGTAATTTGACTTTGAAATTAAAGATGTTTTGAGGCTAAAATTATTTAAAATCAGGATAGAGAGTTTTGAATCTTTTAAAAGGAAAGTTTTGAAATCATTTTGAAAACAAGATAATTTTGCAAAATCATTTGAATTAAAATTAGTGGATACAAAACAATGTCCCACTAGATTTATGTAGGTTCCATCCTACTTAGGGTTCCATCCCTTTAACGGGGCTCGAAGTGGATTCCATTCCACGAATAAATTGGATATTAAGATGCTAGTTCTTTTCTATGAGTTTTAACAAATTTCCTAATAAAACAAACTTAACCTTGAACTCT
Organism: Allium fistulosum; assembly: GCA_030737815.1. NCBI lineage: Eukaryota > Viridiplantae > Streptophyta > Magnoliopsida > Asparagales > Amaryllidaceae > Allium > Allium fistulosum. The sequence continues at coordinate 412,118,334 of CM060903.1, read as the reverse complement.
TGAACTCTTGATAATCTTGATACTCATGAGTCTTCTATCTCTATATCTTGAATCTCTATAATGTACAGTCTTCATTCTTGATACCTGCATGGTTAGATCCTGCATATACATATATATCTAAACTTGTAATGTTAGTATTTATATTTTATAATCTATTCTAAGGTTGTTTTCATCAAAACCATCATCTCATGGACTAACAATCTCCCCCTTTTTGATGATGACAACCTTTGTTTATAAAATATTCCTTCTATCCTAATAACTCCCCTAAAACTAACAACTCCCCCTTAATCTATGCCTAACTACTCTATTTTATATTTCTCCCCCTTTGTCATCAACAAAAAATTTACTCCCCCTTACTCTTGGACTTTAGTACCTGCATTGATAAACTATACAACGGAATATATAATATATAGATTAAGAAATAATGATACTTATGAGCATATTAACTTAATTAAAGACTATATTCATTTCAGTGTATATATATGTTTTACACACCAATCTTCAAACCAAATAAAATTAATCCACACAAAGTATCAATTCAAACCAAATTAAATCAAACAAATTAATTCAGACAAATCAAACAATGAAAGAAAATTAAATGTTACGAGGAACATCAACCCATCCTTCTTCTCCAAAGATAGGGTCTTGTTTGATGGCATCCCAATTCTCATTATCAACAGATAGAGAAACGGGAGGATGTGCTTCATTATCATCCTTGTGCAGGGAGGAGATCATCCAACGAATTGCATCGAAGTGTCTCTCTTGTTCCTTGATCATCTGCATTTGACTCAATTCTAAGTGACGTTGATTACGGAGGATGATAGAGAGAATATTCTTGAATGAATTGAGTGTTTCTTCAAGATTTTCAGATAGATTGTGAATAGGATTGGCCATAATTGAATTAGAGAAAGAAATGAAGGATATAGATAATGAGAAATAAATTTCAGTGAAGATTTCTGGAAGAAAAAGATATATATAGGTGTAGAAATTCGTTTGAAATGAATAGACATTTGGTAGTTATTCAAATTTCAAATTCAAAATTAATTATCAATTCTGACTAGTACATGTCGACATGGTCAAGAGGGGTATGTCGACATACTATAGTGAATTTTGATGATAATTTTATTTTGTGAATAATGATGTATATATATTTCTATAATATACTAACATTTATTCAAGATATAAAATAAGCTAGATGACAGAAAGGAAATTCAATTTCATTACATAATAGGATAATACAATGATTAAACATAAAGAACTACACGAACATTCGAAATAAAACAAACTAAGACAGATACAATAAGATACTAAAAGATAAAACTAGTTAGAAGATGAAGATGATGAAGATAGTCTAAGTTTCTTGCTGACTTTTGAAAAGAACTTGTTCATCTTCGAAGACATGTTATCCAACTTTTTACTAACGAATCATTTTAAAATCCATTGATTCTCCATAATTATCTTTTGGTTTTTGAGAAGGGTTTTGTTGGTAGGATTGGATGGATATTCAATACTTTCTAGGGATGTTTCTCCTTCTTCTTCTACTTCTATTTTCATTTCATCCCCTTCTTCTCTTTCTTCCTCTTCCTCTTCTTCCATTTCCTCAAGAGCCAAGCGCTCTTCCTTTTCGGTAAGGGTTTCATAAGGTTGGAAAACATATGGGATTTTCATGAGAGAAATGTTTGAGATATTAAAAACTTTTCTTGAAATAAATTCTTCTCCTTTGAAATCCACTCCAAAATAGTTGAAAATCCAAGTGAGATAAATTCCATGGTATAAAGTGTTTTCTCCCATTTCAAAATTTTTAGGACGAAGTTCATCCAAAATAACTTGCGCCCAATTGATATCATAATTTCTGAAAGTAGCAAAAAGTGCTTTGCACACTTTTGAGGTAGGATTGTTAAAATTTCCCGATCTTGGGGTCAAAGTATGTTGTAAGAGAAGATTGACAATTCTTGCTTTAGGACGAAAGTTTCGGTTTTTAAATTCAAAGTTTTCATCTTCTTCAAAAATATGATGAAATGTCTCACGATCATGTTCATCGATTTTAAAACTAGAAAGATCCATTCCTGTGCTTTTGCAATTAAGAATGGTACCCAAAAGATCACAATTCAAAACAATTTGAGTGCCTTTGACACTACTCCAAATTTCATTCTCATTTCCATTATAAAAACCACGGTTTAAATTAGCATAGAAAATTTTGACAAGATTAGGATAGCAAACAAAATCATTTTGAGAAGAGTCAATAAGACTTAAAACACCATTGTTTGCAAAAAAAGAATCAATTTCATAAGAAGAAAAATCTTGAAAAATAGCAAATTTTCCAGGATGGACTTTGGCATAATTAGCATAATTGATGTATGCTTTAATTGCCTCCGGATCATTGAATAATTGCTCTTTGATTTTTCTGGAAATTCTCATGGTTGAGGGGTTGCTTGAAGAAGCCATTAGAGTAGAGAGTAGGGAGCTTGAAGATATGAAGAGATAGTTTGAATTTGAAAATGAAAGTGAAAAGATATGATAAAAGATAGTGAATAAATAGACTTTCAAAGGACATATTCTCTGGTCAAAAGGTATCTTTTCAGAGAAATAAATGAAGTGAAAAGGTGGAGAGAAATTCAAACATTTGAATTCAAAATTCAAAATTCAAATTCAAGTAGGCATGTCGACATCGTGGTAGGGGCCATGTCGACATGTGCCTTTGAATTTTCATGACATGATTTTTCTTAAGTTATCTAATATACATATATATAAATATTATTATTAATGTCTATATTTCTGAAATATTATTGTACTTATAATATATTTCAGAATGTGTCAAAAATAATAAAAATAATAATAAAATAATAATAAAAAATAGAAAATAAATTTTAAAATTCAAACAACATACCAATTCAAAATCAATCAAACAATCAAGCAACTAATTCTATGCAAGCAATTTCAACCAATTGTATTGTAAACGTGTACCTTTTTCTGAATCCGTTTCTTTGAATTCGTCGGAATCGTGAACTGCAGTGAAGCACAAATTCGAATTATCCGTCTTCTGATCATCATCATCACTTGAGGACGAGTCTGAGTCATCTAGAGTAGAAGTAAATGCATGCTTCCGTTTCTTTGCTGGTTCATTGTTCATAGGAGGGTTCTGCCTATCTGAATACGGACAGTCTCTTTTGATATGACCTGATTCGTCACAATTGAAGCATTTGATAAAGTTTGGTACTGTAGTCTGATTACCGGAATTCTTAAAGTTGTTTCTCTTGGAACTATTCAATTTTCTGTACTTCAGGAATTTCCTAAAATTCCTGGTCATAAATGCTATCTCTTCATCATTATCACTGTTTGAGTCTGATCCATCGGTCAATTCATTGAATGCCATTGATTTCTTTTCAAATGCTTTGCTTTCTCTTCTCCCGATCATTTGAACTTCAAACAACATTAGATTTCCAATCAATTCTTCTATCTTTAAAGTACTGATGTCATTTGCCTCTTCAATTGCAAGTGTCTTCTGATCCCATTCTGGAGTGAGAGAATTTAAAAATTTTCTGACTTGATCTTCTTCCGAAAATTCCTTTCCCAAAGATATTAAAGAATGCACAATATCTTGAAATCGACTATACATATCTGAAATAGACTCATTAGTATTCATTTTAAATAACTGAAACTGATTTGTGAGCATGAAAATTATTGTCTATTTAACTTTGCTTGTTCCTTCGTGAGTTACTTGCAAAGTTTTCCTGATTTCATATGCAGACTTACAAACTGACACTCTATTAAATTCATTTCTTTCAAGTGAACAAAACAGAATATTCATTGCTTTAGAATTATTTTGTGCAACAGTCTTGTGCTCAGTGGTCCACTGTGCAAAATTAGTTGTGGGTTCAGAATATTCAGTTTGTGTGATATTCCAAGTATCTAATCCTATAGATTGTAAATATATTTTCATCCTACATGCCCAATATGCATAGTTACTGCCATTAAAAAGTGGTGGTCTGGCAGTAGACTGACCTTCTTCAAATGAACTAGTGTTGGTGGTAATAGCAGTACTAGTGTTAGTAGCCATTTTGAAATTTTTCAAAATTCAGATAATGAAACTTTTGAAAACCTAGCTCTGATACCAAATGTGAGAAATGCAGATTAAGGATCTTAAGGCTAGAATTAACACTAGAGGGGGGTGAATAGTGTTTTAAGAAATTTGTTAATCTTTTTGAGTTTATCTTAATTTGTTAACAATGTATACACTAATCAGACACAGATATGAACACAGAATCAAACACAGATGCAAATATAAAGTAAAAGCAATAAAGGAAAGAACACACCAGATTTTATACTGGTTCGGAGTTACCCTACATCCAGTCCCGCAACACAAGTACGGATTTCCTTTCAACAACAATTCAACAATTACAACCCTCAGTTTCAAGGCTACGAGGTACACCCTCCAGAATGACAATCCTCTGGTTAAAGATACTTGATTTCCGGGGCAATAAGTTCACCCAATTGATTTCCAGAGCTAAAATCACACCTTTTCTCGCTTAATTGATTTCCAAGGCTACAATCACACCTTTTCTCGCTAATATATTACAAAGAAGTCTATAACTCCGAATAGCACTGAGAACCTTGTAGAGATAGTGATGTAGAATCAAACTAGAAGTAATCGAGTATGATTCGATGTTGATTTCGGCAGAGTAATGGTATGATTTTGTATTAAGAAATGTGGAAGAAGAAGAGAAGTGAAAACCAGAAAAAAGTGATTAAAAATTCGTTGAAACTGACCCCTATTTATAGAAGATCAACAGCCATGACCATTCATGAAGAGTTATGGCGAATAGACACTTCTTTTGAAATTTGAATTTTGAACTTCAACTGTCACTATGTCGACATAGTGCCTAGGGGCATGTCGACATCCCTCAGCAAAAGTTGATATTTTGAATTTCTATAAAAATAATATTTATCTTATATAAAAACTATTTAAAACTTTATAAATATACTTGAATATAGTTGAAATTCATAAGTAAATATAAAGAACAATATATACATAATTTAACTATAATTTGATATTTAAATCTAAGTATAAATATTAAAAGTTAAATATATTATTTGAAAAGACATTTAAAATCAGGAGTAATTTGACTTTGAAATTAAAGATGTTTTGAGGCTAAAATTATTTAAAATCAGGATAGAGAGTTTTGAATCTTTTAAAAGGAAAGTTTTGAAATCATTTTGAAAACAAGATAATTTTGTAAAATCATTTGAATTAAAATTAGTGGATACAAAACAATGTCCCACTAGATTTTCGTAGGTTCCATCCTACTTAGGGTTCCATTCCTTTAACGGGGCTCGAAGTGGATTCCATTCCACGAATAAATTGGATATTAAGATGCCGGTTCTTTTCTACGAGTTTTAACAAATATTCCTAATAAAACAAACTTAACCTTGAACTCTTGAACTCTTGATAATCTTGATACTCATGAGTCTTCTATCTCTATATCTTGAATCTCTATACTGTACAGTCTTCATTCTTGATACCAGCATGGTTAGATCCTGCATATACACATATATCTAAACTTGTAATGTTAGTATTTATATTTTATAATCTATTCTAAGGTTGTTGTCATCAAAACCATCATCTCATGGACTAACAATATATATATATATATATATATATATAAAGTACTAAAATATTGCAACCCAGACCTTATATTTATTTGCATCTTTTAACAGTAAGATATAAACAAAAGAAAGTAAAGCAGCTTGCACCGCTTATAAATGTACATTTAACCATACTAGACCAACTATTATATAATAATATATAAAATACAGTAAATAAAATCAACTATATATATATATGTAACTTTTTTTTAATTTTTTTTACCAACAACGATCTGTAACAACTAAGACTATAAACATATCGCATATTATAAACTATCTATTATACATTTTATATAAATCTTACTATAACCTATATACATTATATACAAAAAAATTCTAAATTATATTACAGATCATGTATAAATACATCACTGTATATATATGTGATTTGTAACCCAGCCTCAAGTACACTAAAAATGATGTGATGTAGTACATTCTGAAGTCTAACATATATATACCTATACTAACACAACCTGGTTATATATGTTCGAACATGACATATATATATTTATAAATTTCTATAATCTATACAATTCAACTAATATATAAAATTTTAAAACTTCTATACTTTATAAAATATATATAATTTCTTTACTACATACAATCGCAAGTATGTAAAGTTACTTTATATAAACTCAATACTTAATAAAATCAATGTTTATACCATAGAATAGGCTCAGATCCAACTAACTTTATCCAAACTGCACTCAAATATAAGTGAACTTAAACTGTAAAATACTTAGATAATAATATATACAACTTTCCCAAACTAATACATACCCATATATCAAGTAACATAGCTACAGGTGTGACATCCCGGAATTTCTGGCAATATCAATTTAATAATCTGCATTAAAAATTAAATTGATATGATAATAATTGTTAATAAGATTTGAGTTGATTTAATAATCTTCTTTTAAATAAATATTTGACTGATAATTTATCTTTTAAAAGTTGATAAATTGTTTTCTTTTTATAATATATATATATATATTTATATATTGTAGATAGATAAGCTTTGTTTTAAATTTAATAAATAAAGATATGTTTTCTAATTTTAATATTTTTGGTAATTATAATTTGATTTAATATATATCTTTTTAAAGGCTATTTAATAAATAACTGTATGGTTTAAAATACTTAAACATTAATTGTTTTAAATTTATTTTTGGTTAAGTTTGAATTTAAATAAGATTTACCAAAGGGTTTGTTTTGTCCTTTTAAATATAGATTGATAAAATAAGTAATTTATTAATAAAGAGATAAATTCTTTTATAAATCATTTTAATTTAATAATGAGTTATTTTTAAACAGTATTAATAATGTAATATTTTTAAAAATAGATTTTTAATATGAATAGAATTGTTATATTTATATTTTGGAAGAAACTATGATTTGTAAATTTGAAATGAAGTCTTTCAAAAATGTTTTAATTTAAAATAAACCTTATAAATATTAAGCATAAGTGTAAAAATAAATAATAAATAAATTTAGCATTTGATAGTCTAAGTTTTAAACTAAAAGAGGAATAAAATAAGCACTTGTGTTAGGATTAAAAGTAAAGTAAAAAGAATAAGTATGCTAGGCAAGAAGAAATAAGGTATGTAGCCTGTAAAGGCAAGTAAAGAAAATCAAATCAGTGCAAAGAAATATCTATGTACAAAATAAGATATGAATGGAGTATAAAGTACATTAGCATTAAATGTTTTATCATCTCAGCACAATATTTGGTCAATTCGAAATGTTTGAAAAATCATCTCAGCCTCCAAAACCAAATCTTGCCTGATAAGCTAAAGAAAAAAATATCTGAATAAACAGATGATGTTTGTACTAACTTATGCAAACCCTGTAAACTCTTTTATATATATAATCTTTCTCATTTCAATTCGTTCAACATAGCAAACCGGAAAAATAAGTAAGCTTAACTTTATTTTACAACTTAAAACAACTTCTTCAAACAAAAGCAAGATGATTTAAGGAGAAACAAGATAGCAGTTTTCAAACAAAAGAGCTCTGTCATCTTCTCAAAACAGTGAGTAACATTTTTGTTAAAAATTACTTAAGTATAAATTGGTTGCATGTTTACATCTGGAAATAAATATGTTTATGTGAATGTATATACGAATTATCTGTATGTTTATAAATGTATGATGTGTGCATGGTTGATATACCTGTAATCCCTCTGTTCTTAGTTTCAAGCTCTAGTTTTTGATTCAAAAATCATATCTCTTGATCCAATCTGTGTTAAGGTTTAAGTTTTAAACAAAACTTGTTTGTTTATCATAGAGAAGTTTTTAAAATTTTATTTAAGTTATATTAAATTTGAAATCTCACTGGATATTTAAAACAACAGAGCAAACTTTGAATAAGAGAAAACCCAAACATTTTAATTTATAAATCCAGGATTATAATTTGAATACTTAATCTAAAACATGATTTTTAAATCAAAAATCTAAATTTTTAGTTTGGGTTTGGATGTATATTTCTTGTTTGGCCAGAAATTGGTTTGTGGGTAGTCACTGGTGATCTGATTGATTTGGGGAGTCGTGGTTCTTCCTCGAGGTGGAGGAGTGATCGGAGTGTAGTGTAAAATTACCTGATGGTGATGCAATTCATTGTGGTGGCAGCGGTGATGGATTCTAGTCAGTAACCCTAGTTTTTACCGGGTTTAATATTTTGATTAGTTTGGCTCCTCTGGTTGATCGAGTTCTGTCGAACTCAGGGAGATGGACGTAGGGGAGTTGACGAAGATTTGGCCGGAGTTTCAGAACCTCCGGTGGTCGGAAGGTCGTGGACGAGGCAATCTCAGGTTGAGGTGTGGTGGTTCAAGTGATGTTCTAGGTTTGGTTTGGTAGAGGGGATGTGGTCTCGAGTTTTACTCGAAGTAATTGGATGGTTGGCTCGAAGATTTTTGGGTTTGGACTCGAAGCATATTGAGGTGGCTCGAGTCATATGTATGTGATAGGTTTTCAAACCTGTAACTGTTTAAAATTTAAAACTGAATTTTAAATTGAAAAGCAGAATTTAAAATAAGTTTTAAATCCAAGTTAATCTAATTCAAGTTTAGTTTGAATCTGAGTTTTGAATAATAAAGTTTTTAAAATTTAAATTGTTTAACAACCTTAAAATGTTTAAATGGTTTCAGTTTTAAAATGAAGATTTAAAATGTAAGTAAAGTTTTATCAAAGTTTAATCTGATTCAAATCTAAATTTGAATCTTAGTTTTGAAATAAAAGAATGTTTTTAAAATTTAAATGTTTTAAACAACTTTGAATGTTTAAAGTTTATTTTAAAATAATTTGAATTTAAAATGGATTTGGTTTAAACTCTTTAAAATCTCTTTTATAAGAAAAGTATTCTTTAAACATGTGATTTTAAAGGTTTTAAAAATTGGTTTTAAACTTTGTTAATTTAAATTAGTATTCATTTTAAATCTTAAATTTAAAATGAAATTAATTTGAATGAAATTTAAAGTTAAATTGTTTTTAAATGTTTTTGATAATGATAATTTAATCATAAATGAGAATGGTGTTTATCTTAAAGATAATTAGGATTTAATGATTTGTAATTCATTTAATTATTAAGGTAATTAAAATGGATAATTAAATTATTTAATAAATTAATGAAATGGATAATTTATTAAAGTAATTAAGGGTTTTAAAATTAATTAAAGTTTAAGATTTATTATTCTTAGAATAATTAATTTGAAATTAAGAATCATTAATTATATAAGATTAGATTTTTAATTAATGATTAAGAATTAATAAATCAAGTAAATAAGGATTAATTAAGTTACAATTAAAACTTAATTAATTAAATTAGAGGTTAATTAATTGGTAATTAAGATTTATTAATTTGAAATTAATAATGATTAATTACTTAAGGAAAGTAATTAAAGAATTTTTAATAACAAATGAAGGTCATTAACTTGAGATTATTTAATAATTAATTAATGTGATTAATTTTGATAATTAATTAGATTAATTAATTTAGATAATCTATTGTAAATTGTTAAATGAAATTACTTGCTAAAAGTAATTAAGAGATTTATTACTTATTGTAATTAATTTTGATGATATGATTAATTTAAGTTAATTAATTTAGTTTAATTAATTTAAGATAGTCATTTGATAAATTGAAAGTGAAATTACTTAGTGTAATTAATGGAGCATAATTACTTAGGGATGTAATTAGATGATAATTACTTGATGTAATTAATACAAGATGATTTGTAAGTGAAGTAATTTGGGTAATTACTTTTGTAATTAATCAAAGGATTAATTAATGGAGATAATTAATTATGGAATAATTAATTTATTTAATAAGTAATTAAGGATAGTTAATTTGTTGATTATTAATCAAGGGGAATTGAAAATTGGGTTTAATTAAAGATTAAATTACTTAATGTAATTAACTTAAATGAAGTAATTTAATCTAAATATAATTAGAGATCATTAATTAATATAATTAATGATGCAATTTATAATGGATTAATTAAGGAATAATTAATAATAGTAATTAAATGTTAATTACTACGAATGATTTAGGATGATAAATTTGTGGAATTAATTTAGGACTAACTTACTTATTGTAATTAGAGAATGATTTATCGAAGGTGTTTAATCAAGATGAATACTTAGAGAATGATAAATTAATTTGATATATAATTAATTAATGGTTGTATAAGCAATATTTATAGATGTAGTAATTAATTTAATTTACTTTAAATTAATTAGAGATAGAAGTAATTAATTTAATTCATTTTAAATTAATTATATATTGTGAATGATAAATCATTGCTTATGAATGAATGATGTTGATATTTCATTGATTGATTGTGATCTCGGATATGAGGTGAATAATATCTATTGTGATATGGATGCTTGGTTTAAGTATGATAATATTGACTACCTGTTTATGATAGTATAGATTATCTGTTTATGATGATAATGTTGATTATCCATTGTGATATTGTGAATTATCTATCTGTGAGTATATAGATAATATTGAATTGAATTGTTTTAACTTTAAAACAACTTGGCCTTAAAAGATACGTTTTGGATTTCGATGAGACCGGGATCGGGTTTCCATATTTGGACATCCGAAAACCACATCGATCCAAATTAACGATAGGTCGTGAATCTCAAGTGAAGATGAAGATTCAGAATGCAAGGGTTATTGTCGTTAACTCTGAGGATGATTCCAAAATGAGTGTAACGAGATAATGCCTTCGGTTTTGTTCGAACCCGAAACGAACTTGTATGGATTGAATGCTTTCAGAACATCGTCAGGTGGATGATGAGCATTCTAAGAGATGTGTTCTCTAAAGGTAATCGTAGCCTCAAGCCTCATCAACCGGGAATGGCTAAAACAGGGGAGGTGCAGCAAGGTTAGTGGGTAGCACCCAAGTAGGACGAGATTTCCCATGTCTAAAGGTCCCTTCTTATTATTCGGTTGTGTGGGCAGTTGATTGCAACAACTGCTGGGGTGTCATGTGCTGGAATTATCCAGTAAGGGATGGTTCCGACCTTGTGTTGCAGGGGACTTAGGGTGGGTCCTCGGTACGGTGATCTAGGCCACGTACTGTGACGGGCGGTACCCTAGTAGCCCTGCCATTGTATGGAATCCAATCTCCAATAAGTGCCCTCGGAATTGATTGTATTACCCACTTGTTAGCTAGTATGCTGGAATTTAATCATTTAACAATTTCAGCTATTTCCTATTTACTTGAAAACCCTAGACCTATTATAATATCACTGAATTTCCTATCAAATGTTTGGTTAGCGTAAGGTAAAAACTTTTCCATGTTTATGTGTGGGAAGTCTTACGTGATACCTTTTGTTTTCAAAGGTTTTTAAAGTTAAGCAACTTAAACCTGTTACTCACACCAGACACATGTCTGACCCGGAGTTTATTTCCGTTTTTCCTAAACTCTCGGGTACTCAAATTTTTATGAGTAGCCATGGGATTCAGGTTAGCTTTGACGAATTGTGGAGGAGCAATGGAGCAGGAGGCTTCAGCGTTATAGATGTATAGTGTTCCGCTGTGTTGGTATCTCTGTGTTGTATTTGTGTTGTATCGAGTTGTATTAACTAGACAGGTGCTTATGACTGTCTAGTATGTGATGTATAATCTGTGTAACTCTGATTGATGTTGTATATTATGTAATACTTATGTGATTAATATAATTTATTCGTTCCGCTGTTTTAGATTCTGATGTTGTTTCTTCTTTCTTCTCTATCTTTTCTCTTTTCTATCTCTTTCTTTCTTCATCATGATACGACTTTCTGGTGGTAGAAAGTTGGGTCGTGACAACAAGCGAAACTGCTTTTACATATATAAACTGACTGTATATGAAATATATTTATAGCCTAAGATTCAAAATATATAGTCAAGTTTAATACTTATATTAACATTAACAAATAACTTATATATATTACACCCATACATACCGATAAATCAAAGGCGGTGGAGGCGGACGCAAGTCTCGGCTGGTGAAAGCAAGGGAGGCCGATGATGGAGAAGGGGAGGAGGCGAGTTGCGGTTGGGTTGCCGTGGGCGAACTGGGCTGCTATGCTTGCGCGCCAGGTTGAAGCACGGCACGTGAGGCGGAGGAGGTCTGGTCGACATGGAGGAGGGAGGATCGGAGGGTTGTTCGGCCTCGAGTGGGGCTGTGTTGTGGTGGCGGCTAAAGGTCAAGGGAGGAGGAGCGATCGTTGGGTTCTTGATGTGAGGTGCTGAGATGGTTGCAAAAGGGCAAGAGCACGGCTTGAGAGAGGAAAGGTGACAACAAAGAAATGAGGAAGAAGAATAGGCTTTGGATTCCAGGCAAATATTTCAAAAGAACGGTTCAAAGAAAAAGAATGGTCATAGAAAAATGAACCGGTTAATGATTATTGGAACTAGTGGAAAAAAAAGTCAAGCACAAGAATTTAGAAAATATAAATGTTAACAACTGTTTGAATTGTACTGTGAATAAATGAAAAGCCACAAGAATCAATAGGTAGAAAACAGGTGCCGATGCGGTTACCGGTTTCGTGGATTCTACTACGTATCGGACTTCAAACACAGAACTAAATATACCATAGAGATCAGCACGACAAGACGATCAAAACGGTATACAGACATCAGTAGTACAATCTCCGGTCAATAGTCGATGTCGGAACCAAAGTGCAGCTATTCCGCCGAAATTAAGATCGACGGAGCAATAACAGTCAAAATTTGAAGAAACGAAATGTGATGTCTTGCTCAAAAGATGATTTACAATTTTTCTATTGAAAAATATTCAAGTTTGGAAAATATTTAATTATCATCAAATATTAACTAGTATAGATTTAAATAAAATAACACTAGAAAATAAACTTACATATTTTCTGATGAAAATTTACCTGTGGCTATGTTTAAATAAACGTATTCCAAATATCAAATTTTTATTTCAAAATTTTATTATTTAAAATTTCACAAAATTCAATTAAATATAATAATAAAACAAATAAAAATTATTAAAAATTTACGGGCCGTTACATCTTGACTATATTAATAATTGGAAACTTCTAAAATGAAAATAAGAAATTCGATGTTAAATGACTAATGAAATAGATAAGAAACTGAAATTTTGAAAACTATAGATAAAAAGAAAATGAAAATAAGAAATGGTAATTTTTGAACATTTTGAAACTTGGGTAATATTCAATTTCATTCTAAAAGACATATATATAACTTACAAAATTATTAAAAGTTGAAATGTTTATGAGAATATGTAATAGAGTATTATACAAGTCGAACTTGGAAAAAATGAAAGTGTTCAATGGAATTACTTTTATAAATAAGAATTCCAATGTTATAAATTGTTATAAACTAAAGTTAATAGTTTAAAAAGCTACTAATTAAATGTAATAGAAATGAATAATGTAAGAAAAATGATTATAAACTTAAGTTAACATTTTAAGCTATTTATAATCAGACTTAATAGTAAAGGTGAATACTGTAAGCAAATAATTATGAGCTTAAATTAATGTTGAAGTCATTTATAATTAAAATGAGTACAATATTAATTGAAATTATAACTTCAGAGAACATTGGAAATGATTTTGAAATGGAGTTAATATTCAATAATACTTTATATGGAAGAATGAATATGAAAAATAATAATCTATAAATGGTGAATTGAATCGTAAAGAAGCTTACCTAATAATGTATAATCCAATAATTGAAATAAAAATAACTTATTTAAACAATGAATGTAAGGTAATAAAACGAAAGAAAATGGCATTGTGTAAATAAAGGAGAAATGGACTTTTGTAAGTAATAATGAATGTAAATTAATAAAATAAACAGTTGGTGAATGTGAAAAAAAAGGAAAAAAGAAAAAAATGGATAACTTCAATAATGAACCTATTCATGATCCAAAGAAATGAAATGGATAACTTACGTAAGTAAAGAATGTAAATTAATGAAACAAGTCTTACACGAATGAAGATAAAAATTTTGTAAGTAATGAATGTGAATTAAAGAAATCATTGTATGAAAAAAAATGAACAATAAATGATGTTGAAGGATAAATAGAGTAAACTTAAAATGTGTTGAATTCGTTGTTGTTTGGCTTATGGATTGGTTGGGAAAGGACACTTCTATTTTGTATAAAGATGTATAAATAATCTATAAAGTTTTATCTACGACTGTTGAGTGTATGGCTTACTTAGTAGTTTATTTATCATTTTTTATATGATTTGAAGTTCTGAACCCAAACAAACCATTTGTTTTGGTCGAAATGGATGGATGATTGTTTTCTTTGTTGAAATAATGTTTGTACTATTTGTTTGCAATTGATTGTTGTTATGTTGTAGTGACTCGTTTTGTTAGTAGTTGAAAACAACTTAAAATATTTCTCTTTTATATAATTATTAACATTTTTGGATTATATAAGTGAAATACAGGTTATGGAAGCAATTGCTACTGCTTTAGGTTTCATAAAATAAGCGTTATTTGCCCGACAAATAGGTACGTTCTCGGATTACGGTTTTATAGCGATATTATATTGTTTTCCCGTGGTTTGGGATATTTTATTTTGAAAAATATGATATATATTGTTATTATTGATATTATTATTTCTCCCAGACCTCTCCGTACAAAGGAGACTCTGCCGAAATTTTCCAAATTTTGGACTTAGAAAAATTTGTGAAATGTTTCCAAACTTTTGTTAATTTGACTATAAAAGGATTAAATTATTTTTAATTGATATATTCTATTTAATTATTTAATTATGTAAATTAATTGTTTATAATTTAATATTTTGAATAAGATATATTGATTTCTAAATTCTTCATTTCCCTTCTTTTCCTTTTCGAGGACGAAAAGTTTTGAGTGGGGGAGAGTGTAACGACCCGTAATTTTCGATAATTTAAAAATATTTAATGTAATAAAGATTTTGTGATTAAATGATGGAAGGAATAAAAATCTTCGATTTAATAATGAAGATATAACTAGAATGCAATGAAATAGTATTAACTTAAGGTAATTGATAATTTCTCTAAATTTAATTCTAAATTAATTAAAATGATTAAGAGTTATAATTGATATATATTGTAAATAAATTATAGTAATATATGTATTAATGCGAATTGGATTAAAAGAGCAATTAATAAATTAAATATTGATTAATTAATAAAATAATGTGTAATAAATGTAAATTGAATAAAATTTGTGTAATGAGAGTTGTTATAACATTTTCTTGTAATTAATATACTTACAAATGTTATTAAATGTAGAAATGGTGACAATTGTTATTTGTTACCAATTTAATTAATCGATTACAAATAAATGTAAATAAATGTTACATTAATGTGAGTTAAGATAATAACTAGAGTGAAATGTAATAATGTAAATTTAAGTTGATTATTAAATATTTTAACGATAGTCCAATCAATTGAAATAATTTAAATGTTATTCTCGGTTATAATTTGAATATAAGTAAACAAATGTAAATGTTGTGTAAATTAATGAACTAGTATATAATTAATGGTAATTGAATAGAATTAGTGTTATGTAAGAAATTGTAACATTTGCTTGTAAATAATGAACTTATAAGTGTGATTAAAAGTTAATGGTAACAATTATTATATGTTACCAATTTATTTGGTCTATTAAATTAAATTGGAAACAAATTGCAATTAAATGAAATTAAATATTACGTTAATAGGAATTAAGATGAAACTGAGAATATTAAGGTACTAAGATATAAATCCAATATTAATTATACCCATAAATGATAATTGATTAAATAACAAGATTGACAATCAAATAAATGGATTTATTGAAATTTAAATTTATAATTACTGAATTATTTGAGATTGAAATTAGATACTATAATTTGTGCAATATTGAATATTGAATTGATATAGAAATTTGTTTTAAGAGATGATAAAGTGCTAAGTAATCTAAAATGATAGAAATTGTAAATTATTGAATTTGAAATTAAAAAGTGATTTAATTAATTTAATATTAATTTATTTAATTAACGTAAAATAGCCATTTTGGCTACTGACTCGGATTTCGATGAAACCAGTTCCATCGGATCCGTAACAGTGAATTATTGTAGGATTTCAAGTTTCGCAGTGATCAGACTTGTCGTTTGATCGTACGGGCTCGAAACGCCAAGAAATCAATTTAATTGAAATCAATTTAATTGAAATCAATTTGAAATAAGCTGGTTTTAAGCTAACCTCTGCATACGATGGAAATAGGACCTGAAACCTGTTCCATTGAGTTTAAAAATATTGAAACATCTATTTTGATATATGGAATGACCCATTATCATTCCTGAGACAGAACGGGCTTTTCGGGTCGTTTATCGTTCAACTTCCAAATCAAATCTGATCCATTCATTTCTATTTCTGATCTGCCTATAAATAACCCATTATAAACCCTAAGTATTTCTTATTCCATTTATCTGTACGTACAATTTCATATGTCCACTTCTCCTTCTCAATGGAAGACAAGCAAATTCCCAATTCAATTTCAAATTAAATTCAAATCCAAAATTCAAACTTCTCCAAACCCTATCAAATTATATACCGTTTCGAAGCTCTCGACGAGCGCAACTTAGATCTGCAATTCGTTTTTGCAATCGAATAGTGGTTTGGTCAGAAAATATTGATTTATTCTTGGCCATTCGTTTGGAGTTTGATCAACGACGATGGATCGTCGATTTGAAGATACAGTTTTATAGAGAGGACCGAGGGGAGTTCATCGGTGAAATTTTTTTGGTGAATCGATGGTTGGATGTGGCAAAACAGTTTGCCTAGGGTTTTAAAAATTAGCGGCGGCTGCGTTGATTGGGGGTCGCGATGGGATCATGGTGGTCGGCGTCGTGGGGGAAGGTGGTGGCGGCGCATGGTTGGGTGGCGCTTGCGAGGCCGTGACGAGCTGGGCGGCAGTGGTGATGAGCGTGTGTCGCGGCCGAGTGTTTTGGCTCGAACGTGGGTAGGGTTGAACGAAGATAACAGTGATTACGTGGCTGCATAGTAGGTGTTTTTTTTTAAATTTTGATTTCTAACGTTCTAATCGAAATAACTTTTACATACGAGGTCCGATTCATGCGCGGTTTGTTTCGTTGGGATCATATTGGAATTTCAGACATTTTGTCACTAGTTTGGACGAATTCTAAGACTATCCAATTTTAGGCCCTATTTTGGATTTCAATTCGATTTGAATTCAAAGGTGAGTGTTTTAACCCACTCACAATTACTAAATTACCTTATGTTAGTTAAATTAAATTTATGATGTGATTTGGAATTTATTTAATGATGTTTGGAATGTTTAAATTGTCATACTAGTTAAATTTTACTTTTATCGCATTTAATAATCGTTCAAATTAAATATTGAATTTAAAATTGTCAATTAATACCCGTTATTGATTGTCAGTTATCTATTGATGCTATTGATTGATTTGGATGATGATTGTGAAGGATGTTGATTTTTGATATTGGATGTCTGGATGTTGTATTTTATATTGTTATAATATTGCAAGTTCCCTATGGGTTGAAATGATACATACCCGAATGATCTATAGATTAGGAAAAATCGTTATGGGTTGAAATGATAGACTCGAGCGGTTTTATGGATTTTATTTAATTGGGGATTGCGGTTTGAAATGATATATAACCGTAAAATTTTAAATTACGGATTGAAATGATAAATATCCGTATCACTTGACCTTAGGGTAGAAAATTATATACGGACACCGAATTGGTTAAATTTAATGATTTTTGAAACTTTGAAATTTTGAATTCAGTTAATTGGTATTTTGAAATAGAAATTTGTTTATATAAACTGAATTATTTTCAATAACCCAAGTGTTAAATGTTTAAATTGGAATTGATTTAATGAATTAGAATTGATTTAAAAATTTGAATTTCAAAGTTGAAGTGTCAGATACAAATGAATTATCAAAATTGAGTTATTGAAATGTTTGGATATTACTTTGAAATCTATTTTAAACTATTTTAATTAAATTAACTATTTTACTCAATTAAAATCATTTTAATTTAATTTAATCTATTATAACCTATTTAATACAATTTAATCTAATTTACCTATTTTAAACTAATTAAATTAATTTAATCTATTTTAAATCTATTTAATATAATTTAAATCTATTTAATCTATTTTAAATTTATTTAATCTGTTTAAAAATCTACTTAATATTATTTAACTCTATTTAATCTATATTTAATCTATTTAAACATTTTAAATCTAATTAAATCTATTTAATCTATATTTAATCTATTTAAATCAATTTAAATCTAATTAAATCAAATTTAAACCTATTTAAACTATTTTTACTATTTAAACTATTTAAATCTATTTAAAATATTTTAAACTATTAAACTATTTTTGACTATATAAATTATTCTCCAAATTTCAGACTGTGTTAAGTTGGAGTATTTATATTTAAATCCTTGATGATGATACAACATAAGTTGGAATTGAAATTGATACCTCTTTGTGAAATGACATATTGAGTAAATATGATTTCGAAAGTGAATATGATTTCGAAAGAGATATGATTTGAAATCGAATATGATATTTTGATATAAATTGAGAATTGGCTTTTGAAATGTAAAAGAACTATCCGGTGTGAAAAAAGCGTTTGGCTGTTAAAGAGATCGGGATCGGATATTGTCATACTCTCTGTTAATACCGAAAACCACTTTAACAACTGTGCATGAGGTGGAGATTCCAGAAATGAAGTACGATGGTTTGAAGAACGATTTCTGTATAAGGTATGACATGACCCTGACTCCCGTGAGTCAGCTTAGATGTGACTAAAACAGTAGCCATGCCGGGCCAAGTGAGGTCGCACCTCTGATCGGGCACATTTCTTCGATACCATTCTATTACTTTGTGATTGATTTGGTGACCACCCTTGATTTGATTTGGGAGTGTGTCCGAGGTGGGTGGTAGTAGCTGCTATGTGTTAGCACCAGTTTGGATCTGCAATTGGTATATCTACCCTGGCATTGCCTCAAGTGTCGTGTTCACATGCCCTAGAGCGCCTTCTACGAGTTTGTTTTGTACCATACCTTTGTGATGCCCTCTGTGTAATCCTCCAGTTTACGAAGGAGCATACAGTACTGTATAGACTATGGGAATATATAAAATGTGTTAAGGGGATATGGGTAACGCCTTAACGCTATTTTAATACTTTTACTTTACTATATACATATTACAATAGCGTATTGTACTACATAGTAGATAGTTTAACGGATCCTTAGGAGATGTGAATCCCGAACATCTCTTAAGTTACTACACTCACGTTAGACACTGGATAGGAGATGTCAAACCCCGTAAACATTTCTGATGCCTTCCAATCATATTTATTTACCGTTGATTTAACTTACATAGATCTTTTAGTTCTAACTCGAGTGTTTTGTCTTTTCAATTTGCTCAGGTCAGCCTGAGCATTTCAGGGCTGAAGACCTTATTTCTGGAGGACGATGTAACGACCCGTATTTTTACGGATCGAAAGATTGTAGAACAGTTGTCATTAGGTCGAAATGTTGATTAGAACGTTCAGAGTTTAAGTCGGCCAGAGCTTGAGTCATCCAGGATTAAGTCGCGTAGAAGTTGAGTCGAGTGGTAGCTTAGGTCGGGTGGTAGCTTAGGTCGTGAAGGAAGTTAGGTCGTGGAGCGACTTAAGGGATAGACGACTTAAGAGATTGGAGCGACCTATAGGAAGTTAGCGACCTAAGAATTAGAGCGACTTAAGGAAGTTGACGACCTAATGAGTAGACGACTTAAGGGTTTAGACGACCTAAGGGGTTAGGTCGTATTGTAGTTTAGGTCGGTCGAGCGACCTAAGGGAGTTAGTGGTAGCAGTTGGCGACTTAAGGGGTTTAGCGACCTAAGGGTTGAGTGAGTTAACGACCTAAAGTAGTTAGGTCGTGAACGAGTTAAAGTTGTTAGGTCGCGAGAAGGTTAGGTCGTCAGGTCGGCATCTCAGTTAGGTCGCATGCATGTGTTAGGTCGTTAAGACGACCTAAAGGTGCTAAGTTGTATCTTGTTAAGTCATAGGTCGTGACCTTTTAGGTCGTGACATTTTTAGGTCGTGGAAGCGCGTATGTGTTAAGTCGCACAAGTGCTAGGTCGGGGGAATCTGCTAGGTCGTAGGTCGTGGAGATTGTTAGGTCGTAGGTCGAGAGAGTTAGGTCGTGGACGACCTAAGGGGGCGGACGACCTAAACAAATCATCCTATAAATAGGCGGGTTCTTCTTCATTTTTGGGATCCGGATTTTGAAGCGACGAAGTGCTGCTATTTTGAGAGCTCGAGTTCTACACTTCTTCACTTCTTTTCTCCACTCTAATCTTGTGATTCCTTCCATCCAAATCGAAGATCAAGATCGAAGATAAAGTTGAAGATCTTCATCCATCAAAGAGAGATTTCATCGTATGAAGCGGGATTTTGGTAGATCGAGTTAGATTCTTCGCTGTCCAGATCTGAAGTGTGTTGCTTTTGAGTTGTTTAGGTGATTCGGTGAGTGGTGATTATCTCTCACACGGATCCAAAGGAGTATATTGGATTGGTGGCTTGATTTTGTGTTAAAATAGTGATTTCCATGCATTTTCTTAACCTTAAGTATAGATCCATTATTCATGATGATTTGACATCCATTTTACTACATGTTAGTCTATGCAAGTTCATTCATCAAGTTGTAGAGATATTTCTCATGATTCATGCTTGTTAGATTTGGACTCTTTATTTACAATATTGCCATTTTAGTTATAATTGTTTATTTGATCATGTTTGAATGCTTGATTACTTGGATTAATGTTTGACTTGATTGATTGTTGTAAATTAGTTAATTGATGATTTGGACAAGTTGGTTGAAGATGATTCAAAAGCTAAGGGAAAGGGTCTTGATTGGAAAAGCTGCTCGTGGCATATGTGGCGGATGATGAAGCTCATATGGATAGATTTGATGATGATGTTGAGATGAGGCTTTGCTATGATGAGATGAAGCGAGGCATGATGTGAGATAGCCTTGGTTTAGTCCAGACAGGATCATTCCAAGCATGTTGAAGACTCGGTGATATGGTTCAAGTTTGAGGATAATGGTTGGCTCGGGAGGCGCTTGAGCTAGTATGAGAATAGTCGTCGAGGAGGATGACTAGAAGGCTGAGATTTCATCGTTGTTGAAGGTTCTAGCAGGCTCAAAGCAAGAGTACGCTGGGCAGATTCGATAGTCCCTAAAGACTATGATTTGTAGTCGAGTACTCTGGGCAGATTCGATGGTCCTAGGCACGGGCTACGACAACGTGCGGAGTTCTGTCTAGAACCGGGGTTTCCATTAGCCCTTGACGGACGGCTGAAAGAATGTGCCGGTCATTTAATTAACGGTGATATTGAGGCAATGATAACAGTGATAGCCAGAGTCATGGATGTTTGGTTGTATCGTCATTCGGTCTCAAGAGCGGTATTTTCTGGGTGCTTATCTGATCTTGGTTTAGGCCTTGGGAGTTTGTACTTGGAAAACATCGCCCTTGACTCGAGTGATAATTGTTTTACTTTAAATGTCTGCTTTGCTATGTTTATTTCTGCTTAGTGTGTCTGGGGGCTATCACTGTAGAAAGAGGTGGAGTGGGAGGGTTGGATTCCTATTCCTTTTACCTTTATGCTCTTTTGGTATGTGGTTAGTTAATTTACTGCTCACTAAGACTGTTGTCTGACTCAAGGTTTTATGTTCAACTCTTATTACCTTGGGCTGTTCATCCATTTTTGGGATGGGCAGACTAGGTAGCAGGTGACGGGTGCTGTTCTTAGTGACCAACGATGCTAATGACGAAGACGAGCTGGAGGCTTGCGTATTAGTTTCTTACTATATGCACTGGATGTTCCGCTGCTTGTATAATTCTCTGAGTGATATGTAGTGAGGCTTGATGTATTGACTATTCGGATGTTTGTATTCAACTATTATGCTTAATTGATGAGAATCTATTTTGTGAAGCTTCACTATATATATATTCTCTATTGTATTTTTATCCTTGCGTTGTGAGTAATACGATAGATTCTACTGTTTTAATTTACCCTGGCAATCGTCCATGGCTGCCTGGCACACCTTACAGCGCACTATTTTCCTTGTTCAGTGCAGGGGTCATGGGCGGTCGTCACATTTGGTATCTGAGCTTTGGTTAATCGATTTTACATAATGCTCGCTGACGTAACTACGTATGAGAGACGTAATTGAATTTTTGATGGATGATTACTATATAATATAGTAGCTTAGAAGAGTTTTAGTCCTTATGCAGTTGTTCTCAAGGTGTATTAATCATTTCTTTTATAGATATTAAGAATGAGTCGAAGAGGGAGACCAGCTGCTAGGGAAGGCAGTGCTGCTGAAGGGGCTGCTGATTATGCTGCTATGTTCGAAGCTATGATGACTTCGATCATGAGAAGGATGCCAGCTCCAGGGACATCAGTAGATGTTGGAGTTCAAGTTCAAACTCCAAAACCGGTGGATTTTGCCAAGCTGTGTAAAGATTATTCTGCTCTTGGAGGAAAGGTTTTCTTGGGAACAAAGTCAACCATTGAAGTCCAGAGATGGATAGATGCTTGTAGAAGGATCTTTGGTGACTTGGGAATCGAGGATGCAACTAAAAGGAAGCTTGCATCAAGACAGCTTCAAGGAAGAGCTTCTGATTGGTGGACCTCTATCACCATTGATACTCCGGAGGAAGAAATTACTTGGGAGCAATTCCAAGCCAGATTTGAAGCTAAGTTCATTTCTACAGCTCAGAAATCTGTTCTGTTCAAGAAGTTTATGGAGCTCAAGCAAGGTGGAAGACCAGTTCTTGAGTATGTTTCTGAGTTTGAAGCTTTGTCCAAGTATGCCCGATCGTATATTGAATCTCCTTATTAGAAGAACGAGAAGTTTGTGACAGGCTTGGACAGTTATCTTAGGAGGCAGTTGGTGGATCATTTGGACGATCCATTTGAGAAGCTTGTAGAGAAGGCTCTCAGGCACGAGAATCTGTTTCCTAAAGAAGGGTCTGTTGTTGCTGTGACCAAGGAAGAATCTAAACCACAGCAGGGTGGAAACAAGAAGAGGAAGCAGCAGCAGCAAAATGGTAAGGATGGCCAGAAGAAGCCGAAGGGCGAAGTGACCTGCTATAATTGTCAGCAGAAGGGCCATTTCTCTGGAGATTGCAAGAATCCAAAGGTGCCGGTGAAGTGCCACAACTGTGACAAGCCGGGGCATATTAAGAAGAATTGTCCAGAACCGCGAAGGGACAAGCAGATTGTGCAAGCGTAAGCTTTGGGGGCTGTTCCATCATCTTCAAAAGCTCCTACCGCTGAAGAGAAAGGAAAGGGTATGGTGGTTCAAGGTACTCTTTCCATATGTGGTGTTCCAGTTAGAGTGTTATTCGATACTGGGGCGTCGCATTCTTTTGTTTGTAATGAACTTGTAGGTCGGTTGGGTTTAGAACCGGATATTGTTGATAGGCCATTGGTTGTGACTAATCCAGTTGGGGGTTCATCCTATTTGTGTATGTTATGCCGTAGTCTGATTGTATCGAGTCATGATTGCTCTTTTGTTTGTGATTGTTTTGTTCTGAACTTTGCGGGGTTCGGAATTTTTTTGGGTATGGACTGGCTTAGGAAGTATGCGGCAAAGGTTGATTGTGAAAGGTTGGAGGTGACAGTCGAGAATGTGGAGGGGCGAAAGGTTATGATACGATGTAAGCATGAGGAAGGCGTCTTCATGAACTTCATGTATTCGCTGGTTGTTCCACGGGATGGACTGTCATCGGTGCCAATCGCTAATGGATTTGAGGATGTCTTTGATGAGGTCAAAGGGTTACCGCCGCATAGAGAGATCGAGTTTCGTATCGATTTAGTTGAAGGAGCCAAACCTGTTGTGATGCCTCTTAGGCGGATGGCGCCTAGGGAACAGCAAGAGTTGAGGGTGCAAGTTGATGATCTTTTACAGAAAGGATTAATTCGGCGTAGTGTGTCCGAATGGGGTGCACCAGTTGTGTTTGTAACCAAAGCAGATGGATCGTTGAGGTTGTGTGTGGATTATCGTGAGCTGAATAAAGTGACTAAGAAGAACAAGTATCCATTGCCGAGAATAGATGACTTGTTTGATCAGCTTCACGAAGCTAAGGTGTTTTCTCAGATGGATTTGGCAACGGGATTTCACCAGTTAAGAGTGGCTAAGGATAGTGTGCCGAAGACTGCTTTCAGGACACCGTCCGGTTTCTTTGAGTGGCTGGTAATGCCGTTTAGATTGACCAATGCACCAATATATTTTGTGGATCTGATGAATAGAGTGTTCAGAGATCAGTTGAACAAGTTCGTACTCGTGTTCGTGGATGATATCTTGATTTATTCCAGAACTGAAGAAGAACACAAGACGCACTTGCGTATTGTTTGGAAATTTTGCGGAAACATCAGCTGAAGGCTAAGTTTTCGAAGTGTCACTTCTGGAAGAGTGAAGTGAGGTTCTTAGGCCATATTATCTCTGGAAATGGAATAGCGGTTGATCCCGCCAAGATAGCAGCAATCCAGGATTGGGGTAGACCTAAGAATGCATCTGATGTGAGAAGTTTTCTTGGATTAGCAGGATACTATCGTCGATTTATCAAAGACTTTTCCAAGGTAGCTGCACCATTAACAGGATTGACGAAAAAGAACCAAGTATTCAGATGGGATGCTAAGTGTGATCAAGCTTTCGGAATCCTGAAAGAGCGATTGACAAGTGCTCCTGTTTTGACTATTCCAAGTGGAAATGATGAAATGGTGGTTTACACCAACGCATGTGGTACTGGACTTGGAGCAGTGCTGATGCAGAAGGGTAAAGTTGTTGCGTATGCAAGTCGACAACTGAAGCCGCATGAAAGGAATTATCCGACTCATGATTTGGAGTTAGCGGCAATTGTTTTTGCTCTGAAGATGTGGAGACATTATCTATTGGGAGTTCGATTCGAGTTGTTTACAGATCATAAGTCGTTGAAGTATCTTTTCTCCCAAAAGGATTTGAATCTTCGGCAGCAACGATGGCTAGAGTTTTTGGCATCATATGATTTTAGTATAGCCTATACTCCGGGAAAGGGTAACGCAGTGGCAGATGCGTTAAGTCGAAGACATGCGGGTTTGGGAGTCATGTTTTCAGAATGGAATAGTCTCGAGTATTTGGCTGGATTTGATTTCAGCCCTAGATGTGAATTGGAACCTGAGATGTTGGCAAACTTATCGATAAGACCTACTCTTGTGGAAAGGATTGGCGAGAGCCAAAAGCGAGATGATAAGCTTGTCAAGATTATCCGTGATTTGGAATCTGGATTGGACCCAGAGAAGGATAAAGGATTCGAGGTCGATCGAGAGGGTTGGCTTCGGAAGCAAGGACGACTAGTTGTTCCCGATATAGATGAATTGAGAAATGAAGTTCTGAAGGAAAGTCATCACTCGAAGCTGACAATTCATCTAGGTGGAAATAAGATGTATCGGGATATGAAGAGAACCTATTACTGGGAAGGTATGAAGAAGGATGTTGGGAATTTTATTTCCAAGTGCATGAACTGCCAGTTAGTAAAAGGCGAACAGAAGAAGCCAAGGGATTGCTTCAGCCATTAGAAGTTCCTACATGGAAGTGGGAGCAAATATCGATGGATTTTATCGATGGGTTACCTAGAATCAGAACGGGAAATGAAAGGATTTGGGTCATCGTAGATCGTTTGACTAAGAGTGCAAGATTCATTCCTGTTCGATCAACCAGGACTGCATCAAAGTTGGCTGAGCTATATGTTAAGTGGATAGTTCGATTCCATGGTATTCCGAAGAATATAGTGAGCGATCGAGACCCATTGTTCACTAGTGGATTTTGGAAGAACTTTCAGGAAGTTTTGGGAACCGAGTTGTGTTTGAGTACAGCTTATCATCCTCAAACAGATGATCAGACCGAGAGAGTCAACCGAGTTTTGGAAGATCTCCTTAGAGCTTGTGTTATAGATTTCGGAGGATCATGGGAAGATCACCTTCATTTGGTGGAATTTTCGTATAATAACAGTTACCAGTCAAGCATTGGTATGGCACCATATGAGGCATTGTATGGAAGACCGTGTAACTCTCCGACATGTTGGTTAGAAACAGGAGAAAAGTTGATACTTGGGCCAGAAATGATTCGACAGACTTCAGATTGCATAGAGATCATTCGGCAACGAATGAAGGCAGCCCAAGACCGTCAGAAAAGTTATGCCGATAAGCGTCGTAAGGATTTGGAATTCGACGTAGGTGATATGGTTTTTGTGAAGATTTCTCCACTAAAGAATGTTATTCGATTCGGGAAGAAAGGAAAATTGACTCCGAGATTTGTTGGACCATTCCCGATCATCGAGCAAATTGGAAAGCTCGCCTACAAATTGGAGTTACCAGAAAAGATGTCGGGTGTGCACAATGTTTTTCATGTATCGTATCTACGGAAGTATGTGCACAACTCGAATACAGTGGTTTCTGCTGATAGCTGTGAAGATTTTGAGATTGCTCCAGTCGATAAGAGACCTCGTAAGCCGCTTCGTGTTGTGGAAACCGACACGAAATAGCTTAGGAGGAAGGTAGTTAGGTTGCTCAAGATACAATGGAGTGATGATGTTAACGACTGTACATGGGAGGTGGAAGAGAGGATGAAGGCAGCTCATCTTGAACTCTTCGAGGTATGGCCATAAGATGTCGTGACATCTCACGACATTGTAACTTGTTCTAGTTTTAGAATTCTACATGCTAGGCTAGAATTGGATGCATGGCTTGTTGATTGCTATGGATGGTAGACATGCGGAATAGTTTTGATTACTCTTGTTTGTTTGGAATTTCGGGGGCGAAATTCCTAAGGGGGAGAGAATGTAACGACCCGTTTTTTTACGGATCGAAAGATTGTAGAACAGTTGTCATTAGGTCGAAATGTTGATTAGAACGTTCAGAGTTTAAGTCGGCCAGAGCTTGAGTCGTCCAGGGTTAAGTCGCGTAGAAGTTGAGTCGAGTGGTAGCTTAGGTCGGGTGGTAGCTTAGGTCGTGAAGGAAGTTAGGTCATGGAGCGACTTAAGGGATAGACGACTTAAGAGATTGGAGCGACCTATAGGAAGTTAGCGACCTAAGAATTAGAGCGACTTAAGGAAGTTGACGACCTAAGGAGTAGACGACTTAAGGGTTTAGACGACCTAAGGGGTTAGGTCGTATTGTAGTTTAGGTCGGTCGAGCGACCTAAGGGAGTTAGTGGTAGCAGTTGGAGACTTAAGGGGTTTAGTGACCTAAGGGTTGAGTGAGTTAACGACCTAAAGTAGTTAGGTCGTGAACGAGTTAAAGTTGTTAGGTCGCGAGAAGGTTAGGTCGTCAGGTCGGCATCTCAGTTAGGTCGTGTGCATGTGTTAGGTCGTTAAGACGACCTAATGGTGCTAAGTTGTATCTTGTTAAGTCATAGGTCGTGACCTTTTTAGGTCGTGGAAGCGCGTATGTGTTAAGTCGCGCAAGTGCTAGGTCGGGGGAATCTGCTAGGTCGTAGGTCGTGGAGATTGTTAGGTCGTAGGCCGAGAGAGTTAGGTCGTGGACGACCTAAGGGGGCGGACGACCTAAGGAAATCATCCTATAAATAGGCGGGTTCTTCTTCATTTTTGGGATCCGGATTTTGAAGCGACGAAGTGCTCTTATTTTGAGAGCTCGAGTTCTACACTTCTTCACTTCTTTTCTCCACTCTAATCTTGTGATTCCTTCCATCCAAATCGAAGATCAAGATCGAAGATAAAGTTGAAGATCTTCATCCATCAAAGAGAGATTTCATCGTATGAAGCGGGATTTTGGTAGATCGAGTTAGATTCTTCGCTGTCCAGATCTGAATTGTGTTGCTTTTGAGTTGTTTAGGTGATTCGGTGAGTGGTGATTATCTCGCACACGGATCCAAAGAAGTATATCGGATTGGTGGCTTGATTTTGTGTTAAAATAGTGATTTCCATGCATTTTCTTAACCTTAAGTATAGATCCATTATTCATGATGATTTTACATCCATTTTACTACATGTTAGTCTACGCAAGTTCATTCATCAAGTTGTAGAGATATTGCTCATGGTTCATGCTTGTTAGATTTGGACTCTTTATTTACAATATTGCCATTTTAGTTATAATTGTTTATTTGATCATCTTTGAATGCTTGATTACTTGGATTAATGTTTGACTTGATTGATTGTTGTAAATTAGTTAATTGATGATTTGATTTGGACAAGTTGGTTGAAGATGATTCAGAAGCTAAGAAAGGCTCTTGATTGGAAAAGATGCTCGTGGCATATGTGGCGGATGATGAAGCTCATATGGATAGATTTGATGATGATGTTGAGATGAGGCTTTGCTATGATGAGATGAAGCGAGGCATGATGTGAGATAGCCTTGGTTTAGTCCAAACGGGATCATTCCAAGCATGTTGAAGACTCGGTGATATGGTTCGAGTTTGAGGATAATGGTTGGCTCGGGAGGCGCTTGAGCTAGTATGAGAATAGTCGTCGAGGAGGATGACTAGAAGGCTGAGATTTCATCGTTGTTGAAGGTTCTAGAAGGCTCAAAGCAAGAGTACGCTGGGCAGATTCGATAGTCCCTAAAGACTATGATTTGTAGTCGAGTACTCTGGGCAGATTCGATAGTCCTAGGCACGGGCTGCGACGACGTGCGGAGTTCTGTCTAGAACCGGGGTTTCCATTAGCCCTTGACGGACAGCTGAAAGAATGTGTCGGTCATTCAATTAACGGTGATATTGAGGCAATGATAACAGTGATAGCCAGAGTCATGGATGTTTCATTGTATCGTCATTCGGTCTCAAGAGCGGTATTTTCTGGGTGCTTATCTGATCTTGGTTTAGGCCTTGGGGGTTTGTACTTGGAAAACATCGCCCTTGACTCGAGTGATAATTGTTTTACTTTAAATGTCTGCTTTGCTATGTTTATTTCTGCTTAGTGTGTCTGGGGGCTATCACTGTAGAAAGAGGTGGAGTGGGAGGGTTGGATTCCAATTCCTTTTACCTTTATGCTCTTTTGGTGTGTGGTTAGTTAATTTACTGCTCACTAAGACTGTTGTCTGACTCAAGGTTTTATGTTCAACTCTTATTACCTTGGGCTGTTCATCCATTTTTGGGATGGGCAGACTAGGTAGCAGGTGACAGGTGATGTTCTTAGTGACCAACGATGCTGATGACGAAGCCGAGCTGGAGGCTTGCGTATTAGTTTCTTACTATATGCACTGGATGTTCCGCTGCTTGTATAATTCTCTGAGTGATATGTAGTGAGGCTTGATGTATTGACTATTCAGATGTTTGTATTCAACTATTACGCTTAATTGATGAGAATCTATTTTGTGAAGCTTCACTATATATATATATATTCTCTATTGTATTTTTATCCTTGCGCTGTGAGTAATACGATAGATTCTGCTGTTTTAATTTACCCTGGCAATCGTCTATGGCTGCCTGGCACACCTTACAGCGCACTATTTTCCTTGTTCAGTGCAGGGGTCATGGGCGGTCGTCACAGACGAAAACGAAGATTTGTACTAGTATTATTTATTATAATCCGCTGCATCATGTTGTTTCGCTGCATCTATTTGTTTATTCATGTTTATGTAACTCTGATGTTTGTGTTGTAAAGAATAATCAAATGTATTTTTAAAAAAGCTTCATGATCTGTTATTTGATTATTATATTTTGTCATTCCACTGCGAGATTTTGTATTTCTTTTATTTCTTTCTCTTTTTCCTATTTATCCCATAACAATCTGCCCTTTTGAATGGTTTGAGTCTAGCATGTATGTCTGTTTAAAACATCCAAAAAGGCAGGTCGTTACATGACCCATCTTTGATTGTGGAGCCATCGGTTCAAGAGGAATTAGTAATAGAACCAAACCTGACAGTGGTTAGACATCTAGTGTATGTTGTGGAACAAGATGAAAAGAGATTGTGTAACAAGGTGGCGCAACTAGTAAAGATTCAGTTGAGTGAGGAACCTAGAGATTGCACTTGGGAGATGGTGGATTGTATGAGAGAAGCCTATCCAGAGTTGATGTTAGGATAGTCAATTGTTTGTCCGTTGTATGTATTGTGTATGTTTATTTGCTATGGATGCTTAGTACATATCTTTATATGTATTTTATGATATGAATATATAGCTTTTTGCATAATTTGAATTTTCTCCTTGTTTGCTAATTTCGGGACGAAATTCTTTAAGGGGAGAGAGTGTAATGACCCAGAATTTAATCACTATTTAAATCAATATTTAATTATAATTTTAAAAAAATTAAGAAATGAATTTTTATTAACAAATAAAACTATTTTAAATAATAACTAATGATGATAAAATCGTTTTCAAAATTTGTTTACCAATATATAAGTTCATAGAGAAACAGAAAATATGACCGGAAATTATTTTTCGAAATATCGATTTTTCATTGGTTAAAAGTTATTCAAAATGCCATAACACAATTGTAAACACACATGCACACGGTACAAACAATTTTAAACATGGTGTGTACATGTACATATGCATGTACATATATGCTCACTTAAACATATAAACATATAAGTTAAAAAAGATTTTAGTTCATAAAAATATATATACATAAAATATATAAAAATGCCCTTTTTCAACACATGTACAAGGGGAATGTCATGAATAGTGCAAGGAGGGAGGAGTACATGTGTGGACGGAATGAAGGGTAGGGCGAGGAGTGAAGATGCGTGCATGTACTTATATATATTTTTTTAATTAATTTCCTAAGCCTATATGTACCACCTAACTTTCATTTTTCTCATTTTACAATCTCTTTCTCCACTTTTAAATTCCTAAGATCTTAAGCAAAACATCCATGGCTTCCTCTTCATAATTTTTAAAAAATAGACAAAATCACTTCTTTTGGCTAAAATCTCCTCTTTAGTTCATAAAAAAATTTCTACATCTTCTACAACACTTCTCTTCCAAACTACAAGCAACCATACATGCAAACACCCCATGGCCAAGCTCGACAAGGCCTAGGCCAAGCACAAAGTCACTTGGCCTAGGCCATTTCAAGTGTTCGAGCAACCAAAGTTTCAAATTTTGCAAGTTTCTAAACTATTTTCAAGTTTTGGCAAAAGTTCGTCTTGAATTTAAAAAGTTCCGGCAAGTGAGCTTGGATTTGTGATTTGGTTGTTAAATAATATGTTTGGATATGGATATGAGACTGGTTGGTTATGATATGATGGTAGTGTGTTTACGAAACAAAACCAAGTGTATGTGATGTAAATGTTGTATAATTAGCACCTTAAAAAGTCGCAAAAGACTTGAGATCCGATTGAAAATGAAAAGCTCTTTTTTTAGTTTTGGATTTTGAAAATGTTTTCCAAGTTTTCACCTTTGTTTTTAAGTTTTCAAAACTTTTCCATTTGTGTTTTAAAATATGTTATAGCTAGAGTTAAAGTGAAGTTTTCACCTAGAAATAAAATTTAGCGAACTGCACTCATAGCGATAGTCGCTATGGATGCAGTTCGGAAAAATTCACGATTTCAAGTTTTAAAGTGTTTTCTTTTGGATTGTTTTTGAAAACTCATTTCAAATTTATTAAGTTAGCAAAAAGTTTAATTTTTAATTATTTAATAATTAATTTAATTAATTTAATTACTTTATTAATTAGGGTAATTATTATTTAATTAATTAATTAAGTAATTGGGTAAGTGATTAGAGTTTAAGAAATTATTAACTAAGTTAAATATTTCTAATTGAGTAAGTTTTAAATACTAATTATTAGGATTAAATAAAATTAATTTTTACTTAATCAAGATTAATTATAATTAGAGTTAGTTATTTAATTAATTATTATTTAATTGAAGGTAAATTATCCACTTAATTACGGTTTAATTTCTTAAATGAATGTTATTTAAATTAAAGTTTAATTATAAATAATATTGAATTAATTAAAGTTCCAAGTATGATTTTTTATTTAATTTAAGGTTAATTAAAGTTTAATTAAGTTTTAAACTTATGATTTGGTTGAGGCTTGTTTATTTTAAAGCTTCTTTCAAAACTTTATCGATTATTTATTTTTAACCAATTTTCTTATTTAAGTAAATTTTTTAAACCCAATGATCTCTTGTCCATGCTATTAAGTAGCCAAATGAATTAAAATAGTTATAATAAAACATTGACACGTTTTATTGAAAGTAAGTCGACTTGTACTTATCACAAATACCACACTTCAGGAACGTGATGAATACGAGGGGGTTAATTTCGATAAGTGGGTCATGACTAAGTATATGAAATGCATGTTCATATGTAACTCTTACACCCTGATAGTGGAATGGTCCACTATTAACAACTTGAACCCTTAAAATTATCGAACATTGGTTTGGAGAGACCAAGATCGGATATTAGTTGTATCCGAGAACCACTTCGAACTAACGAAAACATTCGAATTGGAAATAGTAAAGGCAAGGTCCAAGATGAAGATTTTGAAGTGCAAGGGCTATTTGCTGCTAACCCTAAGGGTGATTCCAAAACGGGTGTAGTGGAGATAGTCTCTTCGGTTCGTTCATCTCCTGAACGACTTGTATGGATGAACACTAACATTGTGTCAACATCTGGAAGGCAACATTAATGTAATGGCCCGAAGATTTTCGACCCCGAAAATGGACACTAATATGTTCACTGTATAGAGTGCCGAACAATCGAGTGCCAAAAATGCCAGACTGCTAGGGTTAAGAAGAAAAAGAGGTAGAATAAGAACAGAAACAACAACATAGAATCTCACAATCGCAGCGGAACAAAATATGATATACAAATAACAGCATTTTATACAAGAAAAGCTGTAACTATCAATGTACATATACAAGATATCAGAGTACAATAAATCTAGACAGTTATAATAACTTGTCCTCAACTACTGGATAAAATAGCCAATATACACAGCGGAATATATTCAATACGTCTCTGCCATCCAGCTCGTCTCCTGAGCTCCAAAGCGTCCTAACCTGAAAATCTGTAATACTCGGTCTGACCCGAGCATTACAATAAAGTAACACCCGAGTCAGGCTGGAAACTAGTGTTAGTAAACCCATCTAATATGAAATACTTAAGTTATAAAGCTTCTTTGAAAACCAGGGTAACTCATCCAACATTACTAGTTCTTATCTTGTTATAACCAACGTTTGTTGCTAAATCCATTATTAACATAATATCTAAGTGGAGTTACTTATTCAAAATAGCTGGATTTACTTAATTTATTCAATACTAGCCTATTTGATTCTACAAATCAAACCCGTAAAGATTGTAGTAGTTATTAAATCGAAGTGGTTCCGGATAACGCTGATATCTGATCCCGGTCTCTTCGAATCCAAACGTCGTCTTTAAGCCAAGTTGTTTTTAACAAAACAATTCAATTTCAAAATGTCAACATTCACATAAACATTCCATCACAATATCTATTCAAATAAAACGTCTCACAATTTATATTTAACTATTCCTTTAAGGTTATTTCATATCACAAAATAACTGGAAACAACATACTAGAGAAACAAAGCAATCCAATGTACTTAATCCAATCTAAACTATTCGTAGACTAGATTAACTAGTCAACCAAATCATTAATTTACTTTAAAATAGAATTAATTAATTATTTTCAAATCATGTTTAATTATTATTAAACTAATTACAAACCATTTTATTTTATTCTAATTAAATATCTGGAATTAATTAATAATTAACAAGTATAATTAACTTAAGACATTTAATAAATTAAAGGTTTAGATCATTTTATTTATCATTAACTATTAACTAATTACAACTATTTATTTACTTTAATAAACCTTAGTAATTAATAAATAATTAACATATATATAATTACCTTAACTTAATTAATTTAGGTTTAAATTATTTTATTTATCCTAACCATTACTAATCCTAAGGTTTAAGTTAACTTAAGGTTTTAAATTACTTAATTTACATTACCATAAACAAACTAATTTGAAACTATTTCCCCTTTTCATTTTAAACTTTGTTTTTCTTTTATCTTCTTTTATTTTTGAAAACATTAGGCCCAAATAGCCCAAAACACGAACCCAGATTACCTTTCCTCTCTTCTCTTTTATTTCCTTATCTCCCTTACTTTCTATTTCCTCTACCCATTCCTAAGCACCTACTACTAACTGATACTTCAAGCCACCGTGTGCACATGCACACGCGACCGAAGGCTCGCCAACCACCGCCGGCACCTTCCCCAAACCACCTTCGCCTCCCTCGACACTCTCGGCTACCCAGAAACCCTCGAAACCCCCTAAATCAAAAACAAGCAAAATGCCAATACCAGAAAAAGGAACCATCTGCTAACTCCACCTCGTGCCACCGCCTCTGACCACCAGAGCCCGCGCCACCCAGCCAGCAGCTGTGCCTAACACCCAGCTTCCTTTTTTCCTACCTCCGAGCCAATTCGATGCCACCGCGACACCGAAATCTGAACGACACTCCACCTTAACAAAACATGGGACTAAACCCTACATCACCTCCTCCCCGCCACCACGACGCCTAGAAAAAAAAACTACCATTTTTCTCGAAACCACCTTTCCATCACCTTCCTTCGACCCAAATCCCAATGCTTGAAACCCACACGTTCGCCAGAAAATGCCTCACGACCGTTTCCCGTTCATCTCTCCTTACCTCATCAAATATCCAACTAAAATTCATGATCTAGCTACTAAAATTCATAATTTTCCAAGTCGAGTTCATTTATATAGGTGAAAACATGAATTAAAGCAATTGATTTTCCTGGAATGTTAGCTTATTTACTGTAAATCCACCTTTCAACACTTTCTACTTGATAAAGTTTTATGTAATCATTTTTACAATTTTGCCTACTCATGTACAAACAAAATTGCTTCAAACATCAGGGTCTAATATCATTTAGATCAAGGGAAATTGAATTTTGAAAGAGTTGAACATGACAGAAGCAAGAAGAACAGAGGCAAATATATACAGGCATTCACACACATATATACAAGCATATATATATATATATATACTTATTTAAACTGATATTTTCCATTTAATCTTTAACACAACATGTTGTAAAGAAGATTTAATTTTTAGAAAAGAAGTTTACTCACAGTGGATCCTCTTTGAGCAGAACAATATGTTGTTGAAACTGCTAGCTTGCTTGGTTTTGATTTTTGATCTTCTGTTGAGTTATTTTTGTTTGTTTTAGGTTATGAAATGGAAGTATATTTCCTGTTCAACTTAGCTTGTTCGAATGAAAGAAGTGAAGACAAGTGGAGGTATATATAAGAAGGAGTAGGCTGCATTCTACAGTAAGTTTTTGTTTGCTTTTCTTTTAGTTCTTATTCTTATTTTTCTTCTTATCTTTTTCTTTGGTCAGAGATTACTTTTGATCTGATTTGATTTTGTTTTGACTTGATTTAATTTCCATATGACTTGATTTTGATCTTGATACAATGTTTTGTAAGCTTGACTAGATATGTCTCCTTTTGTGCTTACAAGTATTTTTATATGAATTTGTATATGTATATGTATATATATATATATATGCATAGCTATGTTAACATATATATTTACATGTTTAAATCACTTTCCAATTTTATCCACACACGTATTTCTTGACAAATATATACATATAGATATATTGTTGTCACCCTTTTTGTTTACAAAAACTTTTATATGAATTTATATCTTATTTTTTTCTTCATATGCATTATTTTTATAACCTATAAACATACTCTCTATACGCATTTCTTCATATAAGCATATATGCATATATATTACTTATTTACCAGTATATTTTTAATTATCATCAAGCTTATGTGTATATATACATATTTATTCTATTCTCCATCAAGAAGCTTTTAACCTGCACTTACATATATAAAGATCTTATATGCATAACATATTCATTTACTCACATGTTTGTTATCATTGACATGCATATATTTTCATATTCATACACTTCCTATATTTTACTTTATATAGGCATCTATACATACATACATATATACACACACACACACACATATTTATATACTTATATATATTATCAAACACCATAAGCTTGTATATTCTTAATTATCATATATACATATATACACATTTTCATGTATATTATTTCATATGGGCATACAATCATATACTTGTATATTTATATACTTATGTATACCTCATCAACATCGTAAAGTTTTTGTATGTATTTATATTTTTATACAAATGTATTCTACATTGAATTTTAAATGGTAGAGTAATATATATACATATAATTTATATTTTCTATAAGATTCATCATATTTTCGAAATTCTATAATTCAATATTTAACATGGCCTTTAAATTTACTTATGTATCCTGATATTTTTAGATATCAGAAATTTATTTGTTTGACTAATTAAAATTAATATTCCAATAGTCTAAACCAGTTAATTACCCAATTAACAGACGTTAAAAATCCGGGTCGTTACATTCCTCCCCCATTCAGAACTTTTCGTCCTCGAAAGGAACGAAGTGAAAATTTTAATTTTAATGTTTATTATCAATTAAATCATTCCTTTATACATTTAACCCTTTATTGTTTTATTTTAGAATATTAAAACACTTTAAATATTACATAATATTAACAAAATGTTTTATAAAATACTTTTTATAACTCGATGTCTCAACAAGTCCATCCTTGTTCTCACGGAAATTCAGTCATACGTTGATCAGGCGTAGGACTGAAAATCTATAAGTACTTAGTAGACCCGTTTTCAACACCCAGTGAAAATACTTGAAAAATGTTTGTGAGAAAGCTATGGAAATCATCACTCCCTCCATGGATCGCAGTTAGCACGATGATTAAGTCGCCATCCCGGCGAAAACCATAAGAAAACTGTAGGCATCCACACCTCTCGACTTTTGCCATGGAAACTGCACAGATCGCAGCTACACTCAGGGTTACATTGCTATCACAGCAAAAACCTTTGTAACTGTAGGCATTAACACCCCTCGAATTACGCTGCCAAATGAAACTTCACCACATAGATCGCAGACTACACAAAGTGATGTCACTGTTCCAGTGGAACCAGTGTAGACTGTAGGCACTCACTGCCACACGAATTTCGCTATGGAACCAAACCACATAGATCGCAATTTACCGATGTTACGTCGCTATCCCAGCAAAATCAAACGTAGATTGTTGGCAATCACTGCCACTCGACTTACGCTATGGAATGGCGATAGATTGCAGTTACAAAAAAGGTTACGTTGCTATCAAAGCAAATCCCAATGTAACTATAGGCATCAGCGCCCCACGAATTACGCTACCCCGACCACAATCCTCAGGAACTAAAGTTTTGTCCGGACGTCCTCTGGGATCCAAATATGGAACCCCCTTAGGGCTCAAGGCAAAACCACCCAGTGGATCTCCTACTATAAGTTTCTACTCCAAATGGGAGCGCCTTTTTCCCCTTAGCATTCTCAAAACATTTCATATTGTACACTTATAGTATCTTTCAAATCATACTCTTTATATATATATATCACATATAAATCCCATTTACACAAAATCGATATCTTGCAAAATCGATAATTCTCAAATTTGATTTAACAAATTTCCCAAAATTTGCATTTTGCCAAACCAAAAGCTTTTCAAAATCAATGAGTTCCAAAACCCTTTCAGTTCCACTCACATAAAATCATCCTTATTGTGATGACCCAGAATTTTGGGAAATATCAATTTAATAATCTTTATTAATAATTAAATTGATTTGATAATCTTTGTTAATAAGAATTGAAATTTGTTTAATAAACTTCTTATAAATATTTAATTGGTAAATTTTATCTTTTAAAGCTAATAAAATGTTTTCTATTTATAATGTATATATATTTGTATATATTATAAGTAGAAAAGCTTTGATTTGCATTTAATAAACAAATAAAATCATGTTTTCAAATTCTAATATATTTTGGTAATTTGGAATTTATGATTAAATTTAATATGAAGCTTTTCAAAGATTATTTAAATAGTTAACTATATAGTTTTGAAACACTTAAGGTAAATGTTACTTGTTTAAATTATATTTTAGCTTAAGTTTAAATTTAAATAAGATTTGAAAAAGGTTTGTTTTATTTTCTTCTAATATTGCTTGATAAATATATGATACATTAATTCATTTAGTGATATAAGTAATTTATGAATAATAAGATAATCTCTTTTATAAATTATTTAAATTTGACAAATTGCTATTTCCTAATAATATTAATAATTTATTGTTTTATATATAGATATAAATAGATTTTAAAGAAATAGAATGGATATTTTCAAATTGAATATGTTGTTATATATGTATATATATAAGTTGACTTTAAATTTGGAATTTCAAAAGATAGATATTTTAAAATATTTTGGATTTAAAAATATAGGTATAAGATTTTATTTGTATATAATTTGTTTTATAATATTTTCTTTAAGAAGTTTGTGTATATATATATTTAGATAAGTATTTATTTATTAGTAAATTAAGTATAAAAAGCTTTATATTAACATTTAAAATAAATAAAAGTTACTTAAATGACAAGTGTAATTAAATCAAGATATTAGTAACATGTGTAGGTTAATAAACAATACTATATGACAAATGGTGAATTTTAAACAAGTGTCATCTTTTAATTTCAATTTTCTTTAATAAATCAAATTTAACTCTATAAATCATTTTTCTCCTCTCTTCTCATTCTTTTCCTCTTCAACTCAAAACTAAGAGAAACTTCAGCCTGTAACAAAATCTCAAAACAAAAATCTGTAATCAACACTTCTCAAACTAGAAATAAAATTAATAACCTGTTAATTCATTTTCAAAAATCAAACCAAAAGCCTGTAACTTTTCTTCAACCTGAGATTTAAACAAAAGCAAATCAACTATATTTCAACAGCAAGCAACTTCAATTCTGTTTTGAAAGCAATATCATCTCAACATTAAAGTGGTTTCAAATTTCAAGTTCCAGTTCAACAATGCATTTTCTTCTGCAAATTCAGTTTTCAAGATCAAACATTTTTCAAATTCAAGCATCTCAGTTTGAAGCTTTATTCATCTTTCCAAAACTGGTGAGTAACATCTTTTTAAAATTTTAAGTATATGAATCTGGTTGCATGTGAATTTTTAAACAAAGTATGTTTCATATATATGAACTTTCTGTGTATCTATGAATGTATGGATGTATGCATGCCTGTGGTATCAGTGACTTTACTGTTCTTAGTTTCAAAACTAAGATTTTAACCAAAATCCATTATCTCATGATCTGGTCTTTGTTAGGGTTTAAGTTTCAAAAAAAATTGTTTGTTTCATCATAGATTAAAGTTTAAAAATTTATTTAAGTTAAAATAAATTGGAAATGTCTCTGAAAACCAAAAAGAACAGAGCATACTTAAGATAAGTGAAAATTTAAACATCTTAATTTACCAATCCAGGAATGTAAACTGAATTACTATCCAAAAACATGATTTTTAAAAATAAAATCACAAATTTAAGTATTGGGATGAGGGAGCAGTTCGAGGTTGATCAGATTTGGTGTTTTGGGTTGTCTCTGGTGATCTATGTAATCGGAATGGTCGTGGTCTTCGCTGGTGGTAGTGGAGTGATCGGAGACTTTGGGAAAAATGTAAGGAAGGTGATAAAAGCTCTGTGATGGCGGCGGTGATCGTTTTAAGTCTATAACCCAAGTTTTTGCTAGGTCGGAAATATTGTTTGCCACGACATCTCTGGTGGATCGAGTTCCACCAGGTTTTGGGAATTGGAAGCAGGGGTGTTGGCGAAGGTATGGCAGGAAGTGCAGGAGCTCAGATGATCGGCATGGCGAGTTCGAGAGTTTTCCAGGTTTTGGTTCTTGTTCCAAGTTTGAGCTTGAATGCTCGATTTCGATTTTGGGTTGTTGTCGAAGTTCTGGTGATCAGGATTTGGTGCGGGGAGGATCGTCGACATGAGGAAGGCAACATGGATGGTCGA
Source organism: Allium fistulosum (assembly GCA_030737815.1). Classification (NCBI taxonomy): domain Eukaryota; kingdom Viridiplantae; phylum Streptophyta; class Magnoliopsida; order Asparagales; family Amaryllidaceae; genus Allium; species Allium fistulosum. Next base: position 412,078,171 of record CM060903.1, on the reverse strand, counting down.
AGGAGGCTGGTTGGCCGGTGCATGCGCACGGTGCACTTTTGGATTCCGATGAAGTTTGGGTTGAAGCAGAGAAGAGGTACTCGAGTTTTTCTCGAGTCATTTGTGTGAGTTACTCGAAGTATTGGAGAGTTTGGTTCGAAGATTTTGAGGGTGATTAATAAATGTGATTAATTAATTATTAATTATTAAATGTGATTAATTAGAAGAATAATTACTTAAAGAAGTAATTAGAGATCATTAATTAATACAATTAATGATGTAATTAAGGGTTGATTAATTAAAGGATAATTAATAAATGAAGTGATTATAGAATAATTAATTAACATAATTAATTAAGGATTAAGGTAATTAATTATAGTTAATTAATTAATGAAGTAATTAAAGGTTAATTATTGTAAATGGTTGAGGATAATCAATTAAAAGATAATTACTTAATGTAATTGAAGAATAATTAATCAAGGATGATTAATATGGATAATTAAAAGATGATTTATTAATTGGTTTGTAATTAATTAATGACTAAGTAAGCAAGATTTATAGTAATTAATTAATTTATTTATTTTAAATTAATTAGAGATAATTTGATTAATTAATCTTTGCTCATGAATGATTGAATAAGGTTGGATGCCTTGGATTATTTGATATCTCTGATACGAGATTTGTGCTGATTTGTGATATGAGATGCTTTGGTTGAATTGTGATGATATGGATTATATATCTGTGAATATGTGAATGATCTATCTATGTGAATATAGATAATAGAATTGAATTGTTTTAACTTTAAAACAACTTGACCTTTAAGAAACGTTTTAATTTCAATGAGACCGGGATCGGGTATCAAATTTGATTATCCAAAAACCACATCGATCCAAGTTAAACGATAGGTCGTGACATCTCAAAGTGAAGTTCGAGATGGAGATTCAGAGTGCAAGGGCTATTGTCGTTAGCTCTGAGGGTGATTCCAAAATGAGTGTAACGAGATAGTGCCTTCGGTTTCATTCGAACCCGAAACGAACTTGTATGGATTGAATGCTTTCAGAACATCGTTAGGTGGAAGATGAGCATTATAAGTGATGTGTTCTGATAAGGTAATCGTACCTCAAGCCTCATCAACTGGGAATGGATAAAAAAGTGGAGGTGCAGCAAGGCTAAGTGGGTCGCGCTCAAGTAGGACGAGATTTTCCCCTGTCTAGATGTTCCTTTATTTTCGGCTTAGTGTGCAGTTGGAATTGCACACCAACTGTGGGGTTGTCTTGTTCAGGACTATCCAATAAGGGATGGTTCCGGCCTTGTGTTGCAGGGGATTAGGGGAATCCTTGGTACGTTGATCTAGGCCACGTACGGTGATGGACGGTACCCCAGTAGCCCTGCCATTGTATGGAATCCAATCTCCAATAAGTGTCGTACGTATTGATTGTGCCCAACTATGTTGGAACGTGAGATGTAAGCATTCCAGCTATTTTTGTATTTTACTTGAAAACCCTAGACCCTATTATAATATAACTGGATTTCCTATCAAATGTTTTGGTTATCGTAAGGTAAAAACTTTTCCATGTTTATGTGTGGGAAGTCTTACGAGATACCTTTTGTTTTCAAAGGTTTTTCAAAGTTAAGCTACTTTAACCTGTTACTCACACCAGACCCATTTCTGACCCAGAGTTTATTTTCTGTTTTATTAAACTCTTGGGTACTCAAATTTTTACGAGTAGCCAAGGGATTCAGGTTAGCTTTGATGAATTCTGAAGGAGGTTGGAGCAGGAGGCTTCAGCGTTTGTAGATATATAGTTTTCTGCTATGTTGGTATCTCTGTGTTGTATTTGAGTTGTAATGACTAGACATGTGTTTATAACTGTCTAGTATGTGATGTATAAGCTGTGTAACTCTGATAGATATTATATACTATGTAATACTTATGTGATTAATATAAATTATTCGTTCCAATGTGAGATTCTGATATGGTTTTGTTCTTTCTTTTCTATCTTTTCTCTTTTCTATCCCTTTCTTTCTTATTAATGATCCGTCTAAAAGACGGGTTATTACAGTGGTATTAGAGCTCTAGGTTGAGTGAATACCAAGGCTTTGGAGTGATTTCTTTCTTGAGGGAGCGTATTTGTAATTTATATATATATATATATATTTCTACCTATTTGTTGGGTTACCTATTCGGGTTTGCCAACGTAAGTTCTAAATGTAGATGGGGTAGTGGTGTGTGCAACACGACTACCAATGGAAGAAGTCTAAGTGTTGAGGTAGGATGTGTATCTATCGAGGCTATAGACCTAATACTGCCTCAAGTAAGCTTTGCAGTGGTGTAAGGATTTCACCAATCTATGAAGGAAACCTTTTAATGGTTCAGAGTCCATCTTTGAAGTGCAAGTTCGGATGAGTAGAGTTTTGATCTGTAGGTTGAGCTGATCAGGAAGGATGAAGGCAGCCCAGGATTGTCAGAAGAGTCTTGTGGATAAGAGACGGAGGAATTTGGATTTCGAAGTCGGAGATTTGATTTTGGATAAGTTTTCTCCGATCAAAGGAGCAATAAGATTGGGTAAGACTGGAAGGCTAGCTCCGAGGTATATTGGATATTTCTGTGTTCTTGTAAGGATAAGTGCTTTGGCCTACAGGGTTGAATTGCCAGTTTGGATAACTGGGATTCAATATATTTTGCGTATCTCTAAGGGAGTACGTGTATGATCAATCACCGGTTGTGGAACCAGCAGTTCAAGAGGATTTGGTAGTTGAGCAGGAATTGACTTTGGTCAGATATCCTATTTGGTTTTGAAGATCTAGATGAGTGAGAGCTCTGTAGCTTAGTAGAGTCGATTGTTTGGATTTAGTAGAGCGAGTATTCCAGTGTTTATACCTAGAAAACTCTAGATAGTGTTAGGGGATCTATCCTGATTTGTGTCAGGATCATTAGATTTGTTTGTTTGAGTGAATTGATTGCTATGGTTGTTAGCATATGATTGATAATATATGCTTGTGGTTTAAAATTAAAATCTTTGACCGGTTATTAAATTATCTTTGCTTTGAAATTTCGGGGATGAAATTCTTTTAAGGGGGAAGGAATGTGATGACCCGGAATTTTGGGCAATATCAATTTAATAATCTGTATTAATAATTAAATTGATTTGATAATCTTTGGTAATAAGAATTGAAATTGGTTTAATAAACTTCTTTTATAAATATTTAATTGGTAAATTTTATCTTTTAAAGCTAATAAAATGTTTTCTGTTTATAATGTATATATATATATTTGTATATATTATAAGTAGAAAAGCTTTGGTTTGCATTTAATAAACAAATAAAATCATGTTTTCAAATTCTAATATATTTTGGTAATTTGGAATTTATGATTAAATTTAATATGAAGCTTTTCAAAGATTATTTAAATAGTTAACTATATAGTTTTAAAACACTTAAGGTAAATGTTATTTGTTTAAATTATATTTTAGCTTAAGTTTAAATTTAAATAAGATTTCAAAAAGGTTTGTTTTATTTTCTTCTAATATTGCTTGATAAATATATGATACATTAATTCATTTAGTAATATAAGTAATTTATGAATAATAAGATAATATCTTTTATAAATTATTAAATTTGACAAATTGCTATTTCCTAACAATATTAATAATGTATTATTTTATATATAGATATAAATAGATTTTAAAGAAATAGAATGGTTATTTTCAAATTGAATATGTTGTTATATATGTATATAGATAAGTTGACTTTAAATTTGGAATTTCAAAAGATAGATATTTTAAAATATTTTGGATTTAAAAATATAGGTATAAGATTTTATTTGTATATAATTTGTTTTATAATATTTTCTTTAAGAAGTTTGTATATATATATATAGATAAGTATTTATTTATTAGTAAATTAAGTATAAAAAGCTTTATATTAACATTTAAAATAAATAGAAGTTACTTAAATGACAAGTGTAATTAAATCAAGATATTAGTAACATGTGTAGGTTAATAAACAATACTATATGACAAATGGTGAATTTTAAACAAGTGTCATCTTTTAATTTCAATTTTCTTTAATAAATAAAATTTAACTCTATAAATCATTTATCTCCTCTCTTCTCATTCTTTTCCTCTTCAATTCAAAACTAAGAAAAACTTCAGCCTGTAACAAAATCTCAAAACAAAAATCTGTAATCAACACTTCTCAAACCAGAAATAAAATCAATAACCTATTAATTCATTTTCAAAAATCAAACCAAAAGCCTGTAACTTTTCTTCAACCTGAGATTTAAACAAAAGAAAATCAACTATATTTCAACAGTAAGCAACTTCATTTCTGTTTTGAAAGCAAGATCATCTCAACATCAAAGTGGTTTCAAATTTCAAGTTCCAGTTCAACAATGCATTTTCTTCTACAAATTCACTTTTCAAGATCAAACATTTTTCAAATTCAAGCATCTCAGTTTGAAGCTTTATACACCTTTCCAAAACTGGTGAGTAACATCTTTTTAAAATTTTAAGTATATGAATCTTGTTGCATATGAATTTTTGAAACAAAGTATGTTTTATATATATGAATTTTCTGTGTATCTATGAATGTATGGATGTATGCATGCCTGTGGTAGCAGTGACTTTACTGTTCTTAGTTTCAAAACTAAGATTTTAAACAAAATCCATTATCTCATGATCAGATCTTTGTTAGGGTTTAAGTTTCAAATAAAAATTGTTTGTTTCATAATAGATTAAAGTTTAAAAATTTATTTAAGTTAAAATAAATTGGAAATGTCTCTGAAAACCAAAAAGAACAAAGCATGAGGAAGTTTCATAATCGATTTTGGGTTGTTGTCGAAGTTCTGGTGATCAGGATTTGGTGCAGGGAGGATCGTCAACATGAGGAAGGCAACATGGATGGTCGAAGGAGGCTGGTTGGCCGGTGCATGTGCATGGTGCACTTTTAGATTCTGATGAAGTTTGGGTTGAAGCAAAGAAGAGGTACTCGAGTTTTTCTCGAGTCATTTGTGTGAGTTCCTCGAAGTATTGGGGAGTTTGGTTCGAAGCTTTTGAGGGTGATTAATTAAAGATTAATTATTAAATATGAATAATTAGAAGAATAATTAATTAAAGAAGTAATTAGAGATCATTAATTAATACAATTAATGATGTAATTAAGGGTTGATTAATTAAATGATAATTAATAAATGAAGTGATTATAAAATAATTAATTAATATAATTAATTAAGGATTAAGGTAATTAATTATAGTTAATTAATTAATGAAGTAATTAAAGGTTAATTATTGTAAATGGTTGAGGATAATTAATTAAAAGATAATTACTTAATGTAATTGAAGAATAATTAATCAAGGATGATTAATATAGATAATTAAAAGATGATTTATTAATTGGTTTGTAATTAATTAATGATTAAGCAAGTAAGATTTAAAGTAATTAATTAATTTATTTTATTTTAAATTAATTAGAGATAATTTGATTAATTAATCTTTGCTTATGAATGATTGAATAAGGTTGGATGCCTTGGATTGTTTGATATCTCTAATATGAGATTTGTGCTGATTTGTGATATGAGATGCTTTGGTTGAATTGTGATGATATGGATTACATATCTGTGAATATGTGAATTATCTATCTGTGTTAATATAGATAATAAAATTGAATTGTTTTAACTTTAAAACAACTTAACCTTTAAGAAACATTTGGATTTCGATGAGACCAGGATCGGGTATCAAATTTGATTATCCGAAAACCACATCTATCCAAGTTAAATGATAGGTCGTGACATCTCAAAGTGAAGATCGAGATGGAGATTCAGAGTGCAAGGGCTATTGTCGTTAACTCTGAGGGTGATTCCAAAATGAGTGTAACGAGATAGTGCCTTCGGTTTCGTTCGAACCCGGAACTTGTATGGATTGAATGCTTTCAAAACATCGTCAGGTGGACGATGAGCATTCTAAGTGATGTGTTCAGATAAGGTAATCGTAGCCTCAAGCCTCATCTACCGAGAATGACTAAAACATGGGAGGTGCAGCAAGGCTAAGTGGGTCGCGCTCAAGTAGGAAGAGATTTTCCCCTGTCTAAAGGTTACTTTATTTTCGGCTTAGTGGGCAGTTGGAATTGCGCACCAACTGCGGGGTTGTCTTGTTCAGGACTATCCAGTAAGGGATGGTTCCAGCCTTTTGTTGCAGGGGATTAGGGGAATCCTCGGTACGTTGATCTAGGCCACGTACTGTAATGGGCGGTACCCCAGTAGCCCTACCATTGTATGGAATCCAATCTCCAATAAGTGCCGTACGTATTGATTGTGCCCAACTATGTTGGAACGTGAGATGTAAGCATTCCAGCTATTTCTGTATTTTACTTGAAAACCCTAGACCCTATTATAATATAACTGGATTTCCTATCAAATGTTTTGTTTATGGTAAGGTAAAAACTTTTCCATGTTTATGTGTGGGAAGTCTTACGAGATACCTTTTGTTTTCAAAGGTTTTTCAAAGTTAAGCAACTTTAACCTATTACTCACACCAAACCCATGTCTGACCCGGAGTTTATTTTCTGTTTTATTAAACTCTTGGGTACTCAAATTTTTACGAGTAGCCAAGGGATTTAAGTTAGCTTTGACGAATTCTGAAGGAGGTATGGAGCAGGAGGCTTCAACGTTTGTAGATATATAGTTTTCCACTGTGTTGGTATCTTTGTGTTGTATTTGAGTTGTAATGACTAGATAGGTGTTTATAATTGTCTAGTATGTGATGTATAAGCTGTGTAACTCTGATAGATATTATATACTATGTAATACTTATGTGATTAATATAATTTATTCGTTCCGCTATGAGATTCTGATGTGGTTTCGTTATTTCTTTTCTATCTTTTCTCTTTTCTATTCATTTCTTTCGTATTAATGATCCGTCTGAAAGACGGGTTATTACACTTATATATATATATATATATAAGATTATTCTTTCAATTTGAATAATTTTTCGAGTCACTACATACTTATTTAAATTCCACTTTATATTTCAAATATCTTTAAAAGATCATTTCTTCTGGTTATAATTTCAATAAGGGAAGTTTTCAACATATAACCTATATGTATGACCCCATTAATGCCCAATCAAAATTTTCAAGTTCTATTCCTCTTTCAAAGCCATTTGTCACTTTACTTATTTCTTGAAGTTCCCAGTTATAGTGACTATTTACTCTTTATTTTTATCCTCATACATTTCTCATAATATACTCTTTCACTTCAAATCATTTTTGCTTCAATATCCGATTTTTCTTTCACTACAAGATTGCTTCAATTTCCATTTGGGTTATAACTTCAACTTTTACCATAATTGGTATTTAAATCCATGATTTAAATATAACCAATTTTCACTCTGACCGGTTTGAATTTAGAAAATAGCTTAAATAGTTTAAAATAGTTAAATAGTTATAAAATAGTTAAATAGTTGTAAAATAGTTAAATAGTTGTAAAATAGTTATATAGTAAGTATAAGATAGTTTGTGTACTAAAAATAAGGGTTTGTATAGTAGATAGCTTGGAGAAATAAAATAAAAAAATCTGAATATTTAAGAAAATAGATTTGAGACAGTTTATATTAAAATAATTTATTTGAAAATAGTTGCAGGGTCAAACTGGTTCAGTTCCCAAACTACTCTTCAACCAATTTCAATTTCCGTTCCCTTTTAAATTGATTCAATCCAGATTCCAATTTGAATTTACTTCAATTCTCATTTTAATTCAAATCAATTCCTACTTGAATTTAAATTAATTCAGCTCTGATTTCAATTTCAATTCAATTTCAATTTAATTTCACCTTTGAATTAATTCCCATTCCATTCTAAATTTTCAACCAACTTGATTTATTTAAATTCGGATTCGGTTTTCAAATACCGATTTAACCAGTTAAATCAAATTAACCTCTTAATAATTTATTTAACAACCCAAGCCTTTAAGATAATTCAGTTCTGAGCCCAAATTCAAATATTCACTTTAAATTGCTTTTAAACTTATTTCAAAGTTTGCATGAGAGTTTAAATCTTCTTAAACAATTTAATCTTTAGAATCCAATTTATTACCAATTTTTAACTTCAACTTTGAAACCCAATTCTTAAACAATTCCGGTTGGTAAATTCATTTTTAACATTTTAACTTAAGTTTTTAAATGATCCTATTTCCATAAATTCAACTTTATTTCTAAGAATCAAAATCTTTAAAATAGTTTCAAAATAAAGTTTTTATTTCCATTTAATTTTCAACAATGGATGTATATCATTTCAATCCACCTTTTAATTTATTCGAGATAATCCACTTCACAGTTTTATATATACTGTTAATAACAAACAGGATGATAACAGGATATAAGAGTAAATAAACATCCAAATTATCCAAACATCAATCAATAGCATCCATTACCCATTTCCAAAATTCAAAACCCGTTTTTATTTCAAAAGCTATTTGAAATTATCCCTACATAGCCTTTTATCAAATCCATACTTCCCTTTTCAATTTTATCCATTTAACTTCCCTAATTTAAATTTTCAATTTCACATTGAAATTTTCCCAATTCAGGTTGTACTTTCCAAACTTATTTAACTTCCCCTAAGTTAAATTTCCCATTCGTTCAATCTGTTTAACCTTACTCAATTTAAATTTTTCACTCCAAATTTAAATTTTTATCAATACCCTTCCCACTTATAAGTTCAAAAACTTTTTTTTCTTAGGGTTATACTTCATATTCTAAACGGAGATTTCACAATTCAAAACTTAGTATTTAGTTTAAATTAATTTTGAATCATATATATCCACACACACAAATATATATATCCCATTCACATATCCAATCACACTTTAACTTTAAACCATTCTTGGTTTTTAATCCAAACAAATTCATCTTCAAAACACACTTATTTCGAAACAAAGATTTCTATCTTCAAAAATATTTTAAACAATATTATCTATTATTGTTTCCTTAAATAATTTGAAAATTTTTCCAATTTCTCTAGCTTAGATTTAAAACTTCACAATTTAAATCCATTTCAATTTATAAGTCACATTTATAAATTCAACTTAGATAATTTCACTTCCTTAAACATTTCATAATGTTTTATCATTGTTTATTCTGTGATAAACATCCTTTACAATAACCAATTATATGGTAAAAATCTATATTATCATATTCAGGGGCCAAACACACCATATATTCCATAATAACTTCCTGATAAATGGAAACAGGGTAAATTTATTTCATTTCAAAACAATTTGAAAAAATACTTCCGGAATTTTCAATTTCTGGTTTCATTCTATTTTCATCTTAACTTCCTTGTTTAGTTCATTCTTACCCAAATTTCTATTTTGCTATATATATTACCACTTAAATCTTATGATCATATTCAATTTTAATAACAACGACCAATTTCCTTAATATACTATAATAATTAGGAAAACTATTGCTTTATATATCAAAATATAACTTATATAAAAATCATTTTTTAAATCGCTTTTTTAAAATCATTTTATAAGAAAATAACAAGTACGCCCTCATATAATACTCTCAACTCATTCTAGGGTACTATTGACCCTATCTCTAATGAGTAATCCTCACCAGAGCCAAGGTTCGCGCTTAACCTTCCAGCTCTAATACCAAGTGTAACGGCCCAAAGATTTTCGACCTCGAAAATCGACACTAATACATTCACTATATAGAGTGCCGAACAATCGAGTGATGGAAATCCCATACTCTTAGGGTTAAGAAGAAAAAGAGGTAGAATAAGAATAGAAACAACAGCACATAATCTCACAATCGCAGCGGAACAAAATATGATATACAAATAACAGCATTTTATACAAGAAAAGCTGTAACTATCAATGTACATATACAAGATATCAGAGTACAATAAATCTGGACAGTTATAATAACTTGTCCTCAACTACTGGATAAAATAGCCTATATACACAGCGGAATATATTCAATACATCTCTGCCATCCAGCTCATCTCTTGAGCTCCAAAGCGTCCTAACCTGAAAATTTGTAATACTCGGTCTGACCCGAGCATTACAATAAAGTAACACCCGAGTCAGGCTGGAAATGAGTAAACCCATCTAATATGAAATACTTAAGTTATAAAGCTTCTTTGAAAACCAGGGTAACTCGTCCAACATTACAAGTTCTTATCTTGTTATAACCAACGTTTGTTGCTAAATCCATTATTAAAATAATATCTAAGTGGAGTTACTTATTCAAAATACTCGGATTTACTTAATTTATTCAATACCAGCCTATTTGATTCTACAAATCAAACCCGTAAAGATTGTAGTAGTTATGTAACGTCCCAGATTTTCGCGTTCGAAAATCGACATCCATACTTTACATCGTACTCGAATGTCGTAGATTCGAGCGTTCAAATCCGAGTCGCCGGAGCTTATAACACAGTTAAGTAAATATCACAGCGGAATAAAAAGAATATAGATATACAACATCTGATACAATATCCAGATACAATGATGATACAATGAATATCTATATAAATCAGAGATATGATACAATAAATTGCAGCGGAAAGAAAAATAGATAACATCAGCAGCGGATAATCTTCATCTCCAAAGCACGATCCAGAAATAGCTCGAACTCCCAATAACGAGGCACAAAGATAAGCAAGTGCAGTCTGATCCAAAGACTGAACTAGCTCCAGATAACCTACTAATTTGACTATCTGAAAAACCAAACTCTAGACTGCTCGTGTAGAAAAATTTTGAGCATCCAGAGTTTAGGAAAGAAACAATAAACTCCGGATCAGTCATGGGACTGGTGTGAGCAACAAAAACAGTTTATCTTTAAAAACGAACAACAAAAGAATTTTAAAGTCAATTCGCAATGCTTTTTGGAAAATGAGACTACCATAAGACCTCCCGCCACACACACAATGCAAACGCAGAATTGGAGGAGATTTCTTCTTATGATAGTCAAAGATGCTTACTACGCAAAATCAAATCATTTGATATTATTACTAGTGCATAGTGTAGAAAACAATTTCGAAAGTAGAATATAAATCTTAGCCAGCATAGACATTTCGCACTTATGCCTACTATAGCTACCATGTTCAATAGCAGGTTACCACCACATTCCATGGCAGGTAATACAACTAAAACCGTACATGGCTCGTATTGTTTTGTTTGGATTTCCAACAAATGGTCAGGCTAAGGAACTTCCTATTCCACGAAAAAACGCCTCTGGCGGGACGTTCCGAGAACCAACTGTTCTCTGCCAAACAAGGCCGGCAACCCCTTTTCCCAAGGGATAAAAGAAACCTCAGATATGCCACCCTCGGTCCTTTGGGACCTTTATCCGAGCGCTCGATAACCAACATCACACATCATAAAGAAAGTGTATCCACATGAGTAAATATCTGGGCTCCATACCATGATACTACCCTTTTCCAAAAGGAATGGTCATACCCTAGGGGAGCTACCCCTGAAAACCTTGCCGCACAATTCCTGTTTCGACCATTACCGGGTTGTGAGGCTCGACGAAGTCTCATCCACAAAGCTACGCTTTTTCAAAAAGCCACGCTTTGGGTCAACAGATGACCAACCTATGATCACAAAGATAAATGATCAAACAAATGATCATATCACAAATGATCAAACACTGATCATCACACAGCAACACTCAGCATGCCACATTACCAAATTGGGATATATCGCTGATAACTTCAACTACATAACCTCTGAGCTCGTATGTCTCAGAGAAGGGTGTTAAGCTAAGAGAATAAATTCTCCGCCACCAAACAGAAATGTATTTGAAAGAAATCGGCTTTATATCTCAAAGTGTAATGTCAGACATACAATCCATACAAGTCTGTTCCGGGTTCGAATAGAACCGAAGGCACTTCTCACGAAGCCCTTGCAAATCCGGATAATTTCCAATCACGTCCGGACTTCCCGTCACAAAAGAGTGATATAAATCTCTATACCGGAGCAACTCAGTGCAGAGACATTCGACAGGTTGTCCTTTCATTTTCGAAAATATCCGGTCTTCATCACCGGTCTTCAAATGCGATCCATATACGACGTATCACTATTCGGAATGGGTTATAAGACCCAAAGGTCCTTTCCCGGCTAACCCGAATAGTGAGCGGAATATTCAAAACATATGGATATTGGGATTTCAATTAAGTCACAACTTATTACCCAAAAATCTTTCTTCAAATGGTTTAAACAAGTTACCATTTTAATCTTTTAAATAAAAAGATTCATTTTAAACAACATTCAATGGTTTAAACAATTTCCACATTTTTATCTTTTAAACAAAAGATTCATTCACAGATTTTCCAAATCAATTTCCATTTCAATTTGATTAACTTGTTAAATCTTTAAAACAAAGATTCAACTTATATCTTTCAAAACAATTTCATTTCGAGTGGTTTAAACAAATCATCACTTTAAATCTGTTAAAAATAAACAGATTCAATTCATAGCTTTCAAAAAGAATTCATTCATAACTTGGAAAATCATTTTTCAATTTAATCTTGAAATTCCTTTACCTAAATTGGAATTTCATTTCTTATCTAAAAGCTTTTATTCTTTGAAAATAAACAGTTTTCATTCTTGAAATTTGATTCATCTATACGAGTTGAAATCCTTGGTTTAAATTCAAATTCCCAAAATTTTACTTTTAAATGGTTTAATTCATACAAACACATTTATATCATCTTTTATCCCTAGTTTCCAAATCATAGATTTAATTTCAAACTTGAATTCAAATTTAAATCAAATTATTTAAATTTTCAAAACTCGATTAAGTTATTCAAAATAACTTTTATCTTTGAAATTCCATTTCAAAAGTTTTTCACTTTAAACCCCAAATTTCCAATTTCAAAATCAATTGAAATTAAAATTTCAATTTCAAAAACATCAATTTTAAATTAACTGTGACTTAACCGATTTCCACGTGAAATCCATATTTGTGTGTGTAAAGGTGTGGTCCGGGGTTTAACACAAAAGTGCAACACGATGAATCATCACAGATCAAAATACAGGATATAGTTGATAAGCGATATAACTATAACGCTTATCGTTTAGGCACAGATCATAGATATATATCACAGATAAGTAAATTACAGATCACAGCATAAATCAGGGTGTATCACAAAGCATCATATATCGGGGATATCAAACAATCAAATCATCCAATAGAATCCAAATATTCATAAGTAAGATCAGTTAATTGTCTGATTAATTCAAATCAGATTAATTTATTATAAATAAACTACAAATCTTGGTTAATCATTAATCAATTATAAACCATTTCAATTAATTAATCTTTAATCATTTACTAATTAACTTTTGAACATAAATAAATTAACCTTTAATCATTAAATAATTAACTTTTAATTATTTAATTTTCCATTTAATTAATTATCTTTTTATTTATAATTCTCAAATTAATTACCTTAATTTATCACTCACATTAATTAATTTTCCTTTAAATAAATTAACCTTTAAACACTTGATTAATCAATCTTTAATCATAAATTAATTTATCATAAATTATGTCTTAATCATAATTATTATTTCAAAAGGTTAAAATTTAGTTTAAATGACTTTTTATCTTAATTCTATTTTAAATTACCTTTAAAAGAAAAATGTATCAAATTTAAATAAATTAAAACTTAAGTATTTTGAAAATATCTTACTTAAATTCTTAATTGATTCAACCTTAGGTCAAAGTCATAAATTTGAAAGCATGTTTTAAAGTTGTTTAAAAATCTGAAAACCCCTTTAAGGTAAAAAAAAAACTGTTTAATATATCAGGCTCAAGACCTGCTTCGAGTCACTCCTGAGAAATTTTCTTGGTTGCTTCGGGTTATATCAAAAATCAACCCGAGTGCTAAAATTTTCAACTTAAAATTTTGTCTAAGTAATTTCGACCTGGCACTCCATCATTCTACTCGAGTAAACAGTGTTCTTCACTCGAGCCAACTCGAGTTCTTCTCGTTCTCTCCCCTGGCCCATTTATTTTCCTCCCCATGCCTGTTTCTTAAACTCTAGAACCTCCCCATGCCTGTTCCCAATCCCCTATATTCCACTGACACGCTCGCACCCCGTGCACGTGCACGGAACAGCGACGCCGCTCTGGCGAACTACGCCACCGCCCTCAGGTCGCAAATCGACCCCTCACTCGAGACCACAACTCAAATCATCGCGAAATACTCGAGATCGAGAAAAAGCTGAAAACTTGAACCCAAAAACTCAACCACCACGAGAAAAATTCTTCGTCCCATCAACTCGGACCACCTGACGTAATGAAACTCCGCCCATACGTCGACCATACCCACCTCTATCTTCACCTGAAATTGCATGATACTCGATCAAACTACGGCGACGCGATCATCCATTTACCGAGCATAGAAAATTTTGAGCTTAAACCCTAATTTACTCTCGAACTCCAAATCCATACACTCGAAAAATCCTTAAGCATTTTTCCTGTATTCGTAAATCGTCGAGCTAGCTCCACCATGAATTTCAACATCTAATATTTGTTCGATGATTGGAAATTGATCCAAATGCATGTCTCGTTCAACATTGGACTACACGTGATCTAGGCAATTAAAAATCCCCATATTTGTCTTAAAAATCATCACTTTAAATATGGATTCACTTAAAGTTATGGAAGTTACAATTCGTGAAATTCGATTTTCCTTGATATTTTGAATTTATCACTGTGTTTTCAACTTTCCAGGAAGAAGGTGATACTTAATTTTGGTTTTCCTGAAGCAAAACAGAGATTGAAATCTGTATGATCAACATACTTAACCCAGCATACACAGCAATAAGAAAATTAAAAGAAACAGGGGTTTACTCACTCAATATTAACTACAGAGAAGTATTCAACAGATCTTTTGTTAAGATTTTAAACCAAAAGTTACTCACAGATTCTCAACATTGGATTCAAAGAATGGTTTAAAAAATTAAAGTTGCTCACCTGGGTTTTTAAGTGGACAGAGCACCATTGAAAATGAAAAAGCTTGTAAACTTTAAAACTTGGAATTGCCTTCATTTGTCTTTGATTTTAAAACTTGCATTTCTTATCAACTGGAATGCTTGAAAACAGAGCCTGCCTTGATTCCAGGTTAAAGCTTAAATTTTCAAACTGAAAATGTTTCTTGTTTCTAGTTCTTTGATTTGTTTTATGTTTTGATGTTGGTTTTGGTTTGAAGTTTGTTTGTGTTTTAGAGGAGATGATGTTTTCTTCATATATTCTCAGTTCGAACTGAAATGAGGAGGGATAGATAAATGAGATTGAGTTGTACAGGGTATTGTTACCTTTGCTTTGTACTAAAGTTATGGCATTCATTAATTGCTAGAGCATGTTGCATTAAATGCTTTGCTGGTTTGATGCATTTCGAGTTGACCTTGGTTTGTTGTTAGAGATGTTTGCATGAATACTTTATTTATCTGGTCACATACTTTTTCTTATCTTCTGTTGGCTAAAAAATTTGTTTAGACAATATCAAGTACAAGTATTTTATTTGCTATGCTTTTGTTTACAGCCTAGATGCTTGTCTTCATTTGTTTATTTACTTACTCTACAGGCTACCTATTCTATTTGTCTACTTTCTTTAGCTCGGCTGATTCGTTCACTTTGGTGGCTGAGAGGGTGATGGCATTAATTGCCAAGTACTATGTGTTTCTTTTGCAAGCTTTTGCTTATACTTGTATTGTTTTTGTTTATTCACTTTATATTTTTACTTATTTGTTTATTTTATTTTGTTTGTTTGTTTAGCTTGTTGTTTGAATTATTTCGGCTGAGATGATAGTATAGGGATGTTTTGTTTTGATTATTTTATTATTTACTTTTGTACAATTTTATACTTCATTTTGTTCATTTGTTTACAAATTCAGTTATATTTGAATCGGGGAAACTCACTCCAATTTTCTAATTAAATTTACAAATTTTTTATCCAAAAATTTATTTAATTACTCAATTTAATTCAAAAATTCAATAAATTATTAAATTAAATTAATTTAAATTTCGGGGTCGTTACAAACTTCCCTCCTTAAAAGAATTTCGTCCTCGAAATTCGCAGGCACGAAAACAATACAGAGATAGACAAATTAGAACTCCTATAATTCCTCAAACACACGATACTGATTCCGAAATCAAGTCGGAATATCTCAAAACACATACCAATTTGTCCCTCTTCGGACTTTGGTATTCACAAGAAATTTCAATAGAATTTCAAATTCGATTTTAAACGAAATCGTTTTATCGATATAATTCAATTTTTAGCTTCATATTCTATTAATCATTTTATCTCAATTTAAAATTTTCAATTTCAAATTCATTAATATTTAAATCGAAATAGATAAGAAACTGATGAAGATACGAGGGAAAAAAAAATTTCTACAACGATTCGTAGAGCCATCATCACATCGAAACTTCTTCTTGTAGCTGATACGAAACAATGAAAAGAATTTGGAAACGAATCAAAGAAAATTGATAGAGAAAGATTGTTTCCACTGCTGTAGGGTATTGACCATTTATAGTCGTATTTCCTGTCCCCTATCTCGTCTTCTTCTTGCACTCATATCTACTATCAGTGGATAGTAAGAGAATTTACTGAGACGTTCAGACGGATATCTGAGAATTACTCATTCTAGAGTTTACTTCACTCTATCTCTAATGAGCTACTTAACGTGTTATACTCCTGAGCTAAAGTTCAACCTTAGCTCTGATACCAAATGTAACGTCCCAGATTTTCACGTTCGAAAATCGACATCCATACTTTACATCGTACTCGAATGTCGTAGATTCGAGCGTTCAAATCCGAGTCGCCGGAGCTTATAACACAGTTAAGTAAATATCACAGCGGAATAAAAAGAATATAGATATACAACATCTGATACAATATCCAGATACAATGATGATACAATGATGATACAATGAATATCTATATACATCAGAGATATGATACAATAAATTGCAGCGGAAAGAAAAATAGATAACATCAGCAGCGGATAATCTTCATCTCCAAAGCACGATCCAGAAATAGCTCGAACTCCCAATAACGAGGCACAAAGATAAGCAAGTGCAGTCTGATCCAAAGACTGAACTAGCTCCAGATAACCTACTAATCTGACTATCTGAAAAACCAAACTCTAGACTGCTCGTGTAGAAAAATTTTGAGCATCCAGAGTTTAGGAAAGAAACAATAAACTCCGGATCAGTCATGGGACTGGTGTGAGCAACAAAAACAGTTTATCTTTAAAAACGAACAACAAAAGAATTTTAAAGTCAATTCGCAATGCTTTTTGGAAAATGAGACTACCATAAGACCTCCCGCCACACACACAATGCAAACGCAGAATTGGAGGAGATTTCTTCTTATGATAGTCAAAGATGCTTACTACGCAAAATCAAATCATTTGATATTATTACTAGTGCATAGTGTAGAAAACAATTTCGAAAGTAGAATATAAATCTTAGCCAGCATAGACATTTCGCACTTATGCCTACTATAGCTACCATGTTCAATAGCAGGTTACCACCACATTCCATGGCAGGTAATACAACTAAAACCGTACAGGGCTCGTATTGTTTTGTTTGGATTTCCAACAAATGGTCAGGCTAAGGAACTTCCTATTCCACGAAAGAAACGCCTCTGGCGGGACGTTCCGAGAACCAACTGTTCTCTGCCAAACAAGGCCGGCAACCCCTTTTCCCAAGGGATAAAAGAAACCTCAGATATGCCACCCCCGGTCCTTTGGGACCTTTATCCGAGCGCTCGATAACCAACATCACACATCATAATGAAAGTGTATCCACATGAGTAAATATCTGGGCTCCATACCATGATACTACCCTTTTCCAGAAGGAATGGTCATACCCTAGGGGAGCTACCCCTGAAAACCTTGCCGCACAATTCCTGTTTCGACCATTACCGGGTTGTGAGGCTCGACGAAGTCTCGTCCACAAAGCTACGCTTTTTCAAAAAGCCACGCTTTGGGTCAACAGATGACCAACCTATGATCACAAAGATAAATGATCAAACAAATGATCATATCACAAATGATCAAACACTGATCATCACACAGCAACACTCAGCATGCCACATTACCAAATTGGGATATATCGCTGATAACTTCAACTACATAACCTCTGAGCTCGTATGTCTCAGAGAAGGGTGTTAAGCTAAGAGAATAAATTCTCCGCCACCAAACAGAAATGTATTTGAAAGAAATCGGCTTTATATCTCAAAGTGTAATGTCAGACATACAATCCATACAAGTCTGTTCCGGGTTCGAACAGAACCGAAGGCACTTCTCACGAAGCCCTTGCAAATCCGGATAATTTCCAATCACGTCCGGACTTCCCGTCACAAAAGAGTGATATAAATCTCTATACCGGAGCAACTCAGTGCAGAGACATTCGACAGGTTGTCCTTTCATTTTCGAAAATATCCGGTCTTCATCACCGGTCTTCAAATGCGATCCATATACGACGTATCACTATTCGGAATGGGTTATACGACCCAAAGGTCCTTTCCCGGCTAACCCGAATAGTGAGCGCAATATTCAAAACATATGGATATTGGGATTTCAATTAAGTCACAACTTATTACCCAAAAATCTTTCTTCAAATGGTTTAAACAAGTTACCATTTTAATCTTTTAAATAAAAAGATTCATTTTAAACAACATTCAATGGTTTAAACAATTTCCACATTTTTATCTTTTAAACAAAAGATTCATTCACAGATTTTCCAAATCAATTTCCATTTCAATTTGATTAACTTGTTAAATCTTTAAAACAAAGATTCAACTTATATCTTTCAAAACAATTTCATTTCGAGTGGTTTAAACAAATCATCACTTTAAATCTGTTAAAAATAAACAGATTCAATTCATAGCTTTCAAAAAGAATTCATTCATAACTTGGAAAATCATTTTTCAATTTAATCTTGAAATTCCTTTACCTAAATTGGAATTTCATTTCTTATCTAAAAGCTTTTATTCTTTGAAAACAAACAGTTTTCATTCTGGAAATTTGATTCATCTATACGAGTTGAAATCCTTGGTTTAAATTCAAATTCCCAAAATTTTACTTTTAAATGGTTTAATTCATACAAACACATTTATATCATCTTTTATCCCTAGTTTCCAAATCATAGATTTAATTTCAAACTTGAATTCAAATTTAAATCAAATTATTTAAATTTTCAAAACTCGATTAAGTTATTCAAAATAACTTTTATCTTTGAAATTCCATTTCAAAAGTTTTTCACTTTAAACCCCAAATTTCCAATTTCAAAATCAATTGAAATTAAAATTTCAATTTCAAAAACATCAATTTTAAATTATCTGTGACTTAACCGATTTCCACGTGAAATCCATATTTGTGTGTGTAAAGGTGTGGTCCGGGGTTTAACACAAAAGTGCAACACGATGAATCATCACAGATCAAAATACAGGATATAGTTGATAAGCGATATAACTATAACGCTTATCGTTTAGGCACAGATCACAGATATATATCACAGATAAGTAAATTACAGATCACAGCATAAATCAGGGTGTATCACAAAGCATCATATATCGGGGATATCAAACAATCAAATCATCCAATAGAATCCAAATATTCATAAGTAAGATCAGTTAATTGTCTGATTAATTCAAATCAGATTAATTTATTATGAATAAACTACAAATCTTGGTTAATCATTAATCAATTATAAACCATTTCAATTAATTAATCTTTAATCATTTACGAATTAACTTTTGAACATAAATAAATTAACCTTTAATCATTAAATAATTAACTTTTAATTATTTAATTTTCCATTTAATTAATTATCTTTTTATTTATAATTCTCAAATTAATTACCTTAATTTATCACTCACATTAATTAATTTTCCTTTAAATAAATTAACCTTTAAACACTTGATTAATCAATCTTTAATCATAAATTAATTTATCATAAATTATGTCTTAATCATAATTATTATTTCAAAAGGTTAAAATTTAGTTTAAATGACTTTTTATCTTAATTCTATTTTAAATTACCTTTAAAAGAAAAATGTATCAAATTTAAATAAATTAAAACTTAAGTATTTTGAAAATATCTTACTTAAATTCTTAATTGATTCAACCTTAGGTCAAAGTCATAAATTTGAAAGCATGTTTTAAAGTTGTTTAAAAATCTGAAAACCCCTTTAAGGTATAAAAAAAACTGTTTAATATATCAGGCTCAAGACCTGCTTCGAGTCACTCCTGAGAAATTTTCTTGGTTGCTTCGGGTTATATCAAAAATCAACCCGAGTGCTAAAATTTTCAACTTAAAATTTTGTCTAAGTAATTTCGACCTGGCACTCCATCATTCTACTCGAGTAAACAGTGTTCTTCACTCGAGCCAACTCGAGTTCTTCTCGTTCTCTCCCCTGGCCCATTTATTTTCCTCCCCATGCCTGTTTCTTAAACTCGAGAACCTCCCCATGCCTGTTCCCAATCCCCTACATTCCACTGACACGCTCGCACTCCGTGCACGTGCATGGAACAACGACGCCGCTCTGGCGAACTACGACACCGCCCTCAGGTCGCAAATCGACCCCTCACTCGAGACCACAACTCAAATCATCGCGAAATACTCGAGATCGAGAAAAAGCTGAAAACTTGAACCCAAAAACTCAACCACCACGAGAAAAATTCTTCGTCCCATCAACTCGGACCACCTGACGTAATGAAACTCCGCCCATACGTCGACCATACCCACCTCTATCTTCACCTGAAATCGCGTGATACTCGATCAAACTACGGCGACGCGATCATCCATTTACCGAGCATAGAAAATTTTGAGCTTAAACCCTAATTTACTCTCGAACTCCAAATCCATACACTCGAAAAATCCTTAAGCATTTTTCCTGTATTCGTAAATCGTCGAGCTAGCTCCACCATGAATTTCAACATCTAATATTTGTTTGATGATTGGAAATTGATCCAAATGCATGTCTCGTTCAACATTGGACTACACGTGATCTAGGCAATTAAAAATCCCCATATTTATCTTAAAAATCATCACTTTAAATATGGATTCACTTAAAGTTATGGAAGTTACAATTCGTGAAATTCGATTTTCCTTGATATTTTGAATTTATCACTGTGTTTTCAACTTTCCAGGAAGAAGGTGATACTTAATTTTGGTTTTCCTGAAGCAAAACAGAGATTGAAATCTGTATGATCAACATACTTAACCCAGCATACACAGCAATAAGAAAATTAAAAGAAACAGGGGTTTACTCACTCAATATTAACTACAGAGAAGTATTCAACAGATCTTTTGTTAAGATTTTAAACCAAAAGTTACTCACAGATTCTCAACATTGGATTCAAAGAATGGTTTAAAAAATTAAAGTTGCTCACCTGGGTTTTTAAGTGGACAGAGCACCATTGAAAATGAAAAAGCTTGTAAACTTTAAAACTTGGAATTGCCTTCATTTGTCTTTGATTTTAAAACTTGCATTTCTTATCAACTGGAATGCTTGAAAACAGAGCCTGCCTTGATTCCAGGTTAAAGCTTAAATTTTCAAACTGAAAATGTTTCTTGTTTCTAGTTCTTTGATTTGTTTTCTGTTTTGATGTTGGTTTTGGTTTGAAGTTTGTTTGTGTTTTAGAGGAGATGATGTTTTCTTCATATATTCTCAGTTCGAACTGAAATGAGGAGGGATAGATAAATGAGATTGAGTTGTACAGCGTATTGTTACCTTTTCTTTGTACTAAAGTTATGGCATTCATTAATTGCTAGAGCATGTTGCATTAAATGCTTTGCTGGTTTGATGCATTTCGAGTTGACCTTGGTTTGTTGTTAGAGATGTTTGCATGAATACTTTATTTATCTGGTCACATACTTTTTCTTATCTTCTGTTGGCTAAAAAATTTGTTTAGACAATATCAAGTACAAGTATTTTATTTGCTATGCTTTTGTTTACAGCCTAGATGTTTGTCTTCATTTGTTTATTTACTTACTCTACAGGCTACCTATTCTATTTGTCTACTTTCTTTAGCTCGGCTGATTCGTTCACTTTGGTGGCTGAGAGGGTGATGGCATTAATTGCCAAGTACTATGTGTTTCTTTTGCAAGCTTTTGCTTATACTTGTATTGTTTTTGTTTATTCACTTTATATTTTTACTTATTTGTTTATTTTATTTTGTTTGTTTGTTTAGCTTGTTGTTTGAATTATTTCGGCTGAGATGATAGTATAGGGATGTTTTGTTTTGATTATTTTATTATTTACTTTTGTACAATTTTATACTTCATTTTGTTCATTTGTTTACAAATTCAGTTATATTTGAATCGGGGAAACTCACTCCAATTTTCTAATTAAATTTACAAATTTTTTATCCAAAAATTTATTTAATTACTCAATTTAATTCAAAAATTCAATAAATTATTAAATTAAATTAATTTAAATTTCGGTGTCGTTACAAGTTATTAAATCGAAGTGGTTTCGGATAATGCTGATATCCGATCCCGGTCTCTTCGAATCCAAACACCATCTTTAAGCCAAGTTGTTTTTAAAAAAATAATTCAATTTCAAAATGTCAACATTCACATAAAAATTCCATCACAATATCTATTCAAATAAAACGTCTCACATTTTATATTTAACACTGTTCCTTTCAGTTTATTTCATATCATAGAATAACTGGAAATAATATACTAGAGAAACAAAGTAATCCAATGTACTTAATCCAATCTAAACTATTCGTAGACTAGATTAACTAGTCACACAAATCATTAATTTACTTTAAAACAGAATTAATTAATTATTTTCAAATCATGTTTAATTATTATTAAACTAATTACAAACCATTTTATTTTATTCTAATTAAATATCTAGAATTAATTAATATTTAACAAGTATAATTAACTTAAGACTTTTAATAAATTAAAGGTTTAGATCATTTTATTTTATCATTATCTATTAACTAATTACAACTATTTATTTACTTTAATAAACCTTAGTAATTAATAAATAATTAACATATATATAATTACCTTAACTTAATTAATTTAAGTTTAAATTATTTTATTTATCCTAGTCATTACTAATCCAAAGGTTTAAGTTAACTTAAGGTTTTAAATTACTTAATTTACATTACCATGAACAAACTAATTTGAAACTATATCCCCTTTTCATTTTAAACTTTGTTTTTCTTTTATCTTCTTTTATTTTTGAAAACATTAGGCCCAAATAGCCCAAAACCCGAACCCAGATTACCTTTCCTCTCTTCTCTTTTATTTCCTTATCTCCCTTACTTCCTATTTCCTCTACCCATTCCTAAATACCTGCTACTAACCGATACTTCAAGCCATCGTGTGCACGTGCACACGCGACTGAAGGCTCACCAACCACCGCCGGCACCTTCCCCAAACCACCTTCGCCTCCCTCGACACTCTCGGCTACCCAGAAACCCTCGAAACCCCCTAAATCAAAAACAAGCAAAATGCCGATACAAGAAAAAGGAACCATCTACTAACTCCACCTCGTGCCGCCGCCTCTGACCACTAGAGCCCGCGCCACCCATCCAGCAGCTGCGCCTAACACCCAGCTTTCTTTTCCCCCACCTTCGAGCCAACTCAATGCCACCACGACACCGAAATCCAAACGACACTCCACCTTAACCAAACATGAGCCTAAAGCCTACATCACCTCCTCCCCGCCACCACGACGCCTAGAAAAAAACTACCATTTTTCCCGAGACCACCTTTCCATCACCTTCCTTTGACCCAAATCCCAATGCCTAAAACCCATGCGTTTGCTAGAAAATGCCTCACGACCGTTTCCCGTTCATCTCCCCTTACCTCATCAAATACCCAACTAAAATTCATGATCTAGCTACTAAAATTCATAATTTTCCAAGTCGGTGAAAACATGAATTAAAGCAATTGATTTTCCTGGAATGTTAGCTTATTTACTATAAATCCACTTTTCAACACTTTCTACTTGATAAAGTTTTATGTAATCATTTTTACAATTTTGCATAGTCTTGTACAAACAAAATTGCTTCAAACATCAGGGTCTAATATCATTTAGATCAAGAGTAATTGAATTTTGAAAGAGTTGAACATGTCAAAAGCAAGAAGAACAGAGGCAAATATACAGGCATTAACACACATATATACAAGCATATATATACTTATTTAAATTGATATTTTCCATTTAATCTTTAACACAACATGTTGTAAAGAAGACTTAATTTTTAGAAAAGAAGTTTACTCACAGTGGATCCTCTTTGAGCAGAACAATATGCTGTTGAAACTTCTAGCTTACTTGGTTTTGATTTTTGATCTTCTGTTGAGTTGTTTTTGTTTGTTTTAGGTTATGAAATGGAAGTATATTTCCTGTTCAACTTAGCTTGTTCGAATGAAAGAAATGAAGACAAGTGGAGGTATATATATATAAGAAGGAGTAAGCTGCATTCTACAGTAAGTTTCTGTTTGCTTTTCTTTTAATTCTTATTCTTATTTTCTTCTTATCTTTTTCTTTGGTCAGAGATTACTTTTGATCTGATTTGGTTTTGTTTTGACTTGATTTAATTTCCATATGACTTGATCTTGATCTTGATACAATGTTTTGTAAGCTTGACTAGATACGTCTCCTTTTGTGCTTACAAGTATTTTTATATGAATTTATATATGTATATGTATATATGCATAGCTATGTTAACATATATATTTACATGTTTAAATCACTTTCCAATTTTATCCACACACATATTTCTTGACAAATATATATATATATATATATATATATTGTTGTCACCCTTTTTTTTACAAAAATTTTTATATGAATTTATGTAACGACCCGGAATTTTGAACGAATTAAATTGAGAATATTTAATTTATTTTAAATATTTGAACGGTAATTTAATTCGAATCCCGGATATAACTTTGAAACTGACAATTAAATTGTGAAATTTAATCTATTGTGAGTTGAATAAAAATTTGAATCTTCAATTTTAAGCTGAAGAAAAATATTTCGAAAGCTTGTAAAATTTATATTGATAATACTGAAGATAACAGAAGCTTCAGAATCGAATTTGAAAATGGTTTGTTCAGTTTTGAAATTTAATCGTTTACATCGAATTTAAAAATAGCCGTTCGAGGCGCAGTCTCGGAATTCGACGAAACCAGTTCCATTGGGTCCGTAATATTGAATTATTACCGGATTTCAAATTTCGTATTAAACGGAGTTGCCGTGTGATCGTACGATAGGCAAACGCATTGAATCTTTATCGAATTCAAATTTAAAATTTAAATTTTAAATAATTAGTCAACATACACACGTTCATCCCTTCAACCCCGCCTTAATTTTCGCCTAAACACACGATACAAAAATCGTGTAACCCATGCTCTTTCTATTTTAAAATAACCATCTTCCTTCGTCAGTTCAAATCAATTCACAAACGAAATAAAAATGGTAGATGATAAAGAAAAAATTGCGAATCTATGTCTCCCCTCCTCAAATTAAAACTGCGTGCCTCCTTCCCCTTTTATTTTCAATCGTATTCGAAAAAAATTATATATGAAACCAGAAATCGAATTCGATTTTTAACAGAGGCCGCTGTTCGCGAATCATTCATCGCGAGTTCGTCGTCGCGATTTGCGGGGGGTAGGGCGTGCGACTGCGAGGCGTTCGCGAATTCGAAGGGGAGGATGAAGGCGTGCGGCGACGTGGTCGCTGGTGTGAGCACGACTGGAGGGGATTCGCGAATCTCGTGGAGCAGTTCATATCAATCGAAATTGATGGTGGGCGCGCGATCGATGGGGGTCGAATCGTCAGGGACGTCGACTGGAAATCTCGATTGATCAGGGGTAGGTCGTGTTCGCGATGGGTTTCGGCAAGACAGGGGTGGTTTGGAGTTGAAGTCGAGTAGCAGTTGTTCGCGAGGAGGCGTTCACGGCTGGAGGAGGGTCGCGATTGAGGTTGAAGTCTGGAGCACGCGAAGCAGCGATGGGAGGTGGGTTCGTCAAGGTGGCGAGCTCGAAGTCGAGCAGGGCGATGATTTTGAGTGAGATCTCGTGGGTACTCGATGATGATGAGGGTACACATTCGCGTGGGTCGCGATCAAGTGAGGAAGCTCGCATTTTTCTCTGGAGCTTGTTTCGATCTCGAGTTGAGCAAGCAGTGGACAGGGGTTCAACTAATTGGGTTGCTAGATCGTGAATTGGAATGGGCCTGCGTTCGAGAAATACTCGAGTTCGATTGTGGGTTCGGCAGCGAGATGTTTTGGCAGTGCTTGATCGAACCTAGGATGATTTCTTTTGGATGCAATTTCGAGAGTAAGGTAAAGTTTTAAGTCAGTTTCAAATTTAATTTAAATCTGAAAATGTATATTGTTTCTATACAGTAGGATAGATTACTAATGTTGTTTCCAGAAGCAGAAAGAAAAAGAAAAACAAAACAAAATTGTCTATTTACCAAATTAACTATTTTTAGTTGTTAAAAGATTTTAAAGAAAAATATTAGTTTAGAATGTTATATTGGTTTAAAACCCAAATCGTTAGCCAAATTAAATAAATCTATCAGATGAAATTTATTATTCGATTGATTCGAATATTTATAAATTGTGTAAATTATTTATACAAGGTTATAAATCAAGAAAATCGAGTCAAGATGGAAATTGGATGGCAAATTAAAAAGCTAAGGTGAGATCTTTCTCACTCGAAGGAAATTTGATTTTACAGTTATTATTGATTGATGATTGCTATTTGGATGTGATATTAGATATAGTAGGATATATCTATTATATATATAGCAATATATACATATTGGCATATGTATATATTGGATTGATGATTTCCCGCCTCGTATAGCGGATGAGACCCTATTGCGCCATTAGTAAGCGGATTTTTATAAAAACCCATATACCGCGATATTCCACCTCGAAGTGGAATGGTATTGTGCTAACGTCTTTGGATGCAGGGAAACAGGTTGGAGGGATCCAACTGGATTCCTCACCAGTAGTTATTTATTTACAGGATTGATGTATATTCTGTTATCATATGTTGATATATGATGTTGATGTTGTGATTGACTAATTGATGCGTTGCATCATTGGATTCAATTTTTGAAGTTTTAAAATAACGATTTTAACTTTAAAAGAGATTTTTAAAGTGATTATTTGTAAATATACGTTATTAAATTTTTGAATTAATTTACAAACGTTAAAATTATTAAAGTTGTAAAGGTTAAGATTTTGGTGAAATATAACCGAGAGGTGATTTTTGAAATAAACAGTTAAGTAATTTATAAAATAGTTTAAAATTTGAATTTTTGAATTATTAAAAACGAGGTATATAAAAGATGTATAAAATTGATATTTATCAATTAAAATTATTGGAATTTTAAAACGAGTTTTTTATAAGTGTTAAATTGTAAAGATATGAAACTTATAGAATTATAACTTGGGAAGATAGAAAATTTACAGGATTATAAATTGTGAAGTTTGAAGTTTATAGATTTATAAAGTATGAAGTTATAAAATGAATGAAATTGTAGAATAAAGGCTGATAAGAAATTTACTTGTAAATTGGATTTTTGCCTTTAAGTGGGATATTTATCGAAATTGTTAATAAAGAAGATTTATAAACCGAAGTTGTTATAAAACAGAAATGGAATTTATAAGCGTTGTTTTATAAATTCAAAATCAATTGAATTTGATGAATTAAATACTGAAATGTGATAAGTGAATTATATTCACGATTTTGGACAGTGAATATATTGTTAAGAAAAAATGGATTTATTTTTGAAGAAGTGACATTGAAAATGAAGTTAAACATTTAAAAGATGTTTTAAAATATATTGACTATCGAAATCATAGATTTCAACATTTATTGTTGAAATAGACGTTTTCGAAAAATAAGGAAATGGTGGACTATAACACTGTTGTTATAGTAAATGATTTCCGAAAGGAAATGTTTTTATATAGTATTGGGATTTACATATCTATCTTAATTTCGAATCCCTATACTAGTGATTTTGAGTCGTCGTAACGATGTTTTACGTAACATTCGTTTTGACTCGAATAAATATTGTCATAGTAAGTGATTTCCTTAAAGAATGAAATTATACTTAATTTTGATTTAAGTATAACGAATATTTTCAAATGTTGAAAATAAATAGACTTGTGAATTTCTTATTATTAATAAGAATGGAAATGCTTTTCCAAAATGAAATGAAACGTTTTAGAATTTATCTTTGTAAAGATAAATCGGAAATGAATATTGAAATCGATTGAAAATCGAATATCAGTAGATATTCGAAAATATAAATTCAATATGAAATTTATAAAGGAAATGGGAATTCGTTTTGAAAATAAATATTGATTTATTTTGAAGTGTGGAAATTTTATATCTAGTAAAGATATATTTGGAAAATAAATAATTTTGAAAAATTATTTGGAATCTGATGATGTTGCGCATCTTTATTGATAGTTAAATAACCGACTATCAATAATTACCTTTAGATAGGTATTTGTTGTGAATTGGATGAATTTGAATGCCACACTTATTTTCGAATAATCGCTCACTATTCGGGTTAGCCGGGAAAGGACTATGGGGTCGTATAACCCATTCCGAATATGTGATACGTCGTTATGAATTGCATTCGAAGACCGGTGTTGAAGACCGGATATTTTTGAAAACGGAAGGATTACCGTCGAGTTACTCTACATCGGCTGATCTTCGGTTTAGAGGTTTTATCACCCTTAGTGACGGGAAGTCCTGACGTGATTAGAAAATTATCCGGAAATGCAAGGGCTTCGTGAGAAGTGCCTTCGGTTCTGTTCGATCCCGGAACAGACTTGTATGGATTGTGTGTCTGACGTTACAATTTAAGATATAAAGCTGATTTCTTTCAAATACATATCTGTTGGTGGCGGAGAATTTATTCTCTTAGCTTAACACCCTTCTCTGAGACGTACGAGCTCAGAGGTTATGTAGTTGAAATTTATCAGCGATATATCCCAATTTGGTAACGTGGCATACTGAGTGTTGCTGTGAAATGATCAGTGTTTGATCATTTACGATATGATCATTTGTTTGATCTTATATCTTTGTGATCATAGGTTGATCATTTTTGTTTGACCCGAAGCAGGGCTTTGTAGAAAGCGTAGCTTTGTGGACGAGACTTCGTCGAGCCTCACACCCCGGAAATGGTCGAAACAGGAAGAATGCGGCAAGGTTCTAGGGAGTAGCGCCCCTTAGTGTATGTCATTCCTTCTGGATAAAGGTGGTATCATGGTATGGAGCCCAGATACTTAACCTCTGTGGTTACTGCATTATTTTTTCTATGTGGTTTGTTGGAATCGGGGATCCTCGGGAAGATCGGTGACGATCGGGGGATGACATACGCATGTCAGTAGTTACCTATTTTTGCAGAGGTAACCCAGCCTTGTGTTGGCAGAGATCCGGTTAGGTTCTTGGGTCGTCTATTCCAGGGACGTACCCATCGTGGAAAAGGAAGTTCCTTAGCCTGACCATTTGTTGGAAATCCAAAGAAACAATACGAGCCTTTACGATTTCAATTGTATAACCTGTCTCCTCAGGATGCAGTTATAGCAGGCATAATATAATGGTACCTATGCTGGCTAAGATTTATATTCTACTTTCGAAATGTTTTCCACTATGCACTAATAATAATATCCAAAATGATTTGATTTTGCGTAGTAAGCATCTTTGACTAACATAAGAAGAAATCTCCTCCAAGTCTGCGTTTGCATTGTGTGTGTGGTGGGAGGTCTTATGGTAGTTTCATTTTCCAAAAGCATTGCGAATTGACTTTAAAAATATTTCTGTTGTTAAATTTAAAGATAAACTGTTTTACGATCTCACACCAGTCACCATGACTGACTCGGAGTTTATTGTTTCCCTTCTAAACTCTGGGTGCCCACCAATTTCCACACGGGCAGCCTAGAGTTATATTATCAGGATATTCTGGATATTCTGGAGCTTTGGAAGCAAGCTGGATGGCGAGACGTAGTATTTGTATTTGATGTTATTTATTCCGCTGTGTATTCTGTATGAGGACAAGTTATATAACTGTCCATTGTTGTATATTGACTCTGATGATTGATGTATGTATAGACTGATATAGTTCTTTGTTTTTAAAAGACTAGTAATTATCTATTGTATATTGTTCCGCTGCGATGTGTAAGATTCTGATATTGTTTTTCTGTTCTGATGTTGTTCTGTTGTTCTTCTTTCTTCTCTATTTTCTTCTTCTTAAACCATCATAGTTCGTATTTCCGTTCATCTTGAGTTAATCAATGGAGATTAGTGGTTAATCAAGAGGTACGGATTTGCGGGCCATGACAATTTATATCTTATTTTTTTCTTCATATGCATTATTTTATAACCTGTAAACATACTCTCTATACACATTTCTTCATATAGGCATATATGCATATATATTACTTATTTACTAGTATATTTTTAATTATTGTCAAGCTTATGTATATATATACATATTTATTCTATTCTCCATCAAGAAACTTTTAACCTGCACTTACATACATAAAGATCTTATATGCATAACATATTCATTTACTCACATGTTTGTTATCATTGACATATATATATTTTCATATTCATACACTTCCTATATTTTACTTTATATAGGCATCTATACATATATATATACACACATTTATATACTTATATATATTATCAAACACCATAAGCTTGTATATTCTTAATTATCATATATACATATGTACACATTTTCATGTATATTATTTCATATGGGCATACAATCATATACTTGTATATTTATATACATATGTATACCTCATCAACATCGTAAAGTTTTTGTATGTATTTATATTTTTATACAAATGCATGCTACCTTGGATTTTAAATGATAGAGTTATATATATGCATATAATTTATATTTTCTATAAGATTCATCATATTTTCGAAATTCTATAATTCAATATTTAACATGGCCTTTAAATTTACTTATGTATCCTGATATTTTTAGATATCAGAAATTTATTTGTTTGACTAATTAAAATTAATATTCCAATAGTTTAAACCAATTAATTACCCAATTAACAGACGTTAAAAATCCGGGTCGTTACAGTTAACATTCCAAGTGGTAATGTTATAATAAAGGTAAACGTAGCCTCAAGCATCATTAATCGAGAATGACTAAAACATGGAATGCAGCAAGACTAAGTGGGTTGCTCCCATTAGGGTAAGGTCATCCCTATCTAGAGTCCCTACTATTAACTCATACATGCTTCGGTACGGTTGCTAATCCCAACCGAGGGGTGATCTTATTCGGTACTATCCAACAAGGGGTTGGCCGGTCTTGTATTGGCAGGAGACCCAATCAAGGTCCTCGGTGTTATTTTATTTAGAGATGCACCATGATGGGCGGTACCCTAGTAGCCTAGTCATTGTATGGAATCCATTTCCCAATAAGTGCCTTCGGTCTTAGTTGTATACCTATTATGCTGGAATTTAATTAATGTAACAATTTTGACTATGTGAATTATTTATTTAAAAACCTTAGACATTATCATAATATCGCTGGACTTCTATATAAAGTGTTTTGATTATCATAAGGTAAAAACCCGTCTATGTTTATGTGCGACGTGGTCTTACGAGATACCTTTGATTTTCAAAGCGTTTTATATGAGAAAAAATTTAAGTTATTTTGAGTTTACTCACACCAAACCCGTTTCTGACATAGAGTTTTATTTTCTTTTCCTAAAACTCTTGGGTTCTTAAATTTGTATGAGTAGCCAGGTGATCTAGGTTTCTTACGGAAGCATTTTAAAGGAGCTGGAGCAGGTGGCTTCACCGTTAGCTAGTTATTATCTTATTCCACTATATTTTATGTATGACCTATGTATTTTTGTACGGGTAGGCAATTATAATTGTCCAGTTGAATGTTGTAATGTAATGACTTTGATGTATTATTATTATGGAAATGACAATGTAATATCCTATATTATCTATTATATGTTGTTCTGATTTGTGGTGAGATTCTATGATTGTGTAGTTTCTTCTTATCTTTCTTTTTCTTCTACCCTTAATGGCTCGCTTTTCGATGCAAGAAAGACGGTCGTTACAAAAGGATTTTCTCATTTAAAACCATCATTTGTAAATTTAAATCCTAAAAGAAAATAAAATAATTTAAATACCTTTATAAATTTAAAATAATATTAATTATCCAAAAGATAATTAATCACATTTATAATCCCTTTTAAATAAACAAATCCGTTATCTTTAATAAAATAGTTAATTATTTTCAAACACTTTTATCTCATCAATAAATTAACTTTAAAACTTTTATTAAATCAGTTTATTATCTATAAAACACTTTCATCAAATTAGTTAATTTAATTTAATCACTTTTATTAAATTAATTTACTTTAAATTTCATTAATTAAAAAGATTTATTAAATTCAAATAATCGTTAATTAAAATGAATAATTTATCTCAAACTTCATTAATTAAAATGGTTAATAAATTTCAAATACCATTAATTAAAAAAAATTAATTTTAAATAACCATAAATTAATTGTATTAATTAAATTCAAACATCACTAGTTAAAACGATTAATTAAAACATCATTTGTTAAAATGTTTGATTAACTATAAAATTTCATTAATTAAAACAATAAACTAAATTTCAATTAATTAAATTTAAAACAATAATTAATTAAAATGATTAATTAAAGTTCAAAATCATTAATTAAAATGACTTAATTAAATTCAAATATCATTAATCAAATAGATTAAAAAATTTCAAAACATCATTAATTAAAGTAATTAATTAATTTCAAAATCATTATTTAAACAGTTAATTAATTTAAATAACCATTAATTAGAACAATTAATTAATTTAAAATATCATTAATTAATATGATTAATGAATTTTAAAATTCTGTTTAGTGAAAACACAAGCTAAAGTTCAAAACACACAGGACGGGGTTTTGGGAATGAAAATCAATAAATGACAGTAAAGTGAAAATTGCTATTACGACACTTAAACAATTTAAATGGAATATCGAGATTTATTTCAATTAAATATTAATATAATAGCATAAGGATGTAAATAAATAATTATTGGTGATAAAACCCCTCAGCAACTCTTTACAAATTCTTCCTACAAAAACAATGGTTAAGGATATTATATGTAATCATATGGGTTTATAACAATCAAGTTAATATGTCATCCATTTTCCAAATAGAAATTCAACCAAATAATTCAATTAACATCCAAGCAACCAATAATAGTTTATAGCATCATAGATATGATATAGTAAAATTGAATGTGAGTTAAACTCACTTTGATTCCAGTTATCGCCAACGCATTGCAGTTTGGACTAAAACTGAACTGGCATTCGATTTAGCCTAAAATTTCGCCTGCTCCAAATCTGACCAATCCAACTCCATTGCAAAGATAATGTCGATACGAGTGCAACGCAATAAACGACATTCGAATCCAACCTCGTACACAAAAGTTGTTCAATAAATAAGTTATCGAATTTAAATAATCAAATTAATCACTAATTACTTAATTAATCTAATTCGCACCCTTAATCCTTCTTACTAATCCATCTTCTTCCCTATTGGCATGCACAGGCCGTGCATTTGCATAATCCCATCACCACAAATATTCAAACGACCATAACATCTTCGTTTCTCAATGGAATTGACTCCCGTTTTCGCGGGAGCTACCTTCCCGACAACACAAAGACAAGCTCACGCCGCAAGATATAATCCAACCTGAAGTTCTCCTACTCGCTTCCTTAAAGTGCAGACCAAGCAAACGTGCGCCAAATCTCACTAAATTTCCACCGTAGATGTCTCTTCGAATGGGAAATGCAATGGAAGCAACCTCATCATCTTTAAATGACTATATCTCCAACCATCCCGAGCTCTAACCACTGCCCAACAATCTCGGCCATCACAGAACACTACCGTGCCCACCTATGAGACTATGGAATCGAAGCTCCCAAGCATACGAGCTCAACGAATCCAAAATTAGGATTTTTAGTGGATGATACAATTTGATTTTGATTATAAAAGTTTGAAAAGCTTCTCTTTTTGTTTACAGGCAATGTTTAAATAGCAGAGGAGAGAATGGGTAGTGGATGTACTGAAGTGAGGAGGTATGGTGAGGGTATGGGCCGAGAAAGAGGGGTATGGTTTAAAAAGATGTGGTATGCTATTATTTTATTCGATAATATTCGACACTATACACCCAAAAATCTCAAACTCCAACTGAAGCATGCCGACCGGCGTTTTATATCCAATACCCCAATTCCGAACACAATGGAACTATTTTTGAGACTTAATTCCAAAGCATAGGGAAGTTCGCTATTTAAATCAAATTATATTAATTTGATTTTCTAAAATTAATCGCTCTGCGTTTAGAGCTCGCACGACTAAATGGTACGTCTAATCATTACGAAACTTGATGGCATACAACAATTTATTACTCTAGATCTAATGGCACTAATTTAGCCAAAATCTAAGACTATGCCCCGGAATGCTAATTTCACGAATTTAAGTATTGTTTTATATTTTCGATCCAATTATCGATATTTATCCGATCTATTTATTTTTGTAAATATATTTTCAAATTGGATTCATCGATATTATTTATTATTAAAATGAGTTAAATAGAATTATTAAATCTATTTAATAAATATTCAATCCATAATTCAAATATTTAAATGGTCAATCGTACTTGAATTTAAATTATTAATTTCAAAAACCTTATAATTTAAATATTTAAAATTAATTAAACATTTAAAATCAAAGGACTGAAATTCTGGGTTGTTACAGTCTAAATCCAATTTTTATAGAAATTCAAGTACTTCTATGACCAATAATGTTTATAATTTCTCGAGAAATACAAATTATTGATTGGAAATAATTATTAAAATTATCTAAGTATTTGGGTTCGTGTTTATTGGAAAAACATAGAAAAATACATCGATGATTGTTTTGATACAGAAATTAATAATAAAAATTCTACTTCCAAACGTTCAACCAAACCCTCTTGGGTATGTTTACCTTCGATCTAACCTCCAAGACCTTAATGAGATAGATTTCGAATAGCAAAGGTTTCGTACATATGATGGAGAATGGGCATTTATGGATAACAGAACTATAGCAAATTCGGTATATCTAATTCATTTTCCTTTTTATAAATAGTTTGGGGTTGGTATTGTTAATTGTAGAGTATCAAAAAGTAATATTATTGAAAAAATAAATTAAACGCTCTTTTTATATAAGATGTTGCTTCCAAAAGTGCTAGAAATATTTAAAACAACTTCCATTTATGCTAAATGAGTGTGAAAAATTATTTCAAGGAAAATAAAAATATTTTTTGAAAGTAACAAATATTTTTAAAATGTATAACTATGTTTAACATTGTATAAATCATGTTTTGTACCTAACATTAGCCAATATTATGTACATTCTGTTAAAATATTTTCGAAATTGGTTAATAATTATAGATTTTTTTGAAAAAACTTAAAAGGTAAAATTTAAACAAAAAATAAAAATAAATACTATATTAGGTAGTTTTAAAATATATAATAACACATATTCAAAATTATTCATTTCGTGTACCAAATATTTAAAAATTAACAAGGAAATAATAGAGTACGAGTTTTTCTTATACAAATATTTATTTAAAATATAGTTTTATTTGAAATTAATATACGTAAAGATCCATAAATTTATCACTTTGTTAAAATATATTTATTTTAAAATTTACTCAAATAAAAGTGGATAATACAAATAATATTGTTTTGAGTGATATAAGTAATAGTAATCTTATTTTCAATAAATATTTACAAATTAATTTCCTCGAAATCTAAATCAATAAAATGGCCGAAAACCATTTTATCGGTAAACAACTCTAAAATCATTGAACATCTTATACAAAACTAAATCCATACACTTATTTTTTTATAATTGAAGAGGAATATGTAATAAAGTAATTTATTGTATTTTATGAAAATTAAATTCATTTATGACATTTTTAATGCCCTTAAATACAATAATTAATTTATTTTAGTTTAAATTGAGATTTAATGATTTAATAATTATTTTAAATAATGATAATTCATTCTGAATAGTTATAAAGTGATAATAAATCATTTATAATAGTTTAATAATGATATATATTTGATTTGAAAATATAAGGAAAAAAATCGATATCGCTTTATCAATATAATAGTAATTATTGTAAATAATTACTAATATATATTTAAATGGTTTTATAATTAAAATATGATCATTTTAATTAGTTCAAAATGATAAGAAATTTATATAATTTTGTATACACATATATGTACGTTAATTAATAAGTGAAAATGTGATCAATAATCGATTTCCCGATTTTCAACGATTTAACAAACAAAAGTTTTTTGAAGTCGTTTGATGTGTTATGCACATACATGTACATACCTATATATGTCACATGCACATGATAACATATACATGTGTACATGAACACTTAAATATACACATTACAAAATAATTAAATAATTCCTAAAACTTATTATTTAAGTAACCAAAAAGCAAACATCAACTCACCATACCACACCATCATCACACCATCACCTCACATCACCATCACAAGTCCTAGGGTGGAGCCGTGCACTAAGGGGAGGTAGGAGGGGGGCATTTTGGTAATTATACCATTAGATATTTCATTCCAAGTTTTTTCCTATAAATACTCACCCACTTTCTCACATTTTTCACCATATTCTTATCATCTTATTCTCCACTTCAAGCTTCTTTTCATTGCTTCTATGCTTAAAAAAATTATGGCAAAATATTTGGCAAAAGAAATTTAAAATCATATAATATATATAAGTAATCAATTACACTTCAAACGAAAACGAAACTCCTCCTTTACCACTTTTACACCCACGACCACCACTTCAAAAAGCAAGGCTGAGCCCTTCCTCCTTCCCAAAGCAAGGCCATGAGCTCCTCTTTGCATTCAATGCCTAGGCCGAGCCATTTAAAGTCGATAGTGCTACCGATCGTGAGCGTAGATTTCAAGATAGCAGAGCTATATCCAATTTTATATTAGCTCAAAGGGAAAATGAAGGTGAGAACTCATAAACTATAGTATTATATGTTATTGGATTTTATATATATTTGATTTTGATTGTTGATGATGGTTGCTAAATATGAATATTGAATATATATGCAAGTCACAGAAATACACGTCGATAAGCACAAAAGAAATCACTTTCCTCTATATTAATGAATTGGAATATATGTAATATTAAAACCCCTTTAAAATGGTTTAATAATGAGTTTGAAATGTTTTATAAACATATGAAAGGGATTTGGTGAAGTTTGAAAAGAAATGGAAAATTTAGTCAAAAATAGGTGCGTCGTGTAACGGTCGCGATTTCGTGCCATAAAAGTCAAACGAGTATATAGAATGGAATTTAGC
The DNA here is from genome assembly GCA_030737815.1 of Allium fistulosum. Classification (NCBI taxonomy): domain Eukaryota; kingdom Viridiplantae; phylum Streptophyta; class Magnoliopsida; order Asparagales; family Amaryllidaceae; genus Allium; species Allium fistulosum. Next base: position 412,040,674 of record CM060903.1, on the reverse strand, counting down.
TCGGAATTCCTCGAGAAAAAACTTTCCGAACTATTATATCCATAGTTTTCAAACAAAGAATGAAAATCGAGATTTCAACAAGTAGATTTTAAAATATGAGTAAAATAATTTTTGGAAAAATCGCGGTTTTGCTGTTCAGAATCCAAAAAAGGATTTCTTTGAAAATGATATTTTGAAATTGTTTAAAAATATGAAATAAATTCTAAAAATCTTTTAAATTGTTTTAAAAGTGATTTGAGTTATAAAAAATGAATTTCTAAATGATAAAAGTCGTTTTGATCAATATAGCTTAAAAAGCACTTTTCGCGGCACTTTCCGCAGCACTATTCTATAACCTTTGAAATATAGTTTTGAACTTAACAATTCTTTTTCAAATCTTTTACAAATGTTTTCAAATGAATAATTTAGTGCTTTAATAATGATATGAAGGTTTATAATTTATTTAAAAGACTTTAAATAAATGATTTAAAGAAAAGCTATTACAAATAAAGTGGTTTAATCTTAGCTCTAAAAGCCGACGAGTAGACTGGATTTTTCTATTCGTGAGATCCGGATGTGAGGTGCTTAAACTAAGGAGATTTGTAGGAGCATCCAGTGCCCTGGCTCACCTGGCTTCTTCCTTAGACGAGGGATAGATAAGGTCAAAATGTCGGAAACGAGTTAAGTATAAAAAGGTTAAAATTTCAAATTTAAATTAAATACAACTTGATTGTATAAAGATGATCTTCTTATACTTAGTGTTAAAGTCTGAAAATGGAACTCGTACTATTCGTGGAATTTAAAAGGTGATTTCACTATTATTCCGCTTATAGTATTTGTTGAATACAGGAATTAGTATTGAGTAGAATTAAATGATTTCTATAGATTCTGCTCATTTAATATTTACTGGTTTTGGATTAACATCCTAGAGAACATGGTTTTAAATCAATCGAAATTGTGATTTTTGAATTAAGAAATCTTTGTTAAGGTTTAAATGAAATGATTTGGAAATATTTTCCTAAGTGAAAAATGAAATGATTTTGAATTATTACAAGTTTAAAAAGAGTTTTAAGTAATCAAAGGATTTGATAAGAGAGGTTTAATGATTCCATATATACTGGAAAAAGTGTTTAGAAATATATATCTCCAGAAGTGATTTTGATAAAAAGAACTTAATCAATTAAAGAATGATTCCCTATTAATAGAACATCTTTTTATAGATGATTGGTTCGGAGGAACTGGGGTCGAATTTGGGTAATTCCTATCCAAAAACCACTTCGAACCAATGTATGATTTTCGAAGAATAAGTAAATACCTAGTAAGGAAAATGAAGAATGAAGACTAAAGATTTTCAGGGTGGAAGGACTGCATGTTGAAAATTCTAATTAGCTCCCAAATACTAAAGTAGTAGTGGTCCCTTCATTTCCGAAACTCTTCGGGTTGCAAGGACTTCTCACTACTAATCCTAAGGGTAACTTCTGACAGGATGTGGTAGGAGAGTGCCTTCGGTTTGTCCTCTTTCTGGACAACTTGTATGGACGAATGTCTGACTTTGCATTTCTAGTTACATAAGTGATCTCTATGAACGTATCATCTATTTGGTGGTGGAGAAGGGAACTTCTCTTAGCTTAACACCCTTTCCTAAGACGTACGAGCTTAGGAGTTATACGTTAGTATAAATCAGTTGTGTGACCATGGAATGGCAGTGTGGCATTCAAAGTGAAATGTGCTAAATGAAAGGTAATCGTTGCCTCGAGCTCACACCCGGAAATGACCAAAACAGGGTAGATGCAGTAAGGCTATGTGGTTTACAACCATTAGGGTATGATCATCCCTTTCTAGATATATTTCTACATGCTATAATGTTAGAGTTTAAATTATTCTGGATGTATGTGATGAGGTCCCTCAAGTCGGTAATGACTGGGGTGATGACATATTCGGTACTGTTTGGAGGAAGAGAAAGGCCGGTCTTGTTTTGGTAGAGGTGCAGATGTTCTGTTGACCTCGGTACATTCCACCAAAGATGTACTACCGAAAGGTAATCCCTTTACCTGGTCATTTGTTTGGAAATCCATTCTCCAATAAGTCCCTACCATTTTGTTTGTAGAGCCTAGTATGCTGGAATTTAATAATGGTAACAATTTCGGCTATTTGAATATAATTACTTAGAAAGTGTTTTCAAAAAAAAAAGAATGTCTTTGAAAATAATATCAAATGATTTTACATAGCAAATGATTTGGTTATCATAAGGTAAAAACCCGTTCCGTGTTTATCTACTGCGTGGTCTTATGAGATTCCTTTTTGTTTTCAAAGCGCATATTTTGAGTTCTCGCACCAGTCCTATGACTGACCCGGAGTTTATTTTCCTTAACTCTGGGTGCCCTTATTTTCCCGGGCAGCCTAGTAGTTAGGTTTAGTTTAGAAGAAAGCTGAATGGAGCTCTATAATGACCCGTTATTTTCAACCATTCGCATCCGCACATGTCGGACTTGAATTGCTCAAAATACCGCGTTGTAAATAAATTTTGGCAAATCTCAGAATATACAGTAAATAAATAATCACAGATCACAGACACGGAGTAAAATAATGCAGCGGAAGTAAAAGAAATAGTAGTTCATGAAGCTACTATGTAAATATATCAGAGTTAAATAAGATACAACAGAAGAAATAAAATACAACAGAAGTCTAAATATGATAACCAAGTACAAGCTGAATAGAACAACAGAACTGAAATAGATAGGACAAGACAAGCAGATAATCTCCAGCGATTCAAATCTCCAAGAGAGCGGAAATCCAAATCTGTGAATAACTCAGGCTGACCCGAGCGTAAATGTAACAACCCAGTATTTTGCATCAATCGATTTTCGATATTAGACATTTAAAATTGCTATTGAAATTTAAAATCTATTTGAAGTTCTTTTGAAAATTTTGTTAAAATAGTTTGGGCTTTGAAACTTGTTTCGGCCCATGTTTTATCCTTTTGCCGTGATAAATAAAAATCACCGTTTCCTTTACCTTTTCATTCGTTCAATCCTAAGCCCAAAAATCATTCGAGTAAAAATGGCGGTCTCGTTCAAAAGAAATTAGGGCAGGCTCGTTTTCTTGAATTCCTCTTCGCGAAATTGGGGGCTTCGAGATTTTTTGGTAGCCATGGTTACTCGATCGAAAGCGGCCAGTCAATTCTCACTTCGATTCGTTGCTTGCCTCGTCGAAATAGGTGAGTAATTTTATTACTACTCACATCTAATTTCATGCTCGAGTGTAATTTGGTTTTGCGCTTTCTTACGTAATTGACTTCGGCCAGTAGTTCATGGCTTCAGCTTGTTTTGAAATTACTAGACTTTGTTTGGCTTCGAGTTTGATGATAAGTGGATTATATAGGATTCGAAATCCCTGAATTTCGTTCGTCTGATTTTGTCAATGATCTAGTATCGGCCATCTGATATTGTTTTGATGCTTGAGATTATTGCGACTAATTCCTATTCGCGTATATATTAGGTATTTCTCGTATATATTTTGGTTGCTTGACATTCACGGCATCGACTCGTTTCGTGATGATTTTCGTTGTATATACTTTGTTTGAACTCTTCACATATTTTTGCTTGAATTTGCTCAACTCCTTGATTTCACGGCTTCAGCTTCGATCATTTTTCTGTTGCCTTTATTCTCTGACTTCATTTTGACTTTGGCATTGACTAACTTGATATTGTGAATCCTTCGGCCATCACCATTGCTTTTATATCTGTAGCATACTTGTCGACATTGCTATCCTCTTCTCTGTGAATTATTTTCTCTGTGATATTCTGGCCTTGTGATGTTCACTGCTTCGTCTTTCTGTAGCATTTGACTTGACAGTGTAGACTTCATATATGCAGTTGCTTATGTACCCTGGTTCATTTGTAACATGTTGTAGTCTTGATGCATTTGAACTGTAATTGTTAGTCCTGTATACAGATCACTTGTTCATTTGTTCATGTTGATCTGTAGCTTCACCTGAGTTGTTGGACTGCTGCACTCATGTTGTAAGTAATTTGTGCATTTAATTTGAGTCACTTAAACCTGTAGCCTTCACTGTTGTGCTTCACTGCTTCCCTCTGTTCGTCACTTGAACTTGTTCAGTTGTGTCTGCACTTGTATCTCTTGTGCACTTCGACTCTCTCGTGCCTTTTTGAACTAGTGCACTTGACCATTTTGTACTTCTCTAATTTTCGTTGCCTGCACTTATATACTTCATCAATATTTGCCATATTGGCTTCACTGCATCTCCATGTGCCTGTGGTACTTGCAGCGTAGTTGTTGCAGTGTTATCATATTCACTGATGGCATTTGGTTTGTATTTGAGTTGTCACTGTTGCCTTGAATTGTTGCCATGAGGTTCACGTGCATTTTCTATTTAAGTCGCAATCTCCAGTTCCATGTAGTTGTTATTGAGGCATGTGCAGTTTCATTTTGGTCTCTCTGTCTTTGACGTTGAGGCCATTCATACATGTTGAGTCATGTCTGCCCTTTTCTTGTTACTGTCTTCAGCTGCCTTGTTCTCGAATCTGATACATTGCATTGATTCCTTGTATCATTTGCATTTTGTCATTTTGCTTCACTGATGACCTTATCTTCTAATGAGGCTGATCTGCTTCTTTTCTGTTGAGTGTTGTAGTGCCATATCTTTGGTGCTCTCGCCTTCAGTTTGCTATTTCCCTGTGCCTTGCTTTGCGACATGTTGAACTTGTTTCACTTGTTGCCTCTTTCACTGGATACACTGTTTCATTTCACTGATGCAGCCTTGCCCTTAAATACAAGTGGTGGCTGCATTTTCGTAGCAGTTTTACCCCTGTCCCTTGTGGTGACTTTATATTCTGTTGTGGCGAGGCGGTGCACGCGTGCGTGCACTGCAGCCACACTGAATTGACAGATTTCAATCGATATTTCTTTTGTTCTTGATTCATCGACCTGTTGCGTAATTCGTAGGCTGTATTGGCGAGGCAGTACACGTTAGCGTGTACTGCAGCCAATTAGCATTGATGTTTTTAAGTTAACATTTCAATTGTTTAAACTGCTTTGGATTTCTGTTTTGTGGATTAACACTGTTTAGTGTTATATCTGCCGTTATCCGGTTCTCCTATCGAGAAGTTGGGTATACGAGATTTCCATGACTGTCGTCTATTTGATATTGGATTATTATTGCTTCTGTGTATTAATAACTGAGTTTGAATTAGACTGATCCGGGTATTATTTTCTTTTGAATTTAATACTTGGGTCAGACCGAGTATTTACAGGTTGTAGATTTTTAGCTTTGGGTTGCTGCTAGAGCTATGAAGACTTTTTATATCATTCGAAGTGGTCTTCGTCTTGTTGTAGTAGTCAGTGTGTCTGTTTTAAATGATAATGTATTCATGTATATTAGTCGATAATGTACGTGTATATATAACTTCTTGAGTCGACAGTTGTAGTTGTATCATTTGTATTGTGTCAAATGTATTGTAACTGATATCAGTTATTGTATATATGAGACTTTTCGTTCCATCTGTATTCCGCATTTATGTTATCTGTGTTATTTTTATATCTATTGTCCTAAACTATTATAGCCACTATGTAGTAGCTTTGAGTTTGTATCGGTATGTCGGATTTCCTCCTGAAATAGAAATGCATGTTATACTATCTGACATATCGGTGCTCGCATAAAGCAATTACACGGATGGTCGCTCCTCAACAGCCTTATTCTCCGTGCTAGTTGACAGCACTACACCGTAGTGTTCTTGGCTAGCGCGGGTATAGAGGTGGGGCGTCACAGCTTGGTATCAGAGCCTGGGGTTTAGGACAATTATAAAACATAACTTAGATGGAGCATGTGTTACAACTATTTGTCGATGTTTATCTCTCATCTTTACATATGACTATTTTTGACTGTTAGGTATGAATTCCTAACGCTTATGCTTGTGTTTTCGGATTTGAATTGATTTAGCCGATGTTGATTTTGTTTTAATTTGGCAAATTAAAGCCATTTTGACTTTTGGACTTTGTTCCACTTTTGTTATATGCTATGAGTGTCATTGTGTACCTGTTACACTATGATGAAAAATAGCTGGACCAGTTGCAAATTGAGTGATTTTGATTTCTCATTCACATCTAGTTTGAATCTCAGCGATTTTGAACTTGATATTTTGTGTTTTCCTCATCTGGATTTCCCTTCGACTTCGGTCACTTTGTTTTTGAGAAATTGCTAATTTCTTGATTTTCAAGACTCTGATTTTGTTTGCCGTTGGTTTCTTTGATAATGATGATTGATTCATTTTGTACTCGACTGCGGCTATTAATTGTTGGCTTCGACATTGACTTGATTCTTACTTTTGTTGAAGTCATTTATGCATTTCTGCTCGTTTTGCTTTGTTTTTTCCAATTGATAATCGATTCTTCTATTCTAATTAGTTGTTATCACCTTTGTCGATTTTGATAACTTCTATTTCTGGAATTTTTGGGTATTCCTACTTTGATGAATTTGGAATCGAATTCTTTGGATTTTATTCACGACTTCGAATGTGAAATTTTAGTGAACTGACTTGGTTTCCTAATTTAATCGATTCTTGATCATTTCCCCGATTTGTTGCTATCATTTATTAGCAACTTTAATGACATTTTCTTCGGGATTTTTGTGAACATACTTTCTGCTGGATTCAGTATCGATTTCTTTGGATTCCATTCACATCTTCGTATGTGAATTCTTGTGATTGATTGTTTCTACAATTATTTTTGTGATTTATCACTTTAAAAATATAAAGGTTTTCTATACTAGTAGTAAATATTAAAATCCCTTTTTCCAAACGATTTCAAAACTATTTTACTACAAAGCTCTTTTTCTTAAACCGTTTTCCAATCTATTAGTATATACAAGCCTTTATTTCACTCGTATGAGAAATTGAATTAAACGGCCTAGTAAAACAAGTGGTATGAAACGCTTGCGTTTACTTCGTCGGTTAACTCCTGGACTTGTTCGATTGAACCTTTTGTGACAATTTTCTAGTGTAGATTTACAGTTTGTTCGTAAATATTTAAGTTAAGCAAGTGGTTATGGGACATGAAGCTAAACTTTTATATTTACTAGCTTAGTGTAATTGACACTTCTCGTTGATCATGACGATCATTTTATGATTTAGACTAGCAATTGTGCGATGTCTTTTCGTTTGCAAGGTTAGACTAGACCGCAGTGGTGTGATTCCGACTCACACATATCTCTTTGTCCGCAAGGTTAGTCTAGACCGCAGTAGTGTGATTCCGACTCACACATATCTTTTTGTTTGCAAGGTTAGACTAGACACCACTTGTGTGATTCCATTCACACATACCTTTTTGCTTTTTGGTTAGTCTGGACCTTAATTTGTGTGATTCCACTCACACATATCTTTTTGTTTGCGAGGTTAGACTAGACACCACTTGTGTGATATCATTCACACATACCTTTTTGCTTTTTGGTTAGTCTGGACCTTAATTTGTGTGATTCCACTCACACATATCTTTTTCTCTACGAGGTTAACCTAGACCTCAATCTGTGTGATTCCGTCTCACACATGTGGGATAGCGACCCACGGTCTTCGGACCATTCCTGTGTGAAAATTTAATGGATGGCTTCCATGAGATAGCGTCTCGTCTTGTGATACCGGTGTTTTGGAGTTTTCATGCTCCCATTTTGTGATAGGCCTTCTCCTTTTCCTTTTTATGATTTAGACTAGCAAATGTGCGATGTCTCTTTCTCTGCGAGGTTAGCCTAGACCTCAATCTGTGTGATTCCGACTCACACGTGTGGGATAGCGACCCACGGTCTTCGGACCATTCCTGTGTGAAACTTTAATGGTTAGCCACCATGAGATAGCGTCTCGTCTTGTGATACCGGTGTTTTGGAGTTTCCATACTCCCATTTTGTGATAGGCCTTCCCCCCCCCCTTCTTGTGATTTCTGGATTTCTTGTGATGATTTCTGGAATTTTGTGCTTCACCAATTTTCGTGATTTCTATTGATATGTTTATCAATTTTTGTGCATTGGTGAATTCATGTGTTATTGACTTGTTATGAATACAAGTTTAGGGTATGATATCCCTTTCTATCTTTGGGAAGATTCTTGTGACATTTTCTTATGAATGAAAATTCATTGGTATTATACTTTGATGCCAGTTATTTTGATGAAATTTTGACGTGTTAACTTCAGTAACCGTCAATTTTAAAATGGATTTACAAGCGGTTCTTCCGCAATGCTGAATTTGTTGTCCGTTTTACTGTACTTTGCGAAGTGCAACTTCCTTATCTAAGATGCTACTGATATTGCTAATTTAATCACGTGTTTTCAAAATTCTTTATTTTTAAAAGTTGTTTCAAAAATATAAATTAAAATTGTTTTCAAAAATTTTTACAGTTTACATTTTCAAAAGAACGAGGAAGCGATTTAAACGTTTCAGAAAAATCGAGGACTATGACCCCTTTCTTTTACTGATTCGCTTAATTCCGGACTTGTCCGTTTGAGAATGTGAAATGTTATTTTTAAAACACACAATCCTGCACTTTCAAGGAAACGATAAAGAGATTTAAACGATTTAGCAAAAGTACGGAGTATGAAACCATACTTTTACTACTTCGGTTAATTCCAGACTCGTTAATTGAATATTTATGACTTCTGATTATCGTTTTTGATAATCAGATGTTTGTGTTTCTGATTATCGTTTTTGATAATCAGATATTTGTGAAATTTGATTATCGTTTGAGATAATTAAATATTTTTCGATTTGATTAATCGAATATTTGTGATTTTTGATTATCGTTTTTGATAATCAGATATTTGTGAAATTTGATTATCGCTTGAGATAATTAAATATTTTTCGATTTGATTAATCGAATGTTTGTGTTTCTGATTATCATTTGAGATAATTAGATATTTGATTTGTTTTCTGATTATCGTTTGAGATAATTAGATATTTGATTTGTTTTCTGATTATCGTTTGAGATAATTAGAAATTTGATTTGTCTTCTGATTATCGTTTTTGATAATCAGATATTTGTGAAATTAGATTATCATTTTTGATAGTTAAACCTATTTGCGATTTGAAAATTCGATTATCGTTTTTGATGATTGCATATTTGCGATTTTGAGATTTGAGCTTCGTCTTTTTCTCTGGCGATTCAGGTGAGTAATTTGATTTACTCACATTCAATTCGTGCAGTACGTGAATTCTGCTCTATTTTCTTTTTCTTTTAAATGCTGAAACTCGATTGATTCTTGCTTTTGATAGTCGTCTGATTTTGATTCCTTGATCCCCACGATGTTGATTCTTTTGATTTGAATCAGTCGAACCTTTTGATTCTATATCTAATACTTCCCTGCTGACATTTGCTTTGCTTATGCATTCGACATTGTCATGCTCTTTTGGTTGTTACCTTTTGTCCATTTATCCCTTATGATTGCGAGGACGCAATTTCTTTAAGGAGGGAAGTCTGTAACAACCCAGTATTTTGCATCAATCGATTTTCGATATTAGACGTTTAAAATTGCTATTGAAATTTAAAATCTATTTGAAGTTCTTTTGAAAATTTTGTTAAAATAGTTTGGGCTTTGAAATTTGTTTCGGCCCATGTTTTATCCTTTTGCCGTGATAAATAAAAATCACCGTTTCCTTTACCTTTTCATTCGTTTAACCCTAAGCCCAAAAATCATTCGAGTAAAAATGATGGTCTCATTCAAAAGAAATTAGGGCAGGCTCGTTTTCTTGAATTCCTCTTCGCGAAATTGGGGGCTTCGAGATTTTCTGGTAGCCATGGTTACTCGATCGAAAGCGGCCGGTCAATTCTCACTTCGATTCGTTGCTTGCCTCATCGAAATAGGTGAGTAATTTTATTACTACTCACATCTAATTTCATGCTCGAGTGTAATTTGGTTTTGCGCTTTCTTACGTAATTGACTTCGGCTAGTAGTTCATGGCTTCAGCTTGTTTTGAAATTACTAGACTTTGATTGGCTTCGAGTTTGATGATAAGTGGATTATATAGGATTCGAAATCCCTGAATTTCGTTCGTTTGATTTTGTCAGTGATCTAGTATCGGCCATCTGATATTGTTTTGATGCTTGAGATTATTGCGACTAATTCCTATTCGCGTATATATTAGGTATTTCTCGTATATATTTTGGTTGCTTGACATTCACGGCATCGACTCGTTTCGTGATGATTTTCGTCGTATATACTTTGTTTGAACTCTTCACATATTTTTGCTTGAATTTGCTCAACTCCTTGATTTCACGGCTTCAGCTTCGATCATTTTTCTGTTGCCTTTATTCTCTGACTTCATTTTGACTTTGGCATTGACTAACTTGATATTGTGAATCCTTCGGCCATCACCATTGCTTTTATATCTGTAGCATACTTGTCGACATTGCTATCCTCTTCTCTGTGAATTATTTTCTCTGTGATATTCTGGCCTTGTGATGTTCACTGCTTCGTCTTTCTGTAGCATTTGACTTGACAGTGTAGACTTCATATATGCAGTTGCTTATGTACCCTGGTTCATTTGTAACATGTTGTAGTCTTGATGCATTTGAACTGTAATTGTTAGTCCTGTATACAGATCACTTGTTCATTTGTTCATGTTGATCTGTAGCTTCACCTGAGTTGTTGGACTGCTGCACTCATGTTGTAAGTAATTTGTGCATTTAGTTTGAGTCACTTGAACCTGTAGCCTTCACTGTTGTGCTTCACTGCTTCCCTCTGTTCGTCACTTGAACTTGTTCAGTTGTGTCTGCACTTGTATCTCTTGTGCACTTCGACTCTCTCGTGCCTTTTTGAACTAGTGCACTTGACCATTTTGTACTTCTCTAATTTTCGTTGCCTGCACTTATATACTTCATCATTATTTGCCATATTGGCTTCACTGCATCTCCATGTGCCTGTGGTACTTGCAGCGTAGTTGTTGCAGTGTTATCATATTCACTGATGGCATTTGGTTTGTATTTGAGTTGTCACTGTTGCCTTGAATTGTTGCCATGAGGTTCACGTGCATTTTCTATTTAAGTCGCAATCTCCAGTTCCATGTAGTTGTTATTGAGGCATGTGCAGTTTCCTTTTGGTCTCTCTGTCTTTGACGTTGAGGCCATTCATACATGTTGAGTCATGTCTGCCCTTTTCTTGTTACTGTCTTCAGCTGCCTTGTTCTCGAATCTGATACATTGCATTGATGCCTTGTATCATTTGCATTTTGTCATTTTGCTTCACTGATGACCTTATCTTCTAATGAGGCTGATCTGCTTCTTTTCTGTTGAGTGTTGTAGTGCCATATCTTTGGTGCTCTCGCCTTCAGTTTGCTATTTCCCTGTGCCTTGCTTTGCGACATGTTGAACTTGTTTCACTTGTTGCCTCTTTCACTGGATACACTGTTTCATTTCACTGATGCAGCCTTGCCCTTAAATACAAGTGGTGGCTGCATTTTCATAGCAGTTTTACCCCTGTCCCTTGTGGTGACTTTATATTCTGTTGTGGCGAGGCGGTGCACGCGTGCGTGCACTGCAGCCACACTGAATTGACAGATTTCAATCGATATTTCTTTTGTTCTTGATTCATCGACCTTTTGCGTAATTCGTAGGCTGTATTGGCGAGGCAGTACACGTTAGCGTGTACTGCAGCCAATTAGCATTGATGTTTTTAAATTGACATTTCAATTGTTTAAACTGCTTTGGATTTCTGTTTTGTGGATTAACACTGTTTAGTGTTATATCTGCCGTTATCCGGTTCTCCTATCGAGAAGTTGGGTATACGAGATTTCCGTGACTGTCGTCTATTTGATATTGGATTATTATTGCTTCTGTGTATTAATAACTGAGTTTGAATTAGACTGATCCGGGTATTATTTTCTTTTGAATTTAATACTCGGGTCAGACCGAGTATTTACAGGTTGTAGATTTTTAGCTTTGGGTTGCTGCTAGAGCTATGAAGACTTTTATATCATTCGAAGTGGTCTTCGTCTTGTTGTAGTAGTCAGTGTGTCTGTTTTAAGATGATAATGTATTCATGTATATTAGTCGATAATGTACGTGTATATATAACTTCTTGAGTCGACAGTTGTAGTTGTATCATTTGTATTGTGTCAAATGTATTGTAACTGATATCAGTTATTGTATATATGAGACTTTTCGTTCCATCTGTATTCCGCATTTATGTTATCTGTGTTATTTTTATATCTATTGTCCTAAACTATTATAGCCACTGTGTAGTAGCTTTGAGTTTGTATCGGTATGTCGGATTTCCTCCTGAAATAGAAATGCATGTTATACTATCTGACATATCGGTGCTCGCACAAAGCAATTACACGGATGGTCGCTCCTCAACAGACTTATTCTCCGTGCTAGTTGACAGCACTACACCGTAGTGTTCTTGGCTAGCGCGGGGATAGAGGTGGGGCGTCACAGTAAAGCAAAACACAAAACACTCGAGTCAGGACAATATATACTTATATAATGTAAACTAACTCAAGTGAATTGTAATAAAGGTACAAGTAACTTAGAAGATGCTTGGGACCGCCCATCCTCTAAGGATCCGTTAAACTATTTACTATATAGTAATATACGCTATATACAGTAGTGTCTAATCAGTAAAGTATAATCATATAGAAAATAGAGTTAAGGGGATGGTGAACCTTAACGCGGTCGGATCTTTAAACCAAAATCGTAGTGGGCTCGATATGGTAGGTGACACGGCACACAAGGAAATGCCAGGTTAAATATACCAATTACGCACACGGACTGATGGAAACGCATAGCAGCCACTACCGCTCCACCTCGAACAACACTCCCAAATCAAGGGTGCGCACCAAATCAATCACAAGTAATAGAATGGTATCGAAGAAGTGTGTCCGATAAGAGGTGCTACCTCACTGGTCCGAGATCGCTCCTGTTTTAGCCACCTTATGCCAACTCACGGGAGTTGGGTCCACGTATATACCTTAGGATCGTCGCCACCATCCTACTTCATTCTGGAAACTCCACCGCGTACACAGTTGTTAAAGTGGTTTTCGGTATCGACAGAGAGTATGTCCATATCCGATCCCGGTCACTTTAACAACCAATCGTTATTATAACCCGTGGTTATAATTTAAAATAGTTTATACTTCAAAATAGAATATCATTTCAAATCCAAATCTTTATCAAAATAAAGATTAAATCAATTCCAAACCAATTCAATATATTTAAAATATCATATCATTTCAAAACTTCATTTCACATCATTTTAATATATCAAAATATCAAATCTTTCCAAACTTCATTTCAAATCATTTTAATATATCAAAATATCAAATCTTCCCAAAACTTCATTTCAAATCATTTTAATATATCAAAATATCATATCCTTTCAAACTTCATTTCAAATCATTTTAATGTATCAAAATATTACTTGAGTTCAAATCTAAATATTCAACTTTAAATACTTTTTAAATTTAAAGATATCATTCATTTATTATCATTTCAAGTCACCTTTTAAATAGTTTATATTTCAATCAAAATAATTCATTTAAACCATTTAAAAGTGTAATTATTATACTTTCAAATCAAGTATTAAAATTTCCAAAGTTTCAATTCAATTCAATCATTTATTTCAATTAAATTTCCATAGACCATTTCAAATCTTATAAATTAATATAGATTTAATCCACAAAATAACTATTCAAATTATAAAATAAATTCCAAAGCTTTATTATCCTATATTTCATAAGTCCAATGTCTTTTAAATAGATTCAAATTACAAGTAAACCAAATATTTTTCATACTAATATAAACTTCAATTATTCATTCCAAGATTTAATATCATTACAAATTCATTTCAAAATATCAAAATATCATTTCAAAACATCATTTATTTCATTTAAATTTAAATACCATTTAATCACATTTCAAAATAGTTGTATTTCCCAAATCAACTATTCCATTTAAATCATTTAAAGTCAATTCATTATATTTAATAACTAAATATTTTATTTCCAAAATTTAATCTTTTTCAAACATCATTTATTTATTTGAATTTATTAAACAAAGAAAAATTCAACTTTCGCAGCACTTATATAATGCTATGAAATGTTATGTTTAAAAACAGTTCATTAACAAAAGACGGCATTTAAAATGCTGTAATATCTTAATTTAGTTTCAATTAAAATTTTAGTTAAATTTAACAACTATATCACTAACAAAGTGCTATAATAACCCTTAGTTCAAATTTGCTATTTGGTTCATTTAAAACAACTACAGCATTTTCCAATGCTGTAATATCTTTACATTACATTTCAAAAATGCTGTCAAATCAAATTCAGAGTTTTATTTACAATTTCACACATAATTAACTTTTAATATAAATCATTTTAACTTATAAAATCAATTATTTTCACATTTAAAAACAATCATTTAAATACATTTATTTCTATGATTTTATAAAGTCAAATTTCCATACAAAAAATCAAATTAAATAACAATTAAATTTCCATTTCTTTAATTAAATTCTTAACTTAACAACTAAGTTTAAATTTCCAAAATATAACTTATTTCCATTTATTTTAATTAATTAAAATTTCACTTTTTAACAAAATTTCACAAAAATTCAATTTAAGTTATATTTCCAAATTCAGCATAAATATTCATTTATTTCATATTTTAAGTTATACAAAATCATTAAAACTTTATATAATCATTATTTCTTAATAAAATCATTAAATTCATTTTTAAATCAAAATTTGTCATATATTCTTACTTTACATAAATTCCATTTATAAACAAAATCATAAATTCCCAAATTAACTTATATTTCAAATTCTACTTCACCATTTACTTAATTCACTTATTTAATTTGTAGAAAATCACAAATATTTTATAGAAATCATTTTAATAAAGTTTACATCAAAATATCATAATATTTACATTTTTAAAATATTTTAAAATTTTCGGAAAAATATATAAACCACGGGTCTGTATATAATTTTCTAGCCTAGGTCAAGTGATACGGATATGTATCATTTCAATCTGCAGTTTACAAAGAAAAACCGGGTTTTATCATTTCAAACCCGCAATCCCAAGTTAAATAAAATAAATAAAAGGTCGCTCAGGCTTATCATTTCAGCCCATAACGATCTTTCCCTATTCTAAAGTCCGTTCGGGTATGTATCATTTCAACCCATAGTGAACCTAATCTACAGGGAACTTGCAGTGTGATAAACTGATAAAATAACAGAATAGCATGAAATAACAGTAATAGATGATATAACATATATAATAACAGGGGTAAACATTATATGATCATAATATAACAGTTATAACAGGATGATAAAATTTTATAGATTCAAATGGTGTCAGTTTACTAGTTATATAAGTACACATCGTCTAGTGAGAATTACTCACCTGTATTAGCTGGAGATGACAAACAACAACACACAACAGAGAAGCTTCGAAGGCACGACAACACAAATACGATTTGAGAGTGGAGAGCCAAAGCTAATAGCCTTGTTCAAACATTTACACAAAACAATACAAATATATGTAAGTTTCAACGCGATTTAGACATCAAATAACATTAGAATTCAAAGCCCAAAATAACATCGAATGAATTGCACTTGTTCTCAACCTCATGTACTTCAGTTAGGCAGTGATTAGGCTCAGCTAACTCAAGGAATTGGGTCAGGTTTGGGTGTGCAAGGGTCGGCCTACACATGGGTTTGAAAGTGGGTTGTGATCTAGGTGCAAAACTATACAATTTCAAGGCAACTACAAGGCAACAACTTCATCTCTAAGCTCCTAATGTATTCGGTCAGAGGCTAGGTGGGCCCAACCAGTGGTACAGGTGGTGGTGGGTGATGTGGCAGAGGGTGGAGGTCAGGTCAGAGGTGGTGGTGGTGGAGGTAGTGGCGGCAAATGGTGGTAGAAGGAGGAGATGACAATTCTAGGCCATAAGTGATAGTTTGTAATGGTTTTTGGTGGATTTTGTGGTGGTCTTCACCTTGGATTGTCTCGGCCTGAAATGGAGAGGTAGTAAGATGGGTGATGGTCAGAGGAAGGGGGTGATGGAGGTCAGGTCAGATCTGGTTGAGGAGGAGCCAAGCCTAGAAGAAGAGAGCAAGTGCAAAAATCAATGTAAACAAGTAGAAAAAGGATAAGAAAAAGTTGAAAATCATTACCCAAACTTTCCTCAATAGCCATGGCCGAAATTCTTTTGTTTCAGAAATGAAAATGAATGTACGTGAATTGAAAATAGAGTATGCAGCTGAAAGATGTGGATAGTAAAGGCTAATTGATGAAAAGGTAAGTTACAAATGTGAAAGGTTGGAAGATAAAAGGCCTTAGGAAAATCAAAAGTCATAACCTTTCAAATTTCTTTTAATTTCTTTATATAAGTTTATATTACTGAAAATAATAATACATTCAGTCACAAATTAGAAAATATAACAAAATATAAAAAATATATAAATATTTATTAATTATATAAGGTGAAAATAAGAAAATAGCACAAAATTGCAAACTAGTCTAGAAAATTTGTAAATAAATGCAATGAACTTTGGAAAATTTTTATGAACTTGAAAAGTATTTATAAATAAAGATAAGAACATAAAATAAAAATGAATTCACAAAATAAATAAATAAATTTTAATTAAATATAATTTTAATGAAGAAAATAGCAGAAAAATGGAAACTAGGCATTATAAATTGAAATAAATTCAAGTATACTTTAGAAAAATTATATTATCATTTTAAAAATATTAAAAGACATAAAATAACCTATTAACACATATTAAAACAA
This sequence comes from Allium fistulosum, assembly GCA_030737815.1. Classification (NCBI taxonomy): domain Eukaryota; kingdom Viridiplantae; phylum Streptophyta; class Magnoliopsida; order Asparagales; family Amaryllidaceae; genus Allium; species Allium fistulosum. The sequence continues at coordinate 412,023,903 of CM060903.1, read as the reverse complement.
AATATGACAATAAAAATATAATTTATACGATTTAAAATAAATAATATTGCAAAATAAACAGTTTATACACAAAATTGAAAATTACATAACTTCTACAATATAAGTCCGTTTTCAACGAAACGAAAAGCAATATTCATGGAATTAAATATATTTTCATAATAAAAGATAAAATTTAAGAATTTGAAATATTTAAATTTAAAGTTCAAAAGTCAAAGTTGGACCAGTTTTAATAGAAATTCACTTTTCAGTGAAATATCCAATTTATACTAGTTTGAACTATAAATCACTTAATAATCAACATTTATATTTAAAATGAAATGTTTGAAATAGAACGTTTAAAATAATTTAAAATAAAAATAAAGTCAAAATTAAAATAATATAGAAAATCTAGGGTTGTTACAAGCTCGAAGCATGGAGTTAGAAGATTTTTCTGAGGATTTTTATCTATTTCCACCACACTCTAGTGCTATAGTATTCCACATTTGTAAGGAAAGAAATTTATAACTGTCCATTTTTAAACTTTGATAAATGTATTTTAAATTTCCGCTATAAAGTTTATGTTGAAATAATATATGTGAGATTATGTTCTATCTTACCCTTAAGAATCTGCATTGGACTTACGGCATGTGAATACCGAGGATGTTTTAGTGTCGATTTCTGAGAGTCAAAGAAACGGGTCCTCACATCGTGGTATCAAAGCTTAGGTTGAGCGAACACCTTGGCTTTGGTAGGGGTAAAGTCTCCTCAGAGATAGGGTTAGTAATACCCTAGGAAGAGTAACTCATTAGAGATAGGGTTAGTAACGCTCTAGAATGTGTTTGAGTATATACGAGTGCGCATTTATTAATATTATATACAAATGAATTTGGTTTTATATGAAATCATTTTACCTAAAAATGTATGTATAAATATATATTTGAGAAAAAAAAGTTTCTGTAAAATTTTCAAAGAATTTCAAAAGAATAAAACATTTTTATACAAGGAATTTTAAAAGCTATCTTTAGAATTAAATCTCAAAACATTTTCAAAGTATTAACCAAACCTCTCTACCTAAGAATACGTTAGCAATTACTTATTACTTATATCAAAAAGAATAATTATTTACCTTATAGAAACCATATAGAGGAAATTAGGGAAAGAAGGATAGCCTCATTATTCTCTCTAGTGACTAAGAGGAGCAACCAAAGTATCTATCTAGCAATGGTGGGTTTTCGATTGAGGAAGAGTATGCCCCACACAATCGAATGGGTGAAGATGGATATCCTATGGCCGAAATTCTTATACTACCCCCAGCTCCAAAAATAATTACGATTGCTAGTGATGATGAACCCGGGCAGGCCTCGGAGGGAAATTGGATAGCATATCATGCTAGCTCCATATTAGAAACTATAAAAGAAATTGAACCCATGGAAGAAGAGTCGGAACCCATGGAAAAGGAGATAGAACCCATGAAGGAAGAATCAGAACCGATGGAAGAACCTAATGCTATTATATCTAACGAGTGTAGTAATGTAAATGGGATATGAATAGGGAGCATGTTGATTGGTAGGAAGGATCATCCAGTTCATACATAAACTAGAACGAAGAAACAGCAGAGGAAGAGGAAGAGGAAGGAGTTGAAGAATTCGAAAACCCTTTGGAGGAGAACGTGCAAGGCCTGGAAGAGCTAGAAGAGGGCGGGGTAGTTTCTAAAATACCAGTCGGCATAGGACATTTCCCATGGAACCAATCATGGCTACCCCAGGTAGTGGGAGAGATACCGGGAGAGGATGACAATGAGGTCGGCGATGAACTAGGTAGTGATGAAGATGGAGAAGGGGAAGTGATGATAGACCTTGGTAACTGGAGTCCACCATCATCTTCAGACTCAGAGGAGTAAAAGTGACATTGGGGAGTTAAGGTAGTTCTAGCATGTGTGTATAAGTTGGCTGGGATGTTGTTTGGTTTAGTTTTTTTATCGTATTAGTATAAGGAAGGGAGTTTTTCTTTTTGGACCCGAGCTTAAATTTGAATGATGTAAGCATATGGAAAATTATAATATTATGTTATTCAAAATTCACATTAGTATGAATCTTTAAAAAATTTGAAAGATTAATAAATCCATATGAAGTATATGGATTATTTCATCGCACGATTTAATCCAAGATGCGAGTGCAGAACTTTGAAATGTTTACACTGGTCCGAAAAAGGATTTATCACTCAATTCTTAACGACGAACATTGATGAGGGTTTGTGATTGGATACTTAAGTTTTCTATCATAGATAAGAGCTAAGAAAGGAAAATTAAAATTCTGATCAGAAAGCCTGGATAGAGTCCACACTGAAGGATTGGGGGATCAATGCTAGTTCGAAAGTGAAGTTGTGAATTCGAATAGAAGATCAAATCGAATATTGCAAACGTATGATCTATATACATCGTATAGGTGTAAGTTTAAAAATAAATATTTTGGGCAAAACCTTTGGTCTTTTGTTTTGGGTAATTTTGGGGATGAAATTCTTTTAAGAGGTGAAGTCTGTAACGACCCGCAAATTTATCACTTTGATAAATTATATTTATTTTTAAATTTATTCAAATAAAAGAGGATAATACAAATAATATTATTTTGAGTGATAATAGGTAATGGTAACATTATTTTGAATAAATATTTACAAAATATTTTCCTCGAAATCTAAACGATAAAATGACCAAGAACCGTTTTAGCGGTAAACAGCTCTAAAATCATTAAACATCGTATACAGAGCTAGATCCATACACTTATTTTTTTATAATTGAACATGAATATGCAATAAAGTAATTTATTGTATTTTTGAAAATTAAATGCATTTTTGACATTTTTTATGCCCTTAAATATAATAATCGATTTATTTTAGTTTAAATTGAGATTTAATATTTAATAATTATTTTAATTATTAAATAATTATTTTAAATAATGAGAATTCATTTTTAATAGTTATAAAGTGATAATAAATCATTTATAATATTTTTATAAAGGTATATATTTGATTTGAAAATATAAGGAAAAAAATCGATATCGCTTTATTGGTATAATAGAAATTATTGTAAATAATTTCTAAAATTAATTTATATAGTTTTATAATTCAAATATGATCATGATAAGAAATTTATTTTTAAATTTTGTTTACAAATATATGTAAGTTAATTAATAAGTGAAAACGTGATCGATAATTGGTTTCCCAGTTTTCAACGATTTAACAAACAAAAGTTGTTCAAAGTCGTTTGAAGTGTTATGCACATACATGTACATACATATATATGTCACATGCACATGATAACATATACATGTGTACATGAACACTTAAATATATACATATTACAAAATAATTAAATAATTCCTAATACTTAAGTAACCAAAAAGCCAACATCAACTCATCGTACCACACCATCATCACACCATCACATCACCATCACAAGTCCTAGGGGGAGCTGTGCGCTAGGGGGAGGTAGGAGGGGTCTGGGCTAAGGGCATTTTGGTAATTATACCATTATATATTTTATTCCAAGTTTTCTATAAATATTCACCAATATTCTAACTTTTTTCACTATATTCTTATCGTCTTCTTCTCCACTTCAAGCTTCTTTTCATGGATTCTATGCTTAACAAAATTACGGTGAAATATTTGGCAAAAGGAATTTAAAATCATATAATATATAAGTCAATTCCACTTCAAACGAAAATGAAACTCCTCCTCTACCACTTCAATAGCCACGACCACCACTTCCCAAAGCAAGGCCGTAAGCTCCTCTTTGCATCCAAATCCAAGGCCGAGCCATTTAAAGTCGATAGTGGTAGTGATCGTGAGCGTAGATTTCAAGATAGCGGAGCTATAGCCAATTCAATATTAGCTCAAAGGTAAAATGAAAGTGAGAACTCCTAAACTATAGTATTATATGTATTGGATGTTATATATGTTTGATTTTGATTGTTGATAATGGTTGTTAAATATGAATGCTAAATATATATGCAAGTCACGGAAATACACATCGATAAGCACAAAGGAAATCACTTTCTTCTATATTAATGAATTGGTATATATGGAATGTTGAACCCCTTAAAAATAGTTTGATAATGAGTCTAAAATGTTTTATAAACATATGAAAGATTTTTGGTGAAGTTTTGAAAAGAAATGGAAAATTTAGTCAAAATAGGCACGTCGCGTAACGGTAGTTCACGTTTTTACGCCATGAAAGTCAAACGAGCATATAGATTGAAATTTAGCTCAGAATTCTTTGAGATAAGAAATTTTTGAACTATTATATCCATATTTTTCAAACGAAGAAAGAAAATCGAGATTTCGACAAGTAGATTTTGAAATATGAGTAAAACAAGTTTTTGGAAAAATAACGGTTTTACAGTTCGGTATCCAAAAAAGGATTTCTTTGAAAATAATATTTTTAAATTGTTTAAAAATATGAAATAAAATCTATAAATCTTTTAGAATGTTTTAAAAGTGATTTGAGTTAAAAAAATGTATTTCCAAATGATAAAAAGTCGATTTGATCAATATAGCTTAAAAAGCACTTTTTGTAGCACTTTCCGCAGCACTTTCCTATAACCTTTGAAATATAGTTTTAAATTTAACAATTCTTTTCCAAATATTTTATAAATGTTTTCTAATTAATAATTAAGTGTTTTAATAATGATTTGAAGGTTTATAATTTATTTAAAAGAGTTTAAATAAACGATTTAAAGAAAAACAATTACAAATAAAAATGGTTTAAGCTTGGCTCTAAAAGCCAACGAGTAGACTGGATTTTCCTATTCGTGAGATCCAGATGTGAGGTGCTTAAACTAAGGAGATTTTTAGGAGAAACCAGCGGCCTAGCTCCCTGGCCACTTCCTTGGGCGAGGGATAGATAAGCTCAAAATGTTGGAAACGAGTTAAGTATAAGAAGATTAAATTTTCCAAATTTAAATTAAATACAACTTGATTGTATAGAGATGATCTTCTTATACTTAGTGTTAAAGCCCAAAGAGGGACTCATACTATTCATGGAATTTAAAAGGTGATTTCATCGTTATTCCACCCATAGTATTTGTTGAATACGGGAATTGATATTGAGTAGGATTAGATGATTTCTATAGATTCTACTCATTTAATATTTACTCGTTTTGGATTAACATCCTAGATAACATGGTTTTAACTCAATCAAAATTGTGAGTTTTGAATTAATAAATCTTTGTTTAGGTTTAAATGAAATGATTTGGAAATATTTTCTTAAGTAAAAAATGAAATGATTTCGAATTATTACAAGTTTAAAAGGAGTTTTAAGTAATCAAAGGATATGATAAGAGAGGTGTAACGACCCGTAATTTCGCTACTTCGAAAATGAGAGATTTTGAATTTAAAAAGTTTTGAAACTTAAATAAATAAGTTAAATAATAAATCATAATAGAGAAATTATTTATTTTTATAGTTAATAACTTAAAAAGTATAAATTTGAATTTTAGAACAAATCAGCAAAAGTTAAGTTTTATTAAAAATAAATAAATGCTTAAATAAATAGATTTAAATATTTATTTGAAAAGTTAAATTTTATTAAAAACACCTAATAAAGATAATAAAAGAATATTAAAAGATTTAAAAGTATATTAATTACCTGTTTTACAAAAATAACCAAAATTTGTCGTATTTTGTCAGTTTTACATATACTATAAAAATAGAGATTTTGATATTATTTAAATATAATTTTAAAATATGAAGAGACGTATTTTAATTTATTTAAAGAAGTAAAAAAAGTTAATTTTAAAGTTTGGTTTACTATAATATATAGTTTAACAAAAGCATCAAATTTTGACTGTAAAATATGTCAACAAAAACACTGTTTTCAACCAAAATAAGTTGTCGTTAAGTTGTTGCAACATGATATGTTTCCTAACACATATATGAACTTAACAAACTATGTTATATGTTACATTTATCATATAAAGACAAAAGTGGTTTAAATAAAGTTTACAAAACATGATTTGACTAATATAAATTTAAATAAAACTTTACAAAACAACATCATTACCTTAAGCACATGAATTAAATCAAACCATCTCTCTCGCCGTTAATGCCAAGTCTTATCTTGTATGAAAATTAAGCAAATGGATATTTAAATGTTTTAAAATGTAAGAAAAAGAGGTAAACATCATTTCACATTTAATACCATCTCCTCTCCATTAAGCAATGTTCAAATCAAGGGTAAAAAAAGGAAAATTAAAAGTCAAAAAGTAGAGAAGGGTATTGTTGTCATTTGCTATCCAAAGCTCAAGTATAAAAAGCCTACACCATTCACTTCATTTTTCACAAAAACCATTATCTCATTCTCTACATCCTCTTCACTTCCTTCATCCTCTACACTTCCATTTCCATGGCATCCAACTCCTCTTCACCTCCATTTCCATCCACCATCTTCACCAAAATCACCTCCACCCTCCTCCCTACTCTCGGCCAACCACCTACCCACCTCCCAAACCCATAACCAAGCTCCACTACCCCATACCCGAACCCCAACCTCCACCTATAGCCAAGGCCGAGCCCCCCCAAGCACCTACCCACCTCCTACACCCCCATACCCCCTTCAAAACCACACGCACACCCACCTACCCGCCATCAAAAATCACGCACCCCCTACCCAAGCTACCCTAGGTCGTACCTTCCTTTTAAGCCCATGGCCACACTTATAAAAAGAGAGAAGGAAAGCGGCAAATACGAGAAGCTCGAAAATAGCACGTTAGTTCGAGAGGCGTGTAACTTACAAAAAGATTGACGGAGTGGAAATGAAGGTGATAAAATTCTCATCGCTATATGATTTAAATTGATTATCAAGTCGAATTGTTATGTTAGATTATCACCATTTTATGTTACGGATGTTTGGTTATGTCTGTGTTATGTTTGAATAGTTGCAAGTGTTTATGGTTGTGATTATTTATAATATTAGGTTGTGTATGGACCATAATTATGTTAGTGATAAATGTTAACTTAATTATGCTTATTTTGATTAAGTATCTCCTTTGTTAAATAAGACCAATTTTGGCGATACGATATACTTTGGAAAAATAAGTCTCTTTTTAAATGGAACTGAAATCAAAGTGGAAATAAAAGAGAATTTGAAATTAGAAGTGGAATTGGATTTGAAATGGAAAGAAATTGAAATTGAAACTGAGATGAATAGTGAAAGTGAAACTGAAATCAATTTTGAAAATTGAAAATTGAAATTGAGATTAAGGTTGAAATTTAAATTAGAATTGAAATTTGATTTGAAATCTAAGTTTTAATTTAGTTTAATTTGAAGTTAGAATTGAAATTGGATAGAATATGGAATTTAAAATTTAATATTAAAATAATAGGAATACAATAATATTATAATATGGAAATATTGAAAATACACTTTAAATACTTTAAAAAGTGAAAATATTGATTTAAAATGATTTGTAATGGTTTTATAAGTAATAAGATTTAATTTGAATAAAGTATTTCAAGTATTGAAAAATAAGTTAAAATTAGGCGTGTCGCGCAAAGGTAGTTCGCAATTTCGCGTCGAAAAGTTCAAATGAGTGTATAGAGTAGAGTATAACTCAGAATTTCTCTAGATAAGAAAATTCTAGACTATTATATCCATATCTTCTAAATAAAGAAAGAAAATCAAAATTTTATTAAGTTGATTTTGAAATATGTAAAAATAATTTTTCAAAAAAATCGCGCTTTTGTAATAAAATGACCAAAGTTGGAAATCGATATTTTTAAGGTTTTAAAAATATGAAATAAATTCTAAAAATCATTAAAATGTATTAAAAGTGATTTAAGTTGAAAAGATGGATTTCTAAATGATATAAAAGTCATTTTGAAGAATATAGCTTTAAAAAACAATTTGCAACGCTTTTGCGACAGTTTTAATTAACATAGAAAATAGGCGTTTTAACTTGACGATTCTTTTTAGAATCTTTCATAATCGTTTTTACAAGGATAATTAAGTGTTTTAAATAATGATTTGGAATCTTTATAATCAATTCCAAAATAAAAGCTAATAGCTGAGTATGCGAAAACGACTAGTACATTTGTCCCATATGTGAGATCTAGGAAGATAAAACAAGGCGTTTAACTAAGGTTAGGGATGGAGCAACCAGTGCCATGAACTTACCAGGCCTATGTTTTCTTTTCTTAGGCGAGGGGTGGAACAGATCGAAAGGAAAACCCGGATGACCTAAAAAGATTATATTTAGTTTACCAAATTTTAAGAAGACTAGTATTAATTTAAAATTTAAGCAATCTCCAAAATGAATAAACTACAACTTGGATTGCATATAGATAATCTTCCTATATTTGGTATTAAAATTCGAAGAGGGAACTCATCCTATTCGTGGAATTTAAAAGGTGATCTCACCGTTATTCCGCCCATTGCACTTGTTGAATCCGGAAATTAATATTGAGTAAAATTAGAATGATTTCTATGATCCTATTTACTCAATAATGTTTGCTAAGATTGATTCTAGGGTTTACCGTAAGCGATGTCTTAAATAACATTGTTTTTGATCCGCCTAAAAGTTAAAGAATTTGGATCGAGTGTTAAGGGAGGAAATTTGAAATATTATCCAAAGAAAAAGAGTGAATTAACTTATAATTACTCTAAGATAAAAAGAAGAGATTTTGTAATCATCTAAAAAGAATTGAAGTGAAAAGAGACTTAATAATCCTGTAAACTCATATTTACTTTTTGTTGATAATTGGATTTCGAAGGAACTGGGGTCAGATTTCCGTGATTCCTATCCGAAAACCACTTCGAACCAGTTTACGTGTTCAAAGAATGAAGATGTTTGAAGACGGAGATATTGGGAGAATAATAACGAGGGACTACTTGTTGATTAATTGGGGATAAACTCCTGATTCACTATATTGTAGCCGTGTTTTCTTTGTTACGAAAAATCTTAGAACCACAAGGGCATCTGGCCTAGTAATGGTCGAGGAAAGTGCCTTTAGTTTTGTTCAGTCCCAGAACGAACTTGTATGGAAGAATGTATGATCTTGCATTCCAAATCACAATGAGTGATCTCTACAAATGTATATCAGTCGGTGGAGGAGAAGCCACCTTCTCTTAGCTTAACACCCTTTCCTGAGACAACGAGCTCAGAAAGTTATATGTTTGTAGAAATCAGTCGTGTGAAAGTGGAATGGCAATATGGCATTCAAAGTGAAAGAAGATGTGCTATGTGAAAAGATAATCGTTGCCTTGAGCCTCATCAACCGAAAATGACCGAAACAGGGTTAGATGCAGCAAGGCTAAGTGGGTCATTCCCAATTAGGGTATGATCATCCCATTCTAGATATATTTCTTTCCTCTCTGACGTTCGAGATGTAAATTAATGTGATGTGTATGCTCGGGCACCCGGTTTAAAGGTCGGTAATGACCGGGGGATGACATATTCAGTCTACATAGTTATAGAGGAAGGCCAGTCTTGTGTTGGTAGAGGGCAGATGTTCTATGCCTTAGGACACCCATCTAGAGGCGCATCCATCGGAAGGTAGTCTCTTTATCTAGTCATTTGTATGGAAATCCATTCTCCAATAATAACCTATGAACTTGATTGTAAACCTATTATGCTGGAATTTAATCAATGTAACAATTTCGGCTAAGATTAATAAGTTTATTTGGAAATGTTTTCAAAGAGATGTCATTAAAAATAATATCAACTGTTTTGATATAAAAGTGTTTTAGTTATCATAAGGTAAAAAACCATCAGTGTTTATGTGTGGGTATGGTCTTATGAGATACTCTTTCTTTTCAAAGGATTTTATTTAAAGGATATATGACACTGATATTTATTATTGAGTATTTCTCACGCTGGTTTATCAAGCCTGATCCGGGTATTTTCGATACTCGGGTTAGATCCGAGTAGTTTTAGGTTTAGTCGAAGATGGTTGGAGTTTCTAAAGGAGAGCTAGAGATATTCATCTACGTATGGACATATTCTATTATCCGTTGCTGTTTGTTTTGTTTGATGTTTGTCAACAATTGTAAGGACTGATGTTTATAACTGTCCAAGCTAAATTTAGGTTAGACTCTGATATATGTATTTAAAAGTTTTCCACTGTAAAGATACTTATTCAATATTATATATTATTCCATTCGACTGAGATTCTTTTTTGTCAATTTTCCTTTATTACCCCTGATAATCCACAATTTCATGAAATTTGGGTCTGACATGTGTGGTTTATTGTCGGCACAAAGGGTACGGAAAAATGGGTCGTCACATTTGGTATCAGAGCTGAAGGTTAATGTGACGCCCCACCTCTATGCTCATAATAACAAAGAGTATTAAAAGAAATACTGTCTATTATTACGAAGAATAAGGCTGGATAGGAGCGACCATCCGTAATTGGCCGTACACTAATATCGGTTATCTCGATAGGGGTGGTATATACTTTTTATTTTTCATCTATTATTTATTTACTCCCATCGACATATCCAATTATCAGTATAAAACAAACTACGATAGTTCATAATAGTTTAGGACATTAGATATAACAATAACGCAGATAATATAAATGCGGAACACAGATTAACAAAAATCTCATATATATATACTCGATGTCAGTTAATACATAGTTGATACAATACATATGATACAACTACAACTGTCGACTCTAGAAGTTATATATACAAGTACATTATTGACTAATATACATGAATACATATCATTCGATACAATAACACGACTACTACAAAATGACTGACAACTTCAGAAGATGTGAAAAGTCTTCAATCCCGAACAGCAACTCAAAGAAAGAAATCTACAACCTGAAATACTCGGGTCTGACCCGAGTATTACATTCAAAAGAAAATAATACCCAGGTCAGTCTAATTCAAACCAGTTTATTAGTGCATATAGGCAGTAATAATTTAAATAGACGACAGCCACAATAATTCCCGTCTATCCGATTCTTTAAACAAAGAAACCGGATAACGGTCAATATAACACTTAACAGTGTTTAGCAAAAATCAGCAGATTTACATCATCAACAGAGATAAATAAACAATTTATCAAATCGACTAAATCAATTTAAAACCATTGAAATTGCCACTTTAAAACCATCAAAATTCGATTGGCTGCCGTACACGCACGCGTGTACGGCCTCGCCAATATGGTATAAACATCAACGCATCAGAAGCAAAAGAAAAATCAATTCAAAACTGTCGAGTTTGGGTGGCTGCAGTGCACGCACGCGTGCACTGCCTCGCCACTATAGTGCATAGAAACTGCCAAGGTCAAATCACGGCTATCGTGACTCAACACACTGCCAACAATGAAAGGTGACATGCTTTAGTAATGTACACATCAAAGTTCGACTCAAAGAGATAGTCGACCAAATCGGAACTAGGAATACATGCACACGTCAACAACATAGAAATACACGTCAGAGAAGCAGGTGCAGTGATATACACAGTGCACAGTGGCACAGAACAGGTTGGAATTTACCCCATGAACAAGACTCGAGCGAAACCAGATTAGCAAGTGGAACTGATCACCCAATGAATCAAATGACACATATTCGAGTGGAGCCAGAGGCAAAAAATGATGGCCTGTACTCCTTTTGGAAATGTAACTATAGCCTGGAACAATATTAACATACATGACACGCATGCACGCAAGGAAATAGAAATCAATGCTAGGACAACCCCATTTACACGCAATGCACAAGGTGATCTGGCAAAGTTTACACGCATGTTTAAATATTAATGTCTGGACAACTATACACACGAACATTTACAAACAAGGATAAAGTGGAAGGCAGTACTCAAAATGAATTTCAGTCACAAATCAGGCTTGAGCATCTCAAGTTTTAACTATCACTGAGTATCTCTGATTCAACCGAGTAAAACCATCAATTCAAGCATCAGCGGCCAAAGAAAATGAGGGTAACAAAACTTCAAGTCAGAAACCACAAAGAATGCAGAGAAGTGGTTCAATTTAGGGTCCAAGTAGATGAAGTCGAAAACATCATCAGATTCAAGTTCAGACTGAGACAACTAAGCCTACAATCGAGCAGGTACACATACACATAAAAACAACCAACTGGAAATGTCAAAGCATGAACCAATAGAGAGTTCATATGAATGGCCAGGGAAAAGAATGGCCAGGAATGCTACGAGCAGATGCCAAACGACCAGCAAGTTCTCAAAATGGCATATGTCACAAAACAAAACATTTTACCTTTCCAAAACGAAATATTTGAATTCAACACTGCCGTGCAAAGTGAAAGTCAAGGCAGTAGTCAAAAGTCATAACAGTGATAATATCACAGTTTCAAAACTGAGCAGAAATTTTCGAAGATGATCGAAGTCAGAGAATAAAGGCAATAGAAAAATGATCGGAGCTGAAGCCGGTGGTCATCATAAAATCCAAGTCGAAGTTAACCAGAGAAAATCACGAATGGTTCAAAGACGTGGGAAACAAGTGTATACGTTTTCGAACAAGTTAACAGAGATAATGATCGGAGCAGTGAAATATTCGCATTTGAATTAGCCAAAAATTTATCACAATCATCCAAACAAAATCGTATGGCCAAAGCACAAATATTGACAAACTACACCTAGTGCAGGAATGCAATTGGACAAGTGGAACTTAACTCCAACAATTGCAACTAGGCATGTACACTGGATTTAAAAGGGCACAACTAACAAATCAAAACAGCAATTGTCAAAAAAACAAGAAGTGTCATCAACTACAGAATGAACACAGTGAAACAATGAAGCACTGAAACAACACCAACCATCTGCTTCACAGTGCAACTGGATGGAACGTGATAAACAAACAAATGTGGACATATGAACGTAGACAGTAAAGTCAACCAAGAAATTCACGAGAGAATAATCGAAGCCTTCAGAAATTCAAAGCTCAACAACCACGAACTAACAATCGAATACGAATAAAACAGAGGGGCTCAAACCCAAATCTCGAAACGAAGGCATGAATTAGATGTGAGTAAATACTCACCTTGCTTTGACGTAGAAGAGACAGTCGCAGAAGCAACGTCGACTCGATTGAATTAATCGGAAGCCCTAATTGATGCGGTTGCCTTTCTTCCTTCCTATCGAGAAAAGCGAAGCTGGCGTCTTCTATAATCAAACCCCACTTCAACTTCGCAGCGGGTAATTGGAAGAAGGGGGACGAACGAAACATTGAGCCGCCATTACCACGTTTTGTTTTTAGGGTAAAAAAAAATGAAAAGAAAACAATTGAAGGGGAACGGTATTTTTCTCTCGAGATTTATCACAGCCCCACGCCAAGGAAACCCGGCCCAAAAATTAAATTTTTAAAGCCCGTAAAACAGTTTAACTAATTTCAACCGATTCCCAAAATTCCAATAGCCATCGCCATTTTCAATTTCTTTTCGATTTATTTCTTTGGACTAGGGTTATGTATCAATCAAAATGAGAAGGGGGATTGGTATTTGAATCACTGAAGAGAACGGCCTCTGATCAATGCAAATGTGGGCTAGATTCCAAATATAAAGCCCACTTCTATCATTTAACAAATTGTTTAAAAGAATTCCAAATCGATTAAATTTCCAATATCAATCTGTTGGCAATTATAATCGTCTAACGACAATATCTAACATTTACAAAATCTCGGGTTGTTACAGACTCCCCTCCTTATAAAAATTGCGTCCACGCAATCATAGGGAATAAATGGATAAAAGGTAACAACCAAAAGATCATAGCAATGTCGAATGTAAAAGCAAAGCAAGTGTCAGCGGGGAAGTATTAGATAAGAAATCGAAAGGTTCGACTGATTCAAATCAAAAGAGTCAACATCGTGGGGATCAAGGAATCAAAATCAGACGACTGACTAAAGCAAGAATCAATCGAGTTCCAGCAACTAAAAGAGAAGGAAAAACAGAGCAGAAATCCCACACAGAACACGAATTGAACGTGAGTAGATCAAATTACTCACCTGAATTGCCAAAGAAAAGACGAAACTCAAATCTCAAAAATCGCAAATATTCGATCATCAAATCGATAATCAAATTTCTCAAATCAACAAATATTCGATTATCACAAACGATAATCAAATTTCAAATTCAACAATTAATTAATTATCTAAAGCGATAATTAAATTTGAAATCAGCAAATATTTAATTTCCTCAGACGATAATTAAATTTTAAATCAACAACTATTTAATTATCTCAGGCGATAATTAAATTTTAAATCAACAACTATTTAATTATCTCAGGCGATAATTAAATTTTAAATCAACAACTATTTAATTATCTCAGGCGATAATTAAATCTCAAATCAATAAATATTTAATTATCTCGAGCGATAATTAAATCTCAAAACAGCAATTATTTAATTATCTAGAGCGATAATTAAAAACAACAAATATCTGATTATCAAAGACGATAATCAAATTTCTCAAATCACAAATATTCGATTATCACAAGCGATAATCAAATTTCAAATTCAACAAATATTCGATTATCAAAAGCGATAATCAAATTTCAAATTCAACAAATATTCGATTATCAAAAGCGATAATCAAATTTCTCAAATCAACAAATATTTAATTATCTAAAGCGATAATCAAATTTCAAATTCAACAAATATTCGATTATCAAAAGCGATAATCAAATTTCTCAAATCAACAAATATTTAATTATCTAAAGCGATAATTAAATCTCAAAACAGAAAATATTGAATTATCTAAAGTGATAATTCGAAACAACAATTATCCGATTATCAAAACGATAATCAGAACTCATATCAACAAATATCTAATTATCACAAGCGATAATTAGAAACAACAAATATCCGATTATCAAAAACGATAATCAGACTTATATCAACAAATATCTAATTATCACAAACGATAATTAGAAACAACAAATATCCGATTATCAAAAACGATAATCAGACTTATATCAACAAATATCTAATTATCACAAGCGATAATTAGAAACAACAAATATCCGATTATCAAAAACGATAATCAGACTTATATCAACAAATATCTAATTATCACAAGCGATAATTAGAAACAACAAATATCCGATTATCAAAAACGATAATCAGACTTATATCAACAAATATCTAATTATCACAAACGATAATTAGAAACAACAAATATCCGATTATCAAAAACGATAATCAGACTTATATCAACAAATATCCAATTACCTGCAGATAATTGGATGCAACAAATATCTAGAAATCAATTAAGAAGACTAGAAAATCAACATAAAAGCTTGGATCGATCCCATCAGATGGCGAGTTTTTAATTCGCCGCACGTGCATCAACAAATGGCCGAAGCCTACCAAGTACTCAACATAATTTTTGGCGCCCAACAAATGACCCGAAGGTCCAACAAATGACCCGAAGGTCTAGTACTGGTATTTGACCCGAAGGTCCAACAAATGACCCGAAGGTCCAACAAATGACCCGAAGGTCCTCATAGTGGCTCGAAAGCACACGAAAGCATCAAAATGTTTCAATTAACGAGTCCGGAATTAACCGAAATAGCAAACGCACATGTCCCATACCACGTGTTTTACTAAATCGTTTGATTCTCTTCATCGTTTCCTTGAAAGTGCAAAATTGTGTATTTTGTAAAAATACACTTTACATTCTCAAACGGACAAGTCCGGAATTAAGCGAATCAGTAAAAGAAAGGGGTCATAGTCCTCGATTTTGCTGAAACGTTTAAATCGCTTCCTCATTCTTTTGAAATCGCAAACTGTAAAATTTTTGAAAACAATTTTATTTATTTTGTAAAAATAACAATTCGCATTCTCAACTGAACAAGTCCGGAGTTAAGCGAAACAGTAAAAGAAAGGGGTCATAATCCTCGATTTTGCTGAATCGTTTAAGTCGCTTTCTCATCCTTTTGAAAACGCAAACCGTTAAAAATTTATAAAACAATTTTCATTTTTAAACGAGTTTCCAATCACGTGATTAAAGCAGCAAATCAGTAACAATTTCGATAAGGAAATTGTACTTCTCAAAATACCGTAAAAACGGTTACAAATCAGCATTGCGGTATAACCGCTTGAAAATCCACTTTTAAAAGTTTGATTGTTACTGAAGTCAAAGCAACAGTAATTTTTAAAACATCAAATATCTTATCAAAGGATTCACATCAAAATGTGACATCAGTGAATTTACATTTATTAAATTTGTCAACAAAACACCGTGCCTCAAAAATTCAGCATTGGTGTAATAAGTCCGTTATAAAAATAACGACAACAAAATACGTATCATAACCAAGCATCGGTTCAACGTAAAATAAATGCAATAACGTGCAATTCAAATTTTTGCACGTATTACAAAATGGACAAAGAAATCATTCAAAGGTATCTTCAACGAAGATAATTCAAAACAGCAAAAATCTAATCACTAGATGATTAGTACAAAAGAAAGCCAGCGGAAATTTCAACAAAAATCACATATCTGCAATTTCTTCGAATCCTCAATTCGGATTCGAAGTTCTCAAAGAAATAAAATAATTACAGCTATGTGAACAACAAATGAAATTCATATCAATTTCGTATTTTGATTTTTAAATCAAAAAGATTATCAGTTGTACTCAGCGAAGACAGTTTCACTGTTTCCGCTGTGCACTCTGATAAACAGAACACAAATCAATCAAATCATCAGAACACAATTTCACCATTATTTTTAAATAAAGTTATTTAAAAATTTCATCAAAATTTCAAAACTTTAGTTTTGACTCAAAGTACAAATAAAACATCGACCAATAGTTGTAACATATGTTCCATCCAAGTTATGTTTTATATTATGTCCATAAACCCCAAGCTCTGATACCAACTGTGACGCCCCACCTCTATGCTCATAATAACAAAGAGTATTAAAAGAAATACTATCTATTATTACGAAGAATAAGGCTGGATAGGAGCGACCATCCGTAATTGGCCGTACACTAATATCGGTTATCTCGATAGGGGTGGTATATACTTTTTATTTTTCATCTATTATTTATTTACTCCCATCGACATATCCAATTATCAGTATAAAACAAACTACGATAGTTCATAATAGTTTAGGACATTAGATATAACAATAACGCAGATAATATAAATGCGGAACACAGATTAACAAAAATCTCATATATATATACTCGATGTCAGTTAATACATAGTTGACACAATACATATGATACAACTACAACTGTCGACTCTAGAAGTTATATATACAAGTACATTATTGACTAATATACATGAATACATATCATTCGATACAATAACACGACTACTACAAAATGACTGACAACTTCAGAAGATGTGAAAAGTCTTCAATCCCGAACAGCAACTCAAAGAAAGAAATCTACAACCTGAAATACTCGGGTCTGACCCGAGTATTACATTCAAAAGAAAATAATACCCAGGTCAGTCTAATTCAAACCAGTTTATTAGTGCATATAGGCAGTAATAATTTAAATAGACGACAGCCACAATAATTCCCGTCTATCCGATTCTTTAAACAAAGAAACCGGATAACGGTCAATATAACACTTAACAGTGTTTAGCAAAAATCAGCAGATTTACATCATCAACAGAGATAAATAAACAATTTATCAAATCGACTAAATCAATTTAAAACCATTGAAATTGCCACTTTAAAACCATCAAAATTCGATTGGCTGCCGTACACGCACGCGTGTACGGCCTCGCCAATATGGTATAAACATCAACGCATCAGAAGCAAAAGAAAAATCAATTCAAAACTGTCGAGTTTGGGTGGCTGCAGTGCACGCACGCGTGCACTGCCTCGCCACTATAGTGCATAGAAACTGCCAAGGTCAAATCACGGCTATCGTGACTCAACACACTGCCAACAATGAAAGGTGACATGCTTTAGTAATGTACACATCAAAGTTCGACTCAAAGAGATAGTCGACCAAATCGGAACTAGGAATACATGCACACGTCAACAACATAGAAATACACGTCAGAGAAGCAGGTGCAGTGATATACACAGTGCACAGTGGCACAGAACAGGTTGGAATTTACCCCATGAACAAGACTCGAGCGAAACCAGATTAGCAAGTGGAACTGATCACCCAATGAATCAAATGACACATATTCGAGTGGAGCCAGAGGCAAAAAATGATGGCCTGTACTCCTTTTGGAAATGTAACTATAGCCTGGAACAATATTAACATACATGACACGCATGCACGCAAGGAAATAGAAATCAATGCTAGGACAACCCCATTTACACGCAATGCACAAGGTGATCTGGCAAAGTTTACACGCATGTTTAAATATTAATGTCTGGACAACTATACACACGAACATTTACAAACAAGGATAAAGTGGAAGGCAGTACTCAAAATGAATTTCAGTCACAAATCAGGCTTGAGCATCTCAAGTTTTAACTATCACTGAGTATCTCTGATTCAACCGAGTAAAACCATCAATTCAAGCATCAGCGGCCAAAGAAAATGAGGGTAACAAAACTTCAAGTCAGAAACCACAAAGAATGCAGAGAAGTGGTTCAATTTAGGGTCCAAGTAGATGAAGTCGAAAACATCATCAGATTCAAGTTCAGACTGAGACAACTAAGCCTACAATCGAGCAGGTACACATACACATAAAAACAACCAACTGGAAATGTCAAAGCATGAACCAATAGAGAGTTCATATGAATGGCCAGGGAAAAGAATGGCCAGGAATGCTACGAGCAGATGCCAAACGACCAGCAAGTTCTCAAAATGGCATATGTCACAAAACAAAACATTTTACCTTTCCAAAACGAAATATTTGAATTCAACACTGCCGTGCAAAGTGAAAGTCAAGGCAGTAGTCAAAAGTCATAACAGTGATAATATCACAGTTTCAAAACTGAGCAGAAATTTTCGAAGATGATCGAAGTCAGAGAATAAAGGCAATAGAAAAATGATCGGAGCTGAAGCCGGTGGTCATCATAAAATCCAAGTCGAAGTTAACCAGAGAAAATCACGAATGGTTCAAAGACGTGGGAAACAAGTGTATACGTTTTCGAACAAGTTAACAGAGATAATGATCGGAGCAGTGAAATATTCGCATTTGAATTAGCCAAAAATTTATCACAATCATCCAAACAAAATCGTATGGCCAAAGCACAAATATTGACAAACTACACCTAGTGCAGGAATGCAATTGGACAAGTGGAACTTAACTCCAACAATTGCAACTAGGCATGTACACTGGATTTAAAAGGGCACAACTAACAAATCAAAACAGCAATTGTCAAAAAAACAAGAAGTGTCATCAACTACAGAATGAACACAGTGAAACAATGAAGCACTGAAACAACACCAACCATCTGCTTCACAGTGCAACTGGATGGAACGTGATAAACAAACAAATGTGGACATATGAACGTAGACAGTAAAGTCAACCAAGAAATTCACGAGAGAATAATCGAAGCCTTCAGAAATTCAAAGCTCAACAACCACGAACTAACAATCGAATACGAATAAAACAGAGGGGCTCAAACCCAAATCTCGAAACGAAGGCATGAATTAGATGTGAGTAAATACTCACCTTGCTTTGACGTAGAAGAGACAGTCGCAGAAGCAACGTCGACTCGATTGAATTAATCGGAAGCCCTAATTGATGCGGTTGCCTTTCTTCCTTCCTATCGAGAAAAGCGAAGCTGGCGTCTTCTATAATCAAACCCCACTTCAACTTCGCAGCGGGTAATTGGAAGAAGGGGGACGAACGAAACATTGAGCCGCCATTACCACGTTTTGTTTTTAGGGTAAAAAAAAATGAAAAGAAAACAATTGAAGGGGAACGGTATTTTTCTCTCGAGATTTATCACAGCCCCACGCCAAGGAAACCCGGCCCAAAAATTAAATTTTTAAAGCCCGTAAAACAGTTTAACTAATTTCAACCGATTCCCAAAATTCCAATAGCCATCGCCATTTTCAATTTCTTTTCGATTTATTTCTTTGGACTAGGGTTATGTATCAATCAAAATGAGAAGGGGGATTGGTATTTGAATCACTGAAGAGAACGGCCTCTGATCAATGCAAATGTGGGCTAGATTCCAAATATAAAGCCCACTTCTATCATTTAACAAATTGTTTAAAAGAATTCCAAATCGATTAAATTTCCAATATCAATCTGTTGGCAATTATAATCGTCTAACGACAATATCTAACATTTACAAAATCTCGGGTTGTTACAGTTAAGCAAGAACCTTGGCTTTGGTAGGGTAAAGACTCATCAGAGATAGGATTAGTAATATCCTAGGATGAGTAACTCATTAGAGACAGGGTTAGTAACACCCTAGAATGAGTTATGATAGTATTATATAAACGAGCGCGTATTTGTTAATTTTATAAAAATGTTTTCTTTTAAAGAAGTTTGTAAATGAAATAATTTTACCTTGGGTTTATATTTTAAATATCAAAGGGGATACTATTATTTTTGGTTAGAAATAAAGGATTGTTTGTAATTTATGTAACAACCCTGTATTTTAAAATTATTTTTAAATTGATATTTCCAGATTTAAAAGCTTTATTTATGAAAAAGAAAAAATTTTGTTATTTTAAATATAAACTTTGATTTTGATATGGATTAGAATTACAAATATGACTGAATAGAATAATTTTCCAAAAAGTGAATTTTGGTTAAAATAGTCAAACTTTGACTTTTAAATTTAAATTTTAAATATTTGAAATTTGAAATTTTATCTTTTATTTTAAAATTGGATTTAATAACTTGGATACAGCTTTTTGTTTCGTTGAAAACGGAGTTAAATTGCAAAAGTTATGTACATTTCAATTTTGAGTATAAACTGTTTATTTGACAATTTTGTCTATTTTAAATTGTATAAATTACTTTTTCTTTGTTATATTTTATTTTAATATGTGTCAATATGTTAATTTATGTATATTTTCACCTCTAGATATTTTCAAAAATAATAATAGAATTTTTCCAAAATTTACTATGACGATTTCCTATTTTTAAAGGCTGTTTTCCTATTTTCTGCTATTTTCTTCATTAAAAATTATATGTAAATTAAATTTTAAATATTTGTTTTGCGAATATATTTTTATTTTATGTTATTATTTATGTTTAGAAATATATTACAAGCTCATATGAATTTTTCTAAAATTTATTCTATTCAATTTCAAATTTTCTAGACTAGTTTACTATTTTTAGCTATTTTCTTAATTTAACTTTATATGATTGATAAATATTTATATAAACTATTATATTTTGATAAAATTTCGAAATTTTATCTGGGATTATTATATTTTTCCAGAAATATAAAGTTATAAAGATAAAATAAAGTAATATGAAAGGCCCTAAACCTTTTATCTTCCTATGGGCTTTTATAGTCCACCTTTTTTACGTTTTAACCTAACTTATCATCAATTAGACATTACTATTCCTCATTCTTTTTGTTTCAGCCGACTTCCCCATATCTTTCACGAATTTCAAAGCTTCTTAACCCTAAAAAAGGTCATGGCCTCCATCTTGAAAAAAATTAGGTAAATTCCTCTCTTCTTTCTACTTTTTCTATGAAATTTTGCCTTGCCTTCTCCCTTGATTAAGATCGACCTCTCCCCCTATTTCCACGACAACCACCTCCTTCCATCTCTTCCCGACCACCACTACCATCTACCCCACCAGATCTGACCATAGCTGAACCTCTTTTGATGGTCAAACCCCTCAAACTACAACCTAGATGCCTAGATCCATGCTTATTTGACCTCTACATGCTCATCCACTTCAACCACCACCCAAACCACCACCATAGCCGCCACCACTCCTCTGACCAAAAACCACCTAGTTGCCTCCAAAACCACATCACCTCCTCATGTACAAACTCCACCTTGTCTTGCCTTGAACCCGAGCTATGTTAGCCCAAACCTGACCTAAAACTCAACCACATCTGAACCACATCAGACCCCAAAGCCATACCAAATAATAGAGAAGGCAAAGCAAAAGACTGCATAGTCGTATCTCCTTTTAATTCAATGTTATTGCATTTTAAAGTCGTATTGAATTTTGCTGTTTTGATTGTTTGTTTTGGGTTGTACACAAGAGTTGTAGATTGGATTCGCTCTCCACTCAAGTCCGTAGTCTTGTCATCGTGCTTTTGTTTCCTTTGTGTCATTGGTTTTGATATCTCCAGCACAAACAAGTGAGTTATTCTCACCAGACAATATGTACCTATATAACTAGTAAATTGACACCCTGCGAATCTGTAGAAATATATTATCATGTTATACTTGACTATGTTATGATCATATGATGATTATACACCTGTTATATCATATGTTATTGTTATTTAATATTATTCTGTTATTTATATCAGTCATCACCATTGCAAGTTCCCTGTAGACTAGAATAACTATGGGTTGAAATGATACATACCCGAACGGACTTTAGAATAGGGAAAAATCATTTTGGGCTGAAATGATAGGCCAGAATGGTTTTTATTTAATTTATCTTAACTTGGGATTGCGGGTTTGAAATGATAGAACCCGGATTTTTCTTTTTAAACTGCGGATTGAAATGATACATATCCGTATCACTTGACCTAGGCTAGAAAACTATATACAGGCCCGTGGTTATTTTATAAAGTGTTTTGGATATTTTTAAGTATTTTAAAAAAAAAATTATGAAATTTGATTTAAACAGATTTTGAAATATTTTGAATTAAAGAAATTATGATTTTTCTATGTGTTAAATATGTAATTAATGAATGGTTTAACTGGATTTTTGAAATATAACTTAAGTTAGAAATTTGGAATTTTGGTTAAAAATGATATTTAAGTTATATAAATAAAATGGATATTAAATTTTATTTGGAAATGGTAAATATGATAATTTGATTAAATTTGAATTTAAGTGATTTATTAAAGTATTATTGATTTTTCTATGAATTTAAGTGGTTAAATAAATGAATGTTTAAAAGTGATCTTTTAAAATATAACTTGACTAGGAAATGTGAAATTTGGTTTTAATTAAAGGTTTAAGTTAATTAAATAAAATTGGAAATTTAGTTAAATTGTGAAATGGTAATTTAAATTTGAAGTGTTAAGTTTATTTGTTGAAAAGTGAAGAATTGGACACTTTTACACTTAAATTTATTAAGTAAATTGTTGAAATTGGATTTGATTATAAGGAATTTATTGTGAAAAGATATATGTTAAATGATATGTAAATGAACATTTTAAATGTTAAAATATGATTTTTAAAATGTTTATGTGTTTTAAATTAAAGTTATTTAATTGCTAGAAATACACTGAAATTAACTTTTAATAGCATTCAGAAATGCTATAGATTCTGTTTTGAACTAAAATTGTGTAAAAAGGAGCTATTACAGCATTTCTGAAATGTTGTAGTTGCTGTAGTTGAACTTAGAGGCTAATATTGAACTCAGGCCTGTTATAGCATTCTTTGGAAATGCTATAATGGTCTGCAGTCTATGTTGAAATCAAATTTAACAGATGCCCAAAAAAATTTAATCCTATTAATTTAATCCTATTAATTTCCAATTAACAGATGCCCAAAAATATTTCGGGTTATCACAACTAAATCCTGTATATATACTATATTAACAAAATAGAATTCAGTTGACTAAATTAACATTTTCAGTTCACTGAATCATGTGTTTTTAACATATTTTCTTTCACGATAAATTTTACTATCATTTAGTCGACTGAATCATTTTCTTCAGTCGACTGAATGTCGCAACTATCATTTTTAATTTAAAATACTAAAGGGATCCTCTTCCTTACGAAGACTCACTTCCCCTTATTTATGGCTGCAAGTCTTCTAATGGTCATCGCTCTTCACAAAATAGTTGCAACCATTCATTTTCTATGTAAACAAATCTCCATTCTTGAATTCACAACTTAATCTACTATTCTCTATCTACAATGTCTTTTGATTTCACTGATCGTTTAAAATATTAAATTGCTTTCTATTTAATTACTTAATCTTTCAAACCTATTTATATAGTGGTAAATCTACTTCTATTTTCTTCACGAACACATATTATATTATCAAGAAGAAGATTATAGGAAGGTTGTATGTATTGGCTCATTCATGTTATTCAAAGAGCATAAAATAGTCCCAAACTCAACTATTTGTAATTGTCGAAGTCCTATTCGGCAGCTTAGGCAGTCTGTAATACCTATTCCTCCAAATTAAGTGAGGTCGTTGTTTAAATACAGGAGGAGTCCGAGACTGGATGTATAACGGGAAGTAAAAATTCTCTCTTGAATAGTATTTCACTTCCAATAATTCCACTCAATCTAACTATAGTCGTTTGATGGGCATCGTGCCACAGTTTGACTGTAATCAAAGCGGGGTTTCCACATTGAAGCTCGATAACATTGTTAAGTCGAGGGAATTTTGTAATACTGTCACATCGATATTTTCTATTTGACTTTAGTTATATTCACCAATAGAAAACTATCGAGTAAGTCATTCCATAGTTATCCAATTACTATCAGTACGTAACCCCTTGGTGCGCCCCAGTAGTCACGAGTAATCCACTACCCAACATTTGAAGAGCATTATGTACTTTAGTCTCAATGGATGTATCAATATCCAGTCTCAGTACATCTTAACAAGAAATATTTAAAATGGTATGTTTAATTTTATTATGATAAATTACTCGTGGTTACAACACTTTGTAACTACTATCACAAAACATACCATTTATGCATTTTCTATTAAATATACTTTTAATTAAATTAATTAATTTAACATATAATATCAAGTCTATAATAGAAAGGAAGCACCATTTATTTCGAACGAGATTGATTATCGAGTAAGATATATGTTACAAATTACATAATTATCCTTAGGGCATACCCCTAACTCTATCAAAATCACTATAAATCATGTATGTGATTTTTTTGTGCATTTATGATATGTGGTTGCTTATTTTGGATATTGTTTTCATGTTTAGTCTATCTCAACATGTAACGCCCCACTCTAAGACCCACTATAACAAAGAGTATTACGGGAGTAATATTGTCTGTTAAAGCGGAGAATAGAGTATAGTGGAAGCGACCATCTATAATCAAGCTATAACTATCTACCGAATACGTCGAAAGGTGGAATCTATTTAAATTTTTCTCAATCAGGTGGTTCGACATATTCGGTAAATACTTATAACGAAATTACAAATGGCTAAAGATCTATCAGGACAAAGCATAATAATAAATGATAAAAACATCACAGAACAGAATCACATAACATATATAAAATCCCAGAACAATACATCATCAATACAGATCCAAATATCATAAGTGGGTACAAAGCCACTGCTCACACATGTGAGTCAAAAATATGTACATATCAAAGTCTGAATAATAAGAGAGTAGCGGAATAGTGGACAAATAAAAGCGCTATCCATCAGCATAGCAGATAATGTCCAAGCGGAAGCACGGAAGCTAAGTCCAGAGACCTAACCTGAAACAACTCGGTCTGACCCGAGCGAAAACACTCGGGTCAGGCTAGCTAAACAATCAGTAATAACTGAGATATATAATAATGCGGTACATAAGTAAAACAGTACTTATCCAAAGAGAAGTATATTATGAACCACATGAATATAATGACGATCCCTAATCATCAATAAACAATAAAAATCTCCAAAGAGAAATCAACACCAAAGTGTAGAATAAATAAAATCGCCTCATATCATCGGCGTAGCCAAAGTTATAAAAAGATGCCCATAGGCAATAATCCCAAGAGTGACCAGAGTCTGTAATCAATGCCCAAACAAAGATCGATGCTCCAAAGAGCAATGGGGATATACTGAAAAATCAATGAAATCAAACACTGAAAAGCAGTGTCCATAGACACTGTGAATCCACAAGGTAATCGCACTTACATCGTATGGTTCCATAGAACTAACGCCGAATGGCGGTACTCGAATGGATATAAAAATATCAGATAATACAAGTTTTGCACGTGCACCGACCAGAGTCGTTGTTGCCAAGTACTGTAAAGTTGTGATCGATCACTCGCACAGATGCGGAACGCGCGAAATGGCGAAATCCTTCCTAGAAGGATAAAGGCCCAGAGGCACACGCCGAAAAGTAAACTGCTCCATAGAGCAGGTGTCCAGAGATGGTTGCCCAGAGGCATGGTGACCCAGAGGTCCAGTACTGGCCGCCCAGAGGCAAATGTGTCACTAACTTCTTGGAGAGGAACCCGTAAAGTGTTAACAATGAGTCCCATACCCCACGTTCGCACTAAACGGTTTCCTAACCAATAGCAAGCTCACACTCCAAACAATAAAAAGTCTACCTCATAGCATCGGTAAACTAGACCCAAAGGTCAAAACGATCAATCGAATAGGTCGGGGATTAACCGGAAAGAAAATACACACGGTTTCCATAGGCCGGAGATTTCCTAACCGTTTAAGCACCTTTCCACTTCGCTCGACGTGCTAAAAGTGAGTGTGATATTTTTATTATAGAAAATAATGGTGTAAAACGGATTTATAATTGATTTTCGAAATCACTTTTAAAACGGTCTTTTGAAAGGTCTCCTATTATGGAGTAGTTAATTTAATAATTAAAATAATATTATATAATAATTTTCAAAAGCCATTTTGGAGTGAAAAATCCTTTTAAAACCTTTTTATAAAGCCCGTGTACGAAATCCAGAGACAAATCTCAAAGAAATCGACGAAAACCAGAAAATCATCAAAACTATTCCAAGTGTTTGTAACCATTCAAAAACAGTTGTGAACTCAAGTTCGATAATTTATTTGGACCAGCAAACTATGTCCAAATGTCATGAAAATTTACAGGCATGTAGTCCAACATCCCTACTTTAAGATGCAAAAAGAATTTCTGGATTCCGAGTTGAGACGAAGTAGCAGCGACGTCTCAAAGTTGGACCCAGAACAAGATTTACACTGTTTACAAACAGCGACTAGAGTTCAACTTCGACACGAAATTCGAAGTACCAAACGAACTCCAATGTTGTCCAAATTTTCCTGAAATGGAGTTTGGAACTCCACCTTTCTAACGAGACCAAAAACGTCGAATTCCGACTTCCGATGCGAACGTGGCGGCATCGCGGAGTGGCGCTCAAAAGCTGGAAACAGAAGGGATATTTGATTTTCATTCTAAGTGTTTGACCATTCAAAAACTGCTGCGAACCCAAGTTCGGCAATTTATTTGGACCAGCAAACTGAATCCAAATAACATGAAAACTGGTAGGCATATAGTCCAACATCCCTACTATAAGATGCAAAAAGAATTTCTGGAATCCGAGTTGAGACGAAGTAGCAGCGACATCTCAAAGTTGGACCCAGAACAAGATTCACACTGTTTACAAACAGCAACAAGAGTTCAACTTCGACACGAAATTCGAAGTTTCAAACGAATGCCGATGATGCCTAAATTTTACAGAGATGGAGTTCGAAACTCCACCTTTCCAACAAGACCAAAAACGTCGAATTCCGACTTCGGATGCGATCGTGGCGGCATCGCGAAGTGGAGATAAAAAAATCTGGAACAGGGTTTAAAAAAAATTATTTATTATTTTTTTTTCTTTTTTTTTTCTCGGGCTGCACCCATGGTGCAGCCCAGGTCCAGCCCCAGCCCAACTGGGCTGGGAAACAGACCCAGCCCGGGCAGGCTGGGTGCTTCAAGGCCCCAGCCCGCCTGGGCTGGGGACCAGACCCAGCCCGGGCGGGCTGGGTCCTGCAAGGCCCCAGCCCGCATGGGCTGGGGACCTGACCCAGCCCTGGCGGGCTGGGTCCTTACCCAGCCCGGGCGGGCTGGGTCCTCCAAGGCCCCAGCCCGCCTGGGCTGGGGACCTGACCCAGCCCGGGCGGGCTGGGTTGGGGGGGGATGTGTGCCAGCCCACTAGGGGCTGGCCTGTTCCTGGCTAGCCCAACTGGGCTAGCCTACTGTGTCTGGGTTCAACCCAGGTCTGTTTTGGGCATTCAGATCAGTTTTCAGTCTAATTTCAGCCTGCACATTTCCAGCCAACTTAATATGCAGTTTTTAGTGATTTAGGGGTGTTTTTTTCAAGTTTTGGCATCAAATTTTCACCAAAATTATCTAGCAATTATCACTAATAGGTATAACTAACAATAATTACTAATAAATAGTAATTACCAATATTACAACTAGCATTAATTACTAATCAATAGTAATTACCTTAATGAAGCAAATGATCAAATAGTTAGAGTGCAACAATCAAAGTAAGCCAAACTCTTCCAAAGCAAAAGATCAAGCCACTTCAAGGACCCAAAATCAACAAAAAACAATAATTACAACAAGATGAAAGAGATAAAAAAAAAGAGGATTAAGGAGGATTAGATAATAAGAGAGAGATTGTCTTACCTTTTTTTTTTCTTTAAAATTAAGCTAATCAAATTATGAAGAGAAGGAGAAGGAGCTTCTAAATGGAGGCCATTATTTTGTTTAGATCTAGGTTTTAGGAATTTATGAAGAGGAGGAGGGTTAGGGTTATGGGTTTAAGATATTATATAGGAGGGGGTTAGGCTAATGGGTCATGATAAGGGGTTTTAAAACCCATTAGGACTTAGTTTATTTTCTAATGTTATCATGTAAACAAAAATCCTAACAAGCATCCTAGTTTTTAATTAAAACCATGTAATTGTCTCATTTGACCCATTAACCCATAATCACTTTTTATTTAAAAATTCCCCATTTCAACCCAAAATACTTTAATTTACAAATCAATTGCAAAATTTAAATTCTCAAAATTTTGTTTAGCTCCCTTTTCAACTTAAAATCATAATTTTAATTTATTATTCGGTAATGCAACCTCAGGGTTGTTACACAACATCAACACAATCCTATTATTTCCGCTGCATTTGGGGTGTTGACCAAAATTTCCCCAACATGTTCATATTTTGAAAAAAATAAAAACTGATTGATGTCAATATAAAATTTTGGCAAAAAATAGATTTATTTATTTCTTTGTTCAAAGCTTAATTTATTTATTTTCCTTTATAAAATATTTCCATTTATATTTCAAAAAAAATTAATTTGGCTTGTGAAAACAAATAAAATCATATAACTTGGGTTATTAGTTCGTATAAATATTATTTTATCTTTCTAAAAATAGATATATTTATAATTATATTCAAAAAAGATAAATTTACTTATCGATTTTTCATAAAGATAGAATTCGTTTTCTTTTATAAGAAGTATAAGATTCATTAATCTTATAAAAAAGATAAATTGATTTTTAGTTTAACAAGATAAACTAAAAATGAAAAATAAATTCAACAAGTTGATTTATTTAACCTTTTCTAATAGAAAATCATTATCCACATATATTGAATTATCCTTTTTTACTTTAAAAAGTAAATCTATACATTTATATTTTTCTTAAACAAAAAGATAAATCAATATTATTCCTAAAAAAGATAAATTCATTTATCTTTTTATATAACCTAAGTAGCGATAGAGTTAGGGGTATGCCCTAGGAACAATTATG
The DNA here is from genome assembly GCA_030737815.1 of Allium fistulosum. Taxonomy (NCBI): domain Eukaryota; kingdom Viridiplantae; phylum Streptophyta; class Magnoliopsida; order Asparagales; family Amaryllidaceae; genus Allium; species Allium fistulosum. Next base: position 411,994,420 of record CM060903.1, on the reverse strand, counting down.
TAATTGTTACATATGTCCAACTCGATATCCAATCTTGTTCAAAATAAAAGGTGGTTTTTTTATATTGTATACTTCATATAATATGTTGTATTAATTAATTAATTTAATAAAGTATATTTAATAGAAAATCATAAATGATATGTTTTGTGATAGTAGTTACAACATGTTGTAACCATGAATGATTTGTGACAATAAAATAAACATATCATTTTAAATATTCCTAGTCAAGATGTATTGAGGCTAGCTGGATATTGATACATCCGTTGGGACTAGAGTATGTTACACTCTCTAAATATTGGGTCCCGTATTACTCATGACTGCTTGAGGCACCAAGGGTTACATATTGATAGTTATTGGATAACTATGGAATGACTCACTCGATAATTTTTTGTTGGTTAATATAACCAAGGTCAGACAGAAAAGGTCGATGTGATAAAATTACATAGTTCTCTTAACTTGAGAATACTACTGATCTTCAATATGGAAGCTCCGCTTTGATAATAATTAAATCATGCCACGATGTCCATCGAATGACTATAGTTGGATTGAGTGAAAGCATTGAAAGTAAAGCACTATTCAAGAGAGGATTTGTCCCCTTAGTTATATGAGGTTAGTATCATGATCAACTGAAGTCAACTCAAAGTCAAAGTCTCTGGTCAGAGCAATTCAATTAATAATGGACAATATTGGAATTTTGACCATTACCAAATTCCATAAGTCCAAAATGATATAATTAGTGTAAATAATTATCACTATCGGGTAATGCTTAACAAAGTAAAATAAGATTTTACTGAAACCAAGTAAGCGATAAATTTGGCCAAAATATCACACCACGTGCTAAGTGACGTATAAATGTTTATTTGAATTATTCGATATTAATCACTACCAGATTTACACCTAAGAGTCACACAACCAAAATATTGGATGCTCCTTTTCCCACCCGATTTAATTAATTTGTAATTATTATAAATTAATTAATATTTATGAAAAATTAATTATAAAATTTATTTGATGTGTGTTGAACAATATTAAACAGTGTGTTTATAATAGTTATAAATATACTGATCGATATGCGATATCGTTACGCGTTTAAATTGGATTTGAATGCAGCGTTTATTATTCGAGGTTGAAATAGTTTGTAGCCTGGAAGAGGGCTTGTATAGCCGGCTATAGGAGGGATATATGAGAGGCGGCCATATATTAATATGGTGAATGGTTTTTAAATATGAATAAAGGAGAGAATGGGTGAGAGAAAAAAGAGGATCCAGGTCACTTTTTGCTCTCTTATCTTTCCATTATATAAGCCATTTCTCCCTCACATAAGTAATGACTTTTTGGATCCTCCATTTTTCAAAACTAAGGCAGACCATGCATTCCTTTAAGCCCCAAAAATCAAAACACAAAATCAAATAAAATTTGCTTGATTCGAACGTCGGTGGTTAGGCAATTCGGGAGCTAGCAACTTCAGAATTCGATTGGATTCAAGGAGTTCCATTCTTCATTTCTATATGTATGTACTAGGCTTTGGTGAAAGTTATATTTTTGACTAATGCTAAATTATTTATTATATCATATATATATGTGTTGGTTAGCAACTATAATGAATTCGTATATCGATATGTTGTCACATTTGGTTGGTTGGATATATCTATGTATATATGATTAAATGTTTTTACAATGCATTATATTACTCAAAACGTAGTGATAAAAAATCATTTTGAAATTAAATTATATACATATGTATAAACAATTTCTGTTTTAAGTAAAACTAGTATATAGAATATAATACTACATAATACATATTTAATATTTAAAATAAAAATAATAAAATTAATTTTTTGTAACGTACAAAATGCTCTAATGCTCTTGTATTTTAAAAAAGTATTTATTTAAACCACACATATTTTGAATACCTTTTATTTAACATAAAATTTGTTTATGCAACTAATATATATATATATATATATATATATATATAATACAAGTATAAAATTATATACAAAATATATCATCATTTTATTTTTGGAGTATATAAAGAAAATTAAATTATTTTTGAGTTTTCCATACGGAAACTAAAAGTAAATTAATTAATTAATAGTTTAAAATTAATAATAATAATAATAAATTTAATTTCTGAGCTGGGAGCAATATATATATATATATATTATATTATATATATATTATGTTTTGTAAATATTTATTATATATATATATGTATTATATATGTATGTTGTTGTTTTAAAAAAATCAGCTTTCGATCCATGTATATAATAATTATATATATTTATATTAATTTATATTGTATTTTAATATTAAAATCATTTTGTAATATAATTATATTTTGTGTACACACACACACACACACATATATATATAATCAAGTGCATTACTAAATATTAATTTATAAGTACCTTTTTATGATGTACATACATATATATATATACATACATATATATATATATAATATTATTCATATACACATATATATACACATTTAGCCAAAATATTTGTATTCAAGAGGGGCTAACATGTCTGCTGTGATGTAAATCCCAACATCTATACACAAGCAAGTTAAACCATGTATACTTTGTTATGTTGCACGTGAACGTACATACATATGTGTAAATAATACATACATACATATATTATAACATAAAAAATAAATCTTATTTATAAAATAAATAAACTATTGATTTTATTTAAAATAAAATTTTGGGAAGTTCTAAATAAATATATACTACATAGCCAATTAAAGATCCAATAATGGAAATTGTTTTAAAAGGTTACCCAATTACTCCATTGTGGGCTAGCCCAATTCCAATAATGGTATCATAGCCAAATAGCCTATGCAGTCTAAATTTGCAGTATTATGACTAACTTATTGAAGCCTACCCATATTGTAGAGTGTCCAGAAAAGTAGTGTCTAAAGTTGGTTTGGGTAACCTAGTACTCTACCCTACCTAGCTACTAGCCTGGTTCGAAAGGGTAAGGTAAGCCTAAAGATTATCCCCAATATAAAGGTCCAAACTGATTTGGGCCTTTGACTAATTTTTAAAATTTGTTTTGAAATTACAATAAAAAATTTACTTTTAAATTAATTTAAATTTGTGACGACCGCCCATGACCCCTGCACCGAATCTAGAGATAGTGCGCTGTAAAGTGTGCCAGGCGATCATGGACGATTGTCAAGGTAAGATTTAAAACGAAAGAATCTATCGTATTACTCACAGCGCATGGACAAAATACAATAGAACATATGTATAGTGAAGCTTTACAGAACAAAATGACATCATATAAAACTCCATAATAGTTGAATACAAGCATCCACATAGTCAATACATCCAGCCTCACTACATATCTCTCAGAGAATACAAAACAGCGGAATATCCAGTACATATAATAAGAAGATAATATGCAATCCTCCAGCTCGTCTTCGATATCAGCATCGTGAGAAGAGAACAGCACCTGTCACCTGTTACCTAGTCTGCCCGTCCCAAAATGGACGAACAGCCCAAGGCAATAAGAATTAAAAACATAAAGCCTTGAGTCAGACAACAGTCTTAGTGAGCAGTAAATTAACTAACAACATACCAAAAGAGCATAAAGGAAAAGGAATAGGAATACAACCCTCCCACTCCAACCTCATTCTACAGTGATAGCCCCCAGACACACACTAAGCAGAAGCAAACATAGCAGAGCATACAATTTAAAGTAAAGCAATTGTCACTCGAGTCAAGAGCGATGTTTTCCAAGTACAAATCCCAAGGTCTAAAACCAAGGTCAGATAAGCACCCAGGAAATACCGCTCTTGAGACCGAATGACGATACAACCAAACATCCATGACTCGGCTATCACTGTTATCTTTGTTGCGATATCACCGTTAATTGAATGACCGGCACATTCTTTCAGCCGTCCGTCAAGGGCTAATGGTAACCCCGGTTCTAGACATAACTCCCGCACGTCATCGTGACCCGTGCCTAGGATTATCGAATCTACCCAGAGTACTCGACCATCAACTTAGTCTTTTGGGCGTCCCCATGTACTCTTGCTTAGAGCATGCTAGAACCTTCAACAACGATGAGATCTCAACCTCCTAGTCATCCTCCTCGACGACTATTGCCATACTAGCTCAAGCGCCTCTCGAGCATCCATTATCCTCAACTCGAATCATATCACCGAGTTATCAACATGCTTGGAATGATCCCGCCTGGATTAGACCAAGTCTTCATCATATGATGCCTCGCTTCATTACATCCTCGCAAAGCTTCATCTCAACTTCACATCATCAAATCTATGCATAGGAGCTTCATCATCCCGCTACATATGCCACGAGCAGCTTTTCCAATTCAAGAGCCTTTCCCTTAGCTTTTGAACCACCTTCGATCTAAATCTAGTCATCAATCATCTAGTTCATAACAAGCAATCAAATCAAACATCAATCCAAGCAATCAAGCATTCAAAAATGATCTAAGTAGACAATTATAACAATAATGGCATTTTCGTAATTAAAGAGTTGAAAGTCCAATAAGCATGAAAACATGGATTATATCTCTATAAACTTGATGAATGAACTTGCATAGGTTAACATATGATAAAATGGATGTAACATCATCATGAACAATGGATCTATATGGATCTACACATAGGATGAAGAAAATGCATGGAAATCACTATTTTAACACCAAATCGAGCCAACAATCCGATATACTCCTTTGGATCCGTGTGAGAGATAATCACCACTCACCAAATCACCTAAACAAACCCAAATCAACACGCTTCAGATCTGGACAGCGAAGGATGAAGCTTGATCTATCACAAATCCGCTTCAAATGAAGAAATCTCTCTTGAAAAGATGAAGATCTTCAATCTAAGCTCTTGAATCTTCAATCTTGATCTTCGATTTGGATGGAAGGAAGCACTATATTAGAGTGGAGAAAAGAAGTGAAGAAGTGTAGAAGTCGAGCTCTCAAAATGGCAGCACTTCGTCGCTTCAAAATCCGGATCCCAAAAAGTGAGAACAACCCCTCCTATTTATAGCTGAAAACTGCCTAAGTCGTAACTCGGCTATCTCCTTAAGTCGCTGCCGACTTAACACTATGCCGACCTACGACCTAAAAACCCCTACGACTTAACAGAGCCTCCGACCTAACCCTTAGCCAACAACTCCGACCTAACAGACAAGCCTACGACTTAACATGCGCGCGACCTAACTTATTCGAGCTACACGACCTAATATACGCGCGCTCCTTCCTAAGTCGCCTGGACGACTTAACAACTTAGCACCATTCGACTTAACACTTATACGACTTATAAACCTTGCGACCTAACAACTCAGCAACCCACGCGACCTAACAGTCTTCGACCTAACGACTTAGCCTATGCGCGACTTAACAATCTCGCGACCTAACTCTTAAGCCAATACGCGACCTAAGACTTAGCCAATACAACAAGATTCTAACCCCTTAGGTCGTCCAACGACTTAACTACTAAGTCGCTAACCTGCTATCCCAACTCCTCTAGGTCGTTGCCGACCTAACTATACTAAGTACATCCTATAGGTCGCTCGAAACCTTAACTCGCCAGAAACTCTTAAGTCTCCTATCTCTTAGGTCGTCTACGACCTAAACCCTTAAACATCTACGCGACCTAACATAAGTCGCGAACAAACTGGGATACGACCTATCTACTAAGTCGTCTAGATGACTTAACTATCCAATACTTCACTTAGGTCGCTCACCACATTCCTTAGGTCGTTGCCGACCTAACCATGCTAACCCGGTAACCACTAGGTCGCTAACTCCACTAGGTCTGCCTACCCTTAAGTCGCCATCCTTAAGTCGGTCAGTTCTTTAGGTCGTTAACTCTTTAGGTCGTTAACTCGCCCTGCCGACCTAATACTTAACCAAATCCTAGGTTGCATAATTTTATAGGTCGCTCCAACTAACCCACGACCTAACACTAACTCGCCGAATCCCTTAACTCGGTCACGACTTAGCTCTTAGGTCGTTCACGACCTAGGACTTAGACAAATTGCCTAACAATCTGAAATGACTTAAAAATGCAAAAATTCCAGATTTGACGAACTTTTCGATCCGTGAGAAATACGGGTCGTTACATTCTCTCCCCCTTAGGAATTTCGCCCCCGAAATTCCAAGCAAACAAAGCAATCAAAGACTATTCTGTACGCCTACCATTCATAGCAATCAACAAACCATGCATCCAATTCTAGCTTAGCGTACAGAATTCTAAGACTTAGAACAAGTTACAATATCGCGAGATGACACGACACCTTAGGATCATACCTTGAAGAGTTCAGGATGAGCTGCCTTCATCCTCTCTTCCACTTCCCACGTACAGTCGTTATCATCATCACTCCATTGTATCTTGAGCAACTTAACTACCTTCCTCCTAAGCTGTTTCGTGTCGGTTTCAACAACACGAAGCGGCTTACGAGGTCTTCCATCAACTGGATCAACTTCTAAGTCTTCACAGCTATCAGCAGAAACAACTGTATTCGAGTCGTGCACATACTTCCGTAGATATGATACATGAAAAACATTGTGCACACCCGACATCTTTTCAGGTAACTCCAACCTATAGGCGAGCTTTCCAATTCGCTCGATAATCGGAAATGGTCCAACAAATCTCGGAGTCAATTTACCTTTCTTCCCGAATCGGATAAAATTCTTCAGTGGAGAAATCTTCACAAAAACCATATCTCCTACGTCGAATTCCAAATCCTTCCGACGCTTATCAGCATAACTCTTCTGACGGTCTTGGGCTGCCTTCATTCGTTGCCGAATGATCTCTATGCAATCTGAAGTCTGACGAATCATCTCTGGCCCAAGCATCAGCTTTTCTCCAGTTTCCAACCAACATGTTGGAGAGTTACACGGTCTTCCATACAATGCCTCATATGGTGCCATACCAATACTTAACTGGTAACTGTTGTTGTACGCAAACTCCACCAAATGAAGGCGATCTTCATATCCCGATACATCTTGCTTCCACCTGGATGAATTGTCAACTTCGAGTGATGACTTTCCTTCAGAACTTCACTCCTCAATTCATCTATATCGGGAACAACTAGTCGTCCTTGCTTCCGAAGCCAACCCTCTCGATCGACCTCGAATCCTTTATCCTTTTCTGGATCCAACCCAGATTCCAATTCACGGATAATCTTGACAAGCTTACCATCTCGCTTTTGGCTCTCACCAATCCTTTCCACAAGAGTGGGTCTTATTGATAAGTTTGCCAACATCTCAGGTTCCAATTCGCATCTAGGCCTGAAGTCAAACCCAGCTAAATACTCGAGACTCTTCCATTCTGAAAACATGGCTCCCAATCCTGCATGTCTTCGACTTAACGCATCTGCCACTGCGTTACCTTTTCCCGGAGTATAAGCTATACCAAAATCGTATGATGCCAAAAACTCTAGCCAACGTCGCTGCCGAAGATTCAAATCCTTTTGGGAGAAAAGATACTTCAACGACTTGTGATCCGTAAACAACTCGAATCGAACTCCCAACAAATAATGCCTCCACATCTTCAGAGCAAATACAATCGCCGCTAACTCCAAATCATGAGTCGGGTCATTCCTTTCATGCGGCTTTAGTTGTCGACTGGTATACGCAACAACTTTATCCTTCTGCATCAACACTGCTCCAAGTCCAGTACCACATGCGTCGGTGTAAACCACCATCTCATCATTCCCACTAGGAATAGTTAAAACAGGAGCACTCGTCAGTCGCTCTTTCAGGATTCCGAAAGCTTGCTCACACTTAGCATCCCAACTGAACACTTGGTTCTTTTTCGTTAATCCTGTTAACGGTGCAGCTACCTTGGAGAAGTCCTTGATAAACCGTCGATAATATCCTGCTAATCCAAGAAAACTTCTCACCTCTGATGCATTCTTAGGTCTAACCCAATCCTGGATTGCTGCCACCTTAGCGGGATCAACCGCTATTCCATTTCCGGAAATCACATGGCCTAAGAACCTCACTTCACTCTTCCAGAAGTGACACTTTGAAAACTTAGCCTTCAGCTGACGTTTCCGCAAGATTTCCAAAACAATACGCAAGTGCGTCCTGTGCTCTTCTTCCGTTCTGGAATAAATCAGAATACCATCCACGAACACAAGTACGAACTTGTTCAACTGATCTCTGAACACTCTATTCATAAGATCCACAAAATATGCTGGCGCGTTAGTCAATCCAAACGGCATTACCAGCCACTCAAAGAAACCGGATGGTGTCCTAAAAGCAGTCTTCGGCACCCTATCCTTAGCCACTCTCAACTGGTGAAATCCTGTTGCCAAATCCATCTGAGAAAACACCTTAGCTTCGTGAAGCTGATCAAACAAGTCATCTATTCTCGGCAATGGATACTTGTTCTTCTTAGTCACCTTATTCAGCTCACGATAATCGACGCACAATCTCAACGACCCATCTGCCTTAGTTGCAAACACAACTGGTGCACCCCACTCGGACACACTACGCCGAATGAATCCTTTCTGCAAAAGATCATCAACTTGCACCCTCAACTCTTGCTGTTCCCTAGGCGCCATCCGCCTAAGAGGCATCACAACAGGTCTGGCTCCTTCAACTAGATCTATACGAAACTCGATCTCTCTATGCGGCGGCAACCCTTTGACTTCGTCAAAGACATCCTCGAATCCATTTGCGATTGGCACTAAAGACAGTCCATCCCGTGGAACAACTAGCGAATACATGAAGCTCATGAAGACGCCTTCCTCATGCTTACATCGTATCACAATCTTTCGCCCTTCCACATTCTCGACTGTCACCTCCAGCCTCTCACAGTCAACCTTAGCCGCATACTTCCTAAGCCAGTCCATACCCAAAATAATTCCGGACCCCGCAAAGTTCAGAACAAAACAATCACAAACAAAAGAGCAACCATGACTCGACACAACTAGACCACGGCATAACGTACACAAACAAGACGAACCCCCAACTGGATTAGTCACAACCAATGGCCTATCAACAATATCCGGCTTCAAACCTAACCGGCCTACTAGTTCATTACACACAAACGAATGCGACGCTCCAGTATCAAACAGAACTCTAACTGGAACACCACATAGGAAAAGAATACCTTGAACAACCACACTCTTTCTCTTCTCTTCAGCAGTAGGAGCTTTCGAAGACGACGGAACAGCTCCTAAAGCATAAGCCTGCACAATCTGCTTGTCCCTACTCGGTTCTGGACAATTCTTCCTGAAATGCCCTGGCTTGTCACAGTTGTGGCACTTCGCCGGCGCCTTCGGATTCTTGCAATCCTTGGAGAGATGGCCTTTCTGCTGACAGTTGTAGCAAGTCACTTCGCCTTTCGGCTTCTTCTGACCATCCTTACCCTTCTGCTGCTGCTGCTTCCTCTTCTTGTTTCTACCCTGCTGGGGTTTAGACTCTTCCCTAGTCACAGCAACAACAGATCCTTCCTTAGGAAACAGATTCTCATGTCTGAGAGCTTCCTCCACAAGCTTCCTAAATGAATCGTCCAAGTGATCCATCAATCTGGGAGCCTGTACTTGATCCCCAACATCTACTGATGGCCCCGGGGCTGACATCCTTCTCCTAATCGAAGTCATCATGGTTTCGAACATAGCAACATAATCAGCAGCCCCTTCAGTAGCACGGCCTTCCCTAGCAGCTGGTTTCCCTTTTTGACTCATTCTCAATATCTATAAAAAGGAATGATTAGAACATCTAGAGAAACAACTGCATAAAGGACTCAAACCTACTAAGCTACTATATTATATATAGTAATCATCCATCAAAATACAATTACGTCTCTCATACGTAGTTACTTCAGCGAGCGTTGGGTAAAATCGATCAACCAATGCTCTGATACCAAATGTGACGACCGCCCATGACCCCTGCACCGAATCTAGAGATAGTGCGCTGTAAAGTGTGCCAGGCGATCATGGACGATTGTCAAGGTAAGATTTAAAACGAAAGAATCTATCGTATTACTCACAGCGCATGGACAAAATACAATAGAACATATGTATAGTGAAGCTTTACAGAACAAAATGACATCATATAAAACTCCATAATAGTTGAATACAAGCATCCACATAGTCAATACATCCAGCCTCACTACATATCTCTCAGAGAATACAAAACAGCGGAATATCCAGTACATATAATAAGAAGATAATATGCAATCCTCCAGCTCGTCTTCGATATCAGCATCGTGAGAAGAGAACAGCACCTGTCACCTGTTACCTAGTCTGCCCGTCCCAAAATGGACGAACAGCCCAAGGCAATAAGAATTAAAAACATAAAGCCTTGAGTCAGACAACAGTCTTAGTGAGCAGTAAATTAACTAACAACATACCAAAAGAGCATAAAGGAAAAGGAATAGGAATACAACCCTCCCACTCCAACCTCATTCTACAGTGATAGCCCCCAGACACACACTAAGCAGAAGCAAACATAGCAGAGCATACAATTTAAAGTAAAGCAATTGTCACTCGAGTCAAGAGCGATGTTTTCCAAGTACAAATCCCAAGGTCTAAAACCAAGGTCAGATAAGCACCCAGGAAATACCGCTCTTGAGACCGAATGACGATACAACCAAACATCCATGACTCGGCTATCACTGTTATCTTTGTTGCGATATCACCGTTAATTGAATGACCGGCACATTCTTTCAGCCGTCCGTCAAGGGCTAATGGTAACCCCGGTTCTAGACATAACTCCCGCACGTCATCGTGACCCGTGCCTAGGATTATCGAATCTACCCAGAGTACTCGACCATCAACTTAGTCTTTTGGGCGTCCCCATGTACTCTTGCTTAGAGCATGCTAGAACCTTCAACAACGATGAGATCTCAACCTCCTAGTCATCCTCCTCGACGACTATTGCCATACTAGCTCAAGCGCCTCTCGAGCATCCATTATCCTCAACTCGAATCATATCACCGAGTTATCAACATGCTTGGAATGATCCCGCCTGGATTAGACCAAGTCTTCATCATATGATGCCTCGCTTCATTACATCCTCGCAAAGCTTCATCTCAACTTCACATCATCAAATCTATGCATAGGAGCTTCATCATCCCGCTACATATGCCACGAGCAGCTTTTCCAATTCAAGAGCCTTTCCCTTAGCTTTTGAACCACCTTCGATCTAAATCTAGTCATCAATCATCTAGTTCATAACAAGCAATCAAATCAAACATCAATCCAAGCAATCAAGCATTCAAAAATGATCTAAGTAGACAATTATAACAATAATGGCATTTTCGTAATTAAAGAGTTGAAAGTCCAATAAGCATGAAAACATGGATTATATCTCTATAAACTTGATGAATGAACTTGCATAGGTTAACATATGATAAAATGGATGTAACATCATCATGAACAATGGATCTATATGGATCTACACATAGGATGAAGAAAATGCATGGAAATCACTATTTTAACACCAAATCGAGCCAACAATCCGATATACTCCTTTGGATCCGTGTGAGAGATAATCACCACTCACCAAATCACCTAAACAAACCCAAATCAACACGCTTCAGATCTGGACAGCGAAGGATGAAGCTTGATCTATCACAAATCCGCTTCAAATGAAGAAATCTCTCTTGAAAAGATGAAGATCTTCAATCTAAGCTCTTGAATCTTCAATCTTGATCTTCGATTTGGATGGAAGGAAGCACTATATTAGAGTGGAGAAAAGAAGTGAAGAAGTGTAGAAGTCGAGCTCTCAAAATGGCAGCACTTCGTCGCTTCAAAATCCGGATCCCAAAAAGTGAGAACAACCCCTCCTATTTATAGCTGAAAACTGCCTAAGTCGTAACTCGGCTATCTCCTTAAGTCGCTGCCGACTTAACACTATGCCGACCTACGACCTAAAAACCCCTACGACTTAACAGAGCCTCCGACCTAACCCTTAGCCAACAACTCCGACCTAACAGACAAGCCTACGACTTAACATGCGCGCGACCTAACTTATTCGAGCTACACGACCTAATATACGCGCGCTCCTTCCTAAGTCGCCTGGACGACTTAACAACTTAGCACCATTCGACTTAACACTTATACGACTTATAAACCTTGCGACCTAACAACTCAGCAACCCACGCGACCTAACAGTCTTCGACCTAACGACTTAGCCTATGCGCGACTTAACAATCTCGCGACCTAACTCTTAAGCCAATACGCGACCTAAGACTTAGCCAATACAACAAGATTCTAACCCCTTAGGTCGTCCAACGACTTAACTACTAAGTCGCTAACCTGCTATCCCAACTCCTCTAGGTCGTTGCCGACCTAACTATACTAAGTACATCCTATAGGTCGCTCGAAACCTTAACTCGCCAGAAACTCTTAAGTCTCCTATCTCTTAGGTCGTCTACGACCTAAACCCTTAAACATCTACGCGACCTAACATAAGTCGCGAACAAACTGGGATACGACCTATCTACTAAGTCGTCTAGACGACTTAACTATCCAATACTTCACTTAGGTCGCTCACCACATTCCTTAGGTCGTTGCCGACCTAACCATGCTAACCCGGTAACCACTAGGTCGCTAACTCCACTAGGTCTGCCTACCCTTAAGTCGCCATCCTTAAGTCGGTCAGTTCTTTAGGTCGTTAACTCTTTAGGTCGTTAACTCGCCCTGCCGACCTAATACTTAACCAAATCCTAGGTTGCATAATTTTATAGGTCGCTCCAACTAACCCACGACCTAACACTAACTCGCCGAATCCCTTAACTCGGTCACGACTTAGCTCTTAGGTCGTTCACGACCTAGGACTTAGACAAATTGCCTAACAATCTGAAATGACTTAAAAATGCAAAAATTCCAGATTTGACGAACTTTTCGATCCGTGAGAAATACGGGTCGTTACAAAATTTAAAATTTAATTTTAAATTAAGAAAAATATTATGAATGTTGTAATATAAATTATTAAATTGTTTTTGAAAATTAAAATTAAAGTAATAAATTAAAAAGTTGAATTTAAGATAAAATACATATAATAGAAGTTATAATATAATTTTTCAAAATGTTTGAAAATGTTATAAAATTAATTTCGAAAATATTATTCCTTAATAAGTCTAACAAAATAAATTAATTAAATAAATAAGTTAATTAATTAATTACATATATATGCATACATGCACATATAGTGTTATATATTATGTTGTCTTGAATTGTTTAGGATAATATGAGCGTACGTATGTGTATAAAAGAATTTTCAAAATTAATAAAATTTAATTAAATTTATTTAATTAAATAAATAAATTAAAATTTAATCAATAAACTAAAATACATATATATAAGATATAAGTGTGTTACTATAAATGTTATGGTGTATATATTAAATATATATGTTATAATTGAATAATATAATAATTATCTAAAGTGTTAATTAATTAGATTAGTTAAGTAAGATTTAATTAATATAATGTTATACATAAAATATTATATAAGTTAAATATAGTATAAAAGTTATATAATAGTGTGGAAATTAGGTTGAAGGGCTTCTATTTGCAGGGTAATAAGTTTCAAGGACATCACTTCTGAATAATTAGTTTTAAGGACAATTTACAGCATAATGATAAATTCATTTATCTTTTTAAGTTATACAGGAAAATGATAAATCCTTTTATCATTATTTCTGTATAACTGAAAATGATAAATTCTTTTATCTTTTTCCTGTAAAATGTCCTTAAAACTAATTTTTCAGAAGTAGTGTCCTTGAAACTTATTATCCTGCACAAATAAGCCCTTGAAGTGAAAATCCCCATAGTAAAACTTATATGATATAAATGTATAAACTAAAAGTGGAACAATAAGAATACCAATTGGACTTAATGAATAAATACATACCTATAGTACGTATACCGTGATTTCTGATTTGTCTGACACTTGAATCATGATAGTATTTCATAAGAAATACATTATTCCATAAGTCGATATCACTCTAAGTATAATTTTAAAGATTATAAATCTTTGATATAACGTTGTCCTCTACCATTTATATATTAATAAATTACTTGCATACTCTCTAGTTTTTGAGCAAACTCAAGCTAGAGATGTTATGTGTAGTATTATTAATATATTGACTAAGGGAGTAAGATAACTATATGTATTTGTTGAGCAAACTCAACATACATATACTATACTTAGTCGTCGTGAAATGGTAGGTAAGAGCGAATAATTTATTTCGATTTGTCGAGCAAACTCAAGATCGAAATGAGATTAGGACAGGGAACTAAGGGTCAGGAGATGTATTTTTTAAATCGATAAGGAGTTATCCATCTTTTGTGGTGCTATGACTTATTGAGAAAACTCATGTAACGACCTGGAATTTCGTACACTTCGTATTTAAATATCGGAATTATTTAAATATTTGAATATTGAATTAAATGTTATTAAAATGATTTAATAATCTTTTTAACCTCCTTTTAAATCATAAGTAATGATGGTAAACTTATTTTGGAAAATTGTTTACAAAAACAAATACTTTGAAAAAATATCGATAATGTGACTGAAAATTGTTTTATCGACAAATAGCTTTTTAACCGTCAGAAGTTGTTCAGATTTTTTTTGCATACACTTACTTTCTTAGGAAATCAATTTAATGAAATAAAAATATATTGCACTAAAACCATATGAAGCTTCCTATGCTTATCTAGATAGGTGTGAATAGGATAATGAGGTAAAAATGAGATATTTCAAAAATGAGCAAATAAGGAAATTCCTTAACACTTAAGCTATGTGGTGTAAAGTTTTCATAAAGGTTTTTTGGGGGGTTTGGTTTTTTCTTATTAAATTCCTAAGGCTATATAAGGAGGGGTACACCCATAGGAAATAATCACAAATATTCCTAAGCTTGAGATGAAGTAGGAGGGTTGAAAATGGTGGAAGTGCTTAAGCACTAATCCACTAATTACTCACTAACTTTTTCAAAAGCTAAACAAATCTTCTCTAATCTCTTTTAAACTTTGGCTTTGGGCCTAAGACATCATGGGAAGCATGATTAGCAAGTAATAAGTGGGAGGAGGTGAGAGGAAGAAGAGGATCCATGGATGGGTCGTGAGCTTGGGAAGAGGAGGAAGAAGGTGGTGTCTTTGGTTTGGAAGTGCTAAAGGTAGGACTTTTAGGCTTGTGTTGATGGAAGGAGGTGGTTATTTGGTTCTTGTAGCTTTGTGCTTGGGTTAGGCATGGATCTAAGTGAGTTATCTCATAATCCCATAAGTATATATTGTGTATAACTAAGTAAAGTTAAATTTAAAGTGACATTAACTAAGTAAAGTTATAAACTTTGAACCCATCGTGCTTTTGAAAGAAAACGATAACTTTATAATATATAACTTCACTTCTATTATCCTCTTAAACATGTTTCATGGCCTTGACTTGATGTTTAAATGGTTGATTAACTTGTGTGTTAAATTGAAGTAAGTTTGAAAGTGTTTGAAATAAGAATGGTCGTTATAAGTGCACTTCGGAATATCTTGTTTTTGGGAATTTTTATAAATAAATGAAAAAATATTATTAAGGATTTATTTAAATGACTTTTATGTACCCCAATGTTAGTATTTACTATAAAAATTTAAGTATTAAATTATCTGTTTATGTGGTTAAAACTAGTCACAAAGGTTGTGCTTTTAATGTTGTTTTAACAAGGACTTTTAATAGCACTTATAAATGCTGTAGTAAGTTACTTGTTGTCTTAAGTGTTTAAAATGCAATGTTTTGACTAGTTTTATGTGATTTAAATGGTTTATAAATTCTTTCCTTTATAAATTCTTTTGATAGAAGTTCTTATAAAATGTATTTGAGTATGAGAAAAGAATGGAAGTTTAAATATAGATTTAATGATTATTTATCAATTTTGAAAGTAATGTGCTGCAAAATGTAAAACATGTTTTTAATCAAACTTCTATATTATTCGTTTTCAAGTAATATTATATATATATATTTAAAACCTATTTACAATTATTACTAAAGGATTATTATTATATATATATATATAAGTTTTGACAATGGTAATTGGCTAGGCTTAACACTAATAAGCCGACGAAGTAAACTTATCTATTTGTGAGAGTTAAGATTGATGTCGAGTTGGGACAGAGCAATAGAGCTCTAACCTACTATGCTTCCCTCTTAATCGAGGAATAGGTAAGTGGAAAATGTTAAAAATGTGTTAATTGATTTGATTCCCTATTGTTTATGGAAACCATTAATACTATACTTAACACTAAAAGACGATGAGGTTGACTTACCTATTTGGAGATTCAAGACTGAAGTGTTTAGGCAAGGTTTGGAGCAACCAGTGCCCAAACTTACCTGCCTTCGCTCTTGGTGAGGAATATTTAAGTTGGAATGTCAGAAACGAGTTAAGTGTATGAATCGTGATTTGTATAGCAATCATTTTTAGAACTTGATAGTTTACTAGTTGACTGAATACAAGCTTAGAACTTTAAAGGGAAGTTTTGAAGTTAATGGCATGTATAAAAGCGATTTTGGGTTTATAGTATCGATGTTTGTGCAACATTTCTTTTAACCCATTTAACTATACATTTGAAAAGTAATTGGACCTTTAAAATGGAGTTTTAAAGATAATGGGATGGTAAAGTGATTTTGGGTTTGTTGTAAATAATGTTTTAGTAACATTTGTTTTTAAACCCCGGGATAGTATTTTAAAGTGTTAAAATATGGTTAAATAAGTTTGCAAAATACTTGGATCTTTAAAACAAACGTTTGTAAAGATAGTAACAAGTAGGTAAATGTTTTGGGTTTATTGTGGCAATGTGTTAATCACATTCGTCTTTAACCCTTTTTGATTATACATAGAAATGGAAATAGATCTTTAAAAGAATGATTTGAAGATAAGCAAAAGCGAAATGGTTTTAGGTTGTAGTGACAATGTTTAATTAACATTAGTCTTAAACCTTTTGAATGGATTTGTGAAAGTACTTAGATCCTTAAAAGTGATATTTTGAAGGAAATAATAAGTAATGGAATCTTTTGAAAAGGATAGAAAAAGTAGAATTTTATTAGATAAATGAAGTTTACTAATAAAGTAGTTTTAATTAACAAAAGGATTAATCAAATGGAAAAGATTAAGAGTTACTTAGGTAACTTAATCATACTTTGTGTGGCTTGATTGTGTTTTGGATGATGATAGTGTTTTGTATGTTTATTTGTTTATGGAAAGTAACCTAGATTTGGTTTCCATTTACAAACATCTATCTTGTACCAGATAGTCGATTAGTCAACTATCGAAATTGACAAAAATATGACTTAAGAAGTTAGTGAAAGGCTTCGTGATTTCATACCAGTAAGAACCCCTAGGGAGGAGTATTGGTACGAAACATCTATAGCTTTCACTTACTTCTGAGAGAACCGGGATTGAGTTAACAGAAAAATTCATCAAATGGTTTTGAAGAAATCAGGATCGGTAAGTGTTATACTTATCGAATACCACTTCAAAATCATGAACGTGATCTATGTTTTGGAAGCGGGTGAATAAAAGGAATCTTTATGGAGATTTGAGATCTGTTTAAGATGCTCGAAAACATGTAGTTGTTTATGATCTATTCAGGATGTGGGAATCCATGTGTGGTTCCGAGATCTGTTGAGATATGAGAATCCATGTGTGGTTTCGAGATCTGTTCGAGGTGTGAGGATCTAATTTGGGATTCGTATGTTGATGAAGTGATGAAGACTTGTGTGAAAGATGCCGAACGTAACCTCGACATCGGAAATGGCTAAAGACAGAGTAGGATGCATAACATGGGGTTAGCGACCCATGTCAGGATGTTATCAACTCCATATCTAGAGATATTTATGATTGTTGGTCAGGAGAAGTTGATGATATTTGGTTCACAATGTTCATGTTTATGTTCGCACGCTGGGCCGCTTGTGTTTACCTTATGGTTATTTTATCTAGAAATATACGACGCTCGGAAGGTGGTTTCTGATCCTTGTGCATGGAGATTGGATTCGGCTCCCCAGAAGAGATCTCCATGGAAAATCCAATATGCGAACGTTCCTTATCGGATTTGATTGTACTCCTATTATGCTGGAATGTAATCAATGTAACCATTTCAGCTATGATTAATATTTATATTCTACACCCTAGACATTATTATAGTATCACTGAATTCTCTATAAATGGTTTGGTTATCATAAGGTAAAAACCCGTCTGTGTTTATTGGTGGCATGGTCTTACATGATACCCTTATTTTGAAAGGTTTTAAGATATAGTAATCTTTATGATTTGAGTTTCATACGCTGGTTTATCAAACTGATACGGGTGTTATTTTTTTAATGCTCGGGTCAAACCTGTGTATGATTCCAGATTTAGATTTGGATGCTTTGGAGATTCTGGAGAAGAGTTGAATAATGTTAAGCATTGCTATGTGGTTGTCTCTTTCGTTGCTCGTGTTGGAATTTTGAGGATGAAATATTCTAAGTGGGGGAGAATGTAACGACCCGGAATTTCGTACACTTCGTATTTAAATATCTGAATTATTAAAATATTTGAGTCTTGGATTAAGTTTTATTAAAATGATTTAATAAGCTTTTTAACCTCCTTTTAAATCATAAGTAATGATGGTAACTTATTTTGGAAAAATGTTTACAAACACAAATACTTTGAAAAAAAATCGATAATGTAACCGAAACTCGTTTTATCGATAAACAGCTTTTTAACAGTCAGAAGTTGTTCAGATTTTTTTTACATACACTTATTTTCTTAGGAAATCAATTTAACAAAATAAAAATATTTTGCACTGAAACCATAAGAAGCTTCCTAAGCTTATATAGTTAGGTGTAAATAGGATAATGAGGTAAAGAGGAGACATTTCAAAAATGAGCAAATAAGGAAATTCCTTAACACTTAAGCTATGTGGTGTAAAGTTGTCATAAGGGTTTTGGGGGGGTTTTGGTCTTTTCTCATTACATTCCAAAGGATATATAAGAAGGGGCACACCCTTAGGAAATAATCACAAAAATTCCTAAGCCTGAGATGAAGTAGGAGGGTTGAAAATGGTGGAAGTGCTTAAGCTCTAATCCACTAATTACTCTCTAACATTTTTAAAAGTTAACCAAATCTTCTCTAATCTCTTTTTAACTTTGGCTTTGTGCCTAAGAAATCATGGGAAGCATGATTAGAAAGTAATAAGTTGGAGTAGGTGAGAGGAAGAGGGGGATCCATGGATGGGCCGTGAGCTTGGGAAGAGAAGGAAGAAGGTGGTGGCTTTGGTTTGGAAGTGCTAAAGGTTGGACCTTTAGACTTGTATTGATGGAAGGAGGTGGTTCTTTGGTTCTTGTAGCTTTGTGCTTGGGTAAGGCATGGATCTACATGAGTTATCTCACTATCTCTTAAGTATATATTGTGTGCAAATTATAAAGTTAAAGTGACATTAACTAAGTAAAGTTATAAACTTTGGACCCATCTTGCTTTAGAAAGCAAACGATAACTTTATAATATATAACTTCACTTTTATTACCCTCTTAAACATGTGGCGTGGCCTTGAATTGATGTTTAAATGGTTGTTTAACTTATGTGTTAAATTGAGTAAGTTTGAAAGTGTTTGAAACGAGAATGGTCGTTATAAGTGCACTTTGGAATATCTTGTTTTCGGGAATTTTTATAAATAAATGAAAAGACATTCTTAAGGATTTATTTCTATGATTTTTAAGTACCCTAATGGTAGTATTTACTACAAAAATTTCAAGTCTTAAATCATTTGTTTAAGTGGTTAAAACTAGTCACAAAGATTGTGCTTTTAATGTTGTTTTAACAAGGATTTTTAACAACACTAATAAATGTTGTAGTAAGTCACTTATTGTTTTAAGTGTTTAAAATGCGATATTTTGGCTAGTGTTTCATGATTTAAATGGTTTCTAAATTCTTTTCTTTATAAATTCTTTTGGTAGAAGTTCTTATAAAATGTATTTGTGTATGAAAAAAAGAATGGAAGTTTAAATATAGTCTTAATGATTATTTATGAATTTTGAAAGTAAAGTGCTACAAAATGTAAAACATGTTTTTAATCAAACTTCTAAATTATTCATTTTCAAGTAATATTTTATATATATTTAAAACATATTTACAATTATTTCTAAAGGATTATTTTGTATATTTATAAGTTTTGATAATGGCAATTGACTAGGTTTAACACTAATAAGCCGACGAAGTAATCTTATCTATTTGTGAGAGTTAAGATTGATGTCGAGTAGGGACGGAGCAATAGAGCTCTAACCTACCGGGCTTCCCTCTTAACCGAGGAATAGGTAAGTGGAAAATGTCGAAAACGTGTTAATCGATTTGATTCCCTATTGTTTATGGAAATCATTAATATTATACTTAACTTTAAAAGCCGATGAGTTAGACTTATCTATTAGTGAGATTCACGACTGAAGTATCTAGCAAGGCTTGGAGCAACAATTGTCCAAACTTACCTGCCTTCGCTCTTGGGCGAGGAATAGTTAAGTTGGAATGTTGGAAACGAGTTAAGTGTACGAATCGTGATTTGTATAAGCAATCATTTTTAGAACCTGATAGTTTACTAGTTGACTGAATACGAGTTTAGAACTTTAAAGGGGTGTTTTAAAGTAAATGGCAAGTATAAAAGCAATTTTGGGTTTATAGTATCGATGTTTGTGCAACATCTGTTTTAACCCATTTAACTATACTTTTGAAAAGTAATTGGATCTTTAAAATGAATTTTTAAAGATAGCGGGATAGTAAAGTAATTTTGGGTTTGTCGTAAACAAGGTTTTAGTAACATTTTTTTTAAACCCCGGATAGTATTTTTAAGTGTTAAAATTATTTAAATAAGTTTGCAAAAAACTTGGATCTTTAAAACAAAGATTTGTATAGTTAGTAACAAGCAGGGAAAAGGTTTGGGTTTGTTGTGGCAATGTCTTAATCACATTCGTCTTTAACCCTTTTTGATTATACATAGAAATGTAAATAGATCTTTAAAAGAATGATTTAAAGATAAGCAAAAGTTAAATGGTTTTGGGTTGTAGTGACAATGTTAATTAACATTAGTCTTAAACCATTTGAATCGATTTGTTAAAGTACTTAGATCCTTAAAAGTGATATTTTGAAGGAAATAATAAATAATGGAATCTTTTGAAAAAGATAAAAAAAGTAGAAGTTTATTAGATAAATGAAGTTTACTAATAAAGTAATTTTAATTAATAAAAGGATTAATCAAATGGAAGAGATTAAGATATACTTAAGTAACGTAATCATACTTTGTGTGGCTTGATTGTGTTTTGGATGATAATAGTGTTTTGTATGTTTATTTGTTTATGGAAAGTAACCTAGACTTGGTTCCCATTTACAAACATCTATCTTGTACCAGATAGTCGATTAGTCGACTATCGAAATTGAAAAAAATATGACTTAAGAAGTTAGCGAAAGGCTTCGCGATTTCATACCGGTAAGAACCCCCAGGGAGGAGTATTGGTACGAAACATCTATAGCTTTCGCTTACTTCTGAGAGAACCAGGATTTAGTTAACCAAAAAATTCATCGATTGGTTTTGAAGAAACTGGGATCGGGAAGTGTTTTACTTATCGAATACCACTTCAAAATCATATACATGATCTATGTTTTGGAAGCGGGTGAAGAAAAGGAATTTATGTGGAGATTTGTGATCTGTTTAAGATGCTCGAACACATGTAGTTGTTTGTGATCTATTCAGGATGTGGAAATCCATTTGTGGTTCTGAGATCTATTAAGATATAGGAATCCATGTGTGGTTTCGAGATTTGTTCAAGATGTGAGGATCCAATTTGGGATTCATATGTTGATGAAGTGATGAAGACTTGTGTGAAAGATGTCGAACGTAACCTCGACATCGGAAATGGATAAAGACAGAGTAGGATGCGTAACCTGGGGTTAGCGACCCATGTCAGGATGTTATCAACTCCATATCTAGAGATACTTATGATTGTTGTCCAGAAGGAGTTGATTATATTCGGTTCACATTGTTCATGTTTATGTTCGGACGCTGGGCCACTTGTGTTTACCTTATGGTATATTTTATCTAGAATTATATGATGCTCAAAAGGTGGTTTCTGATCCTTGTGCATGGAGATTGGATTCGGCTCCCCCAAAGAGATCTCCGTGGAAAATCCAATATGCGAACGTTCCTTATCGGATTTTATTGTACTACTATTATGCTGGAATGTAATCAATGTAACCATTTTAGCTATGATTAATATGTATATTCTACATCCTATACATTGTTATAGTATCACAGGATTCTCTATAAATGGTTTGGTTATCGTAAGGTAAAAACCCATCCGTATTTATTGGCGGCATGTGAAGTGACCCACTTCTTTTGGATTGTTATTTTTCAGTGATTTACTGTTGAGATTTTTTTTTTCTTTTCCAAACCAAGTGATCACTTCTTTAATTTCATTTTCCCCAAGATCCAAATTCTTACCAATATAAAAATATTAGTATATAAGTCAATTCAAGTCATTTATATATATGAAGATATATAAATGTTTCCTTGCTTATCAGAGTATTAAAAATTAACAAGGAAAATTCAATCACACAATATTTCTCATTTTTCAGAGAATTGGTGTCACATAGCCATTTCTATTTTTACATTCCCCTTTTTGATCTCAAGCTTGATTAATAATAAATTCGAATATTGCCACTTATAATTTTCTTGCTTACTTCTCAAATTAATTGGTTTCTTGGTTTACAAGCTATACATTTAAATTCCGGAATTCTTTTGTGATTTGGTACTTATCATATGAATTCTGAGGTGATAAACTAGGTTGAAGTCTAAGCAGAGAAAAACAACACATGTGATCAGGGTTTAGACACAACAAGCACAAACCAATCATGACAGACAAAATACATATTTCCTGGTTAACTGAGCAGATAGTCATCACATGAGTGATGGTGTTGTGAGCTACTTTATAAATCACACAACTTCTTATATCTGGAGCTAGAAAAGTGTTGAATCTGGTGTCTTACCACTTAGTATCAGTTTTGAAGCTATAGTATCAGATTTTCCCAACCTAGTATTAGATCAGTAGTTATAGTATCAGAAATTTCCTACCTAGTATCAGTTTTATAGTATCAGAATTCTCCTACTTAGTATCAGTTTTATAGTATCAGATCTCTCCTACTTAGTATCAGTTTTATCAGTTTTATAGTATCAGATCTCTCCTAATTAGTATCAGTTTTATAGTATCATAACTGAAGTGCCTCAAGACTGTCTAGAAAAACATGTTCACATATCAGATTAAATGGCATCTTCTCCTTCAGCATTATCTACTAAAACTATTTCAGAACTTGTTACTTAAGTCCACAGCTCACAAACACATATAACATTTAAGTTTCTTTTTCTTCTTACATACTGTTTTCCAGATATCAAAGTAAAAGACACTCATTAAAATACTTAGAACATATTAGAGTTTTCCTAACTTAATTATTACAAAGACACTGCTACTTCTCTTAAACACTTTAAATTCCTCAAGATCTCCAAATATCCATGCAAGCAAGCAAGCAATTCATGCATCTTTCCCTGCAGCAAAACTTTGAACTGCCTCAATAAAATGAGACACCCCAAGTATTGCAAAGGCAACAAATAGGGTCAGAAATAAATTCTGGTGTGAGTGAAATCAAGTATGCAAAATATCTTGTAAATTCTTAAGGCTATATAGAGAACTTTTCTATTAAATGCTATTCAAATCCCAATTAAAATCTGAGAATGTGTATATTTAAGTTTATCTATAAACATACACCCAAGCATTCATCCACTTACTTCATTCAGTTGTACAAGTACAAAACTCCTATGGATTAACTCCCTGAATTCCATAGCATAATTTCTCTGTATTTTTAAGTTTTATCTACAAACATACATCCAAGCATTCATCCATTCACTTCATTCAGTTGTACAAGTACAAAACTCCTATGGATTAACTTTCTAAATTCCATAGCATAATTTCTCCTTCTCATCTTTTCATTTTGTTTGGTCTGAACTCTTTCCATTGAACACCATGTGTGCATTGCAAAGGGGCTCAGTTCTGTTAACCCTTTACACAAAGGCCTACGGGACTTAAACAAGTCATGCACATACCCATCAACCACCTGCTGATGAGTAGATCAAGGCACTACTCCTAAATTATTTTATAATTTAGAGACCATGCTTATTTATTTCTTTCTGGGGAATTTTTCTTTTGATTCCAGAGATACTCGTATTCTTTCCTTCCTTATATAGGTCAAGAATTATTAAAATCACCCAAAGATCATATCCAGACATACAAAGCATTCATGTAAAATTGCACACCTTATTTCAAAGTCATTTTTGCTTTAATCACATTTTTCTAAAACCTACTTATATTTTTATTTCTAGAAATTTCCATTGCTTACACAAATATGAAGAAGTCATTTGCAAAACTATATTTATTCTTTTACTGTGAACATAGGGAATGGTTTTTGAGAAAAACCCATAAAAACTTATTGGTTTATGATCTGAACAAATCAGCACATATTTGTAATATTGCATTGTTCATATCATTTTTAATATAGACTAGACATAAGCATAAATCTCAATATTCACACTGCCTAATTCTTTTCTTTCATTGATACCCTATTCCACAGTAAAATATTTGATTCATTTTTCATATCAAAACTAGCATATATAAAATCTATTCCTGTGATTAGTGTATTTGTTTGATTATCTATATTTTAAAACAAAAACTGAAACCATCACAACAAGTCAAAACAGATTAAAACCTCATCCAAAAACTCAACCAGAATACCATCCATGATCAACATATTTTCATCCAGAAAATAAAATCAAATAGGAAAAACATAATGTAATGTTTATATAAAATAACTTGGCTGCCCTTAACATGGGTCTTAATGCCTTACAGATCATAAGTGATTAATCACTCACCTTCCTCCTCTCTTCCCCGAGAATGTCTAAGCTTGAAAACAGGGTGAGCTCTCCTTTCTAATTTTTTTAGTGTGTTTCTGTTTTCCCCCAGAGAAAACCTCTGCTTCCCTCTTGATTTAAATCATTTTGCTAGGGTTTTACTAAAGGAAAAACCCATTTTATCCTCACATTACTCAGAGAATTATGTGTGTGTTGTTATGGCTAAATGTGCCATTTTCTCTTGATTTCTATTTCTAGTAAAAGCAGTTGCTTCTCTGCTTTTCTGTGCACATGCTATTTGCATGATCCATCTACACATCATCTTTGTGTGACTCAGATACATTGTATACCTTGTTAGGCCTGAATGGTCCTCTTATATTATTTCAAACCATTTATTTCCTGATTTATTTTTGAGAAGGTGTTTATGCACAATAATACTAAACTGGTTCTCATGCAATTTGGTTATCAAAAGGGCTTTATCATTTTATACTTCTTTGGCTACTCATATCTAATACATATATATTTATTGAAAAAAAATCTCTATCCTCTTATTTATTCATTTCACTTACTCCTAATATTATTATTGTCAGACTATATTTTCTTTTCTTAAATATTCTCATTTTAAAATTATTTTTATCTCAATAATTTGGGTCTTCACATACTCTCCTCCTAAAAGGAATTGTGTCCCACAATTATTCTCTCATACATTTCCATCCAAATGTATACAAAGCATAATTTCAATTGAATGAAATTTCAGAAACTCATTCATTCCAAATCAATCAAACATAAATAAATAATTTTAAGGTCTCATCATAATTTTTAAACATACCTTTAAGTAGAAAACAGATTAGGATATTTATCCTTTATCCTCTCTTCAGCCTCCCAAGTGCAATCATTCCCATCCAAACTCCATTGGATTTTAACTAGTTTAATTATTTTATTTCTCAGTTTCTTTTCTTCTCTAGCCACAATGCCCATTGGTTCCTTTTTATAAACCAGATTTTCTTGAATTTCAACATGTGTAGGAGATTCAAGAATGGACTCTTTATCATGCACCCATTTTCTCAATTGGGATACATGAAATACATCATGTATTTTGCTCAATTCCTCTGGTAACTTCAACCTATAAGCTAAAGTCCCTATTCTTTGAACAATTTCATATGGTCCTACATACCTTGGTGACAGTTTCCCTACTTTTCCAAATCTCAATATTTTCCTCATTGGTGAAACTTTGAGAAACACATAGTCTCCCACCTCAAATTCTACTGGCCTTCTCTTTTTATCTGCATAAGCTTTCTGTCTCTCTTGAGCTACTCTCATTCTTTGCCTCACTAATTCAATTCTTGCAGAAGTTTCTTTTACATGGTCTGGTCCAAGCAACACCCTTTCACCAGCCTCCATCCAACATGCAGGAGATAAACAAGGCTTCCCATACAAAGCCTCAAATGGAGCCATTCCTATAGTGGATTGGTAGCTATTATTATAAGCAAACTCAGCTAAATAAATATGATCCTCCCAGTTGCCTCCAAAATCAAGTATGCATGCTCTCAGCAAATCCTCTAAAACTTTATTAACAATCTCAGTTTGCCCATCTGTTTGTGGGTGGTAGGCTGTGCTTAGGCTTAGTTCTGTCCCCATAGCTTCTTGAAAGCTACTCCAAAACCTTGAAGTAAACAAAGTATCTCTATCACTAATGATAGTCTTGGGGATGCCATGCAACCTCACTATTTCCTTCACAAATAATTGAGCTAGCTTGTGAGCATTTCTGTTTGAACTTATTGGGATAAAGTGTGCTGTTTTTGTGAGTCTATCAACCACTACCCAAATACTATCATTTCCCTTCCTTGTTCTTGGCAAACCATCCACAAAATCCATTGATATACTCTCCCATTTCCAAGTAGGCACTTCCAAAGGTTGCAATAGGCCTGAGGGCCTTTGATAGTCTGCCTTTACTTGTTGGCATGTCAAGCAATTTGCCACATATTTTGCTACTGCTCCTTTCATTCCTGGCCACCAATAATTTCTCTTGAGATCATGGTACATTTTTGTACCACCTGGATGGATAGTATACTTTGTTTTGTGATGCTCATCCATAACTTCTTGCTTTAGTTCCCCTACATTTGGTATGCAGAGTTTCCCCTTTTTCCTTAAGTATCCTTTACCATCTACCTCATAGTTTTCCACTGTCATGCCTTGGGATATCATGTTCTTTTTCTCCTTCAAATTTATATCTTGATTCTGCATTTGTCCTATTTTATCAACCAGTGTTGATTTTAAGGATAAGAGGCTTAATTTACCATATTCAATCATCTTACTGTGTGTCTTATCTGATACACTAGCTTCTTCTTTCACTTCCACCTCACTAAGAATTATCAAATCCTTGAATTCTGCCATCATTAAGCTTGCCAATTTAGCTTGATGTCTACTTAATGCATCTGCTACTTTATTAGCTTTTCCAGGGGTATACAATATATCAAGATCATAGGAAGCTAGAAATTCTACCCACCTATGTTGCCTCATGTTCAAGTCTTTTTGGGAAAACAAATATTTAAGTGACTTATGATCAGTAAACAATTCAAACTTAGCACCCAATAAATAATGTCTCCATAGTTTCAATGCATACACCACAGCAGCTAGTTCTAAGTCATGTGTAGCATACCTAGTTTCATTTGGCTTGAGTTGCCTTGATGCATAAGCTATGACTCTACCATGTTGCATAAGCACTGCCCCCAATCCAGATCCACTAGCATCTGTGTAAACTACTAATTCTTCATTACCCTCTGGCACTTGTAAAACTGGAGCTTCTACCAGTGCCTTCTTTAGTGATATGAAAGCTTGTTCACACTTCTCTGTCCACACATATGGTTGCTCCTTTTTAGTTAACTTGGTCAATGGGATAGCTATCCTTGCAAAATCTTTTATAAATCTCTTGTAATAGCCTGCCATTCCCAAAAATGACCTCACCTCAGTTACTGATTTGGGTCTACTCCAAGATTGCACTGCCATCACCTTATTTGGGTCTACACTAACCCCTTGTTGTGATACAATGTGCCCCAAAAATTTTACTTCCTTCTGCCAAAATGTACATTTAGAGAATTTGGCTTTTAAATCATGTGCCCTCAGTCTAGACAAAACCAGATGCAAGTGCTTTGCATGATCTTCTTCTGATTTTGAATATACTAAAATGTCATCAATAAAAACAACCACAAATTTGTCTAGAAAATCTCTAAATGTTCTATTCATCAAATCTACAAAATATGATGGTGCATTTGTCAATCCAAAAGGCATCACCAAAAATTCATATAATCCATACCTTGTGTTGAAGGCAGTATACTTAATACTCTCTTCCTCCACCTTCATCTGATGAAACCCAGAGGCTAAATCTAGCCTTGAAAAGACCCTTGCTCCATTTAATTGATCGAATAGATCATCAATTCTAGGAAGTGGATATTTGTTTTTAATGGTGACTTTGTTTAATTCCCTATAATCAATGCACATTCTCAAAGTACCATCCTGCTTCTTCACAAATACAATTGGAGAACCCCAGTTTGAACTACTAGGCCTTATGAAGCCTTTCTGCTCCAGTTCTTCCAACTGATGTTTCAATTCCACAAGTTCTTTAGGACCCATTCTAGTTGGCTTCTTGATGATTGGGCTGGCTCCTGGGATTAGCCTTATTTGAAATTCTACTTGCCTATTTTCTGGAACACCTATGACTTCACCAAAGACATCTGGGTATTCATTTATAATTTTTATGTCCTCCAGTGTTAATTCTTTCTCAGTCATGCTACATATGTGGTTACAGTAATTGATTTTAGCAATTTCACTCATAACTATAATATTTTTACCATTTTCTGTTTTCAGAGAAATAGTAAGATTTTCTAAGTTTAAAATTGCTTTGTATTTTCTTAGCCAATCAATTCCTAGAATAATTCCTATTCCAGGATATTTTAGCACAAACAAATCAGAACTAAACATATTTCCACCTATGTTTAACTCTACTCCCAAACATTTAATCCCTAGCATGCAAGAATTACCTAGTGGGCTCTGAATAAACAAGGGATTATCAACTAAATAGCATGTGAGAGTTAATTTATTCACTATGTCTTGGGATATTAGTGAATGTGTTGCTCCAGTGTCATATATAACTGAGATGGGGTGATCTTTAATTAGAAGTATACCTTCCAATTGTCCAGGACTTCCCACTGCAGTTGCTTTTGCTTTGCCCTCAAGTGCTCCTACCTTTGCTCCCTTTTTGAACTCTGGGCAGTTTCTTTTAATATGGCCTTCCTTCCCACAGTTATAGCAGCTAAACAATGCCTTCTTGGCTGCTTGACACCTATTACTCATGTGTCCTTCTTTGCCACAATTAAAACAAGTAACCTTCTTCTTAGCTTCCCCAGTGGCTGCTCCCTCCATTTTCTTATCCATATTCTTTTTGTCATAGGGATGTGCTCTATTTTTCCCCTTCTTTTGATTGGTAGCCCTCATGCTCCTAAATTTTTCCCTTGCATTGTCATGTTGTTCAAAAGAAAGAGCAAGGTCTATGACTTGATCAAATGTTTTATCCTTGTATGGTAACATTGCTCTACTCAGACCTGCATTTAATCCTTGGATAAATCTTGAATTCTTTGATTCTTCATCTCCTATGAGCATAGTTCCATACTTGGACAAACTCTCAAATTTTTGAGTGTATTCAGTCACACTCATTGGTCCTTGCCTCAGCCTTATGAATTCTTCAAGCAATGTTGCCTTAGCTGTTGCTGGAACAAACCTTGCTTCAAGCATTTCCTTGAATTGATCCCATGTTATCTCATTTTCTGGCCTTCCTGTGATGATCACCTCCCACCAATCTAAGGCTGCTCCTTTGAGTCTCCTTGAAGCTATCTGCCTCTTTCTTTGGTCATTAATTTGCATATCTGCAAATATCCTTTCCAAAGTTCTCAACCATGTCTGCACTCCCATAACTCCCTCAGTGCCTTCAAAATCCTTGCCTCCCAAATTTGAAAATGTCTTCAATAACTTAGCTAATTCCTCATGAGGATTCTCTTCCCTCTGCACTGCTCCTTCTCTAAATGCCCTCACCAAATCTTGCAAGTTAACCATTGGTGTTGTATTGGAGGGTCCTGCTCCATGACTTGGTGGTCTTCCTACCATGATTCACTATTCAATTGCATAGCTAGTCAGTCATATTTCTAATTTAATTATTTTTCTGAAATTTATTTCTACTGTGGATGTTTATTTCTATCATTACTATATTTTTTTTTAGAATTTTATCCTTACAAGAAAATTGGATAATATATTTATGCTATGTTTTAATAACATAGCTCTGATACCAACTGAAGTGACCCACTTCTTTTGGATTGTTATTTTTCAGTGATTTACTGTTGAGATTTTTTTTTCCAAACCAAGTGATCACTTCTTTAATTTCATTTTCCCCAAGATCCAAATTCTTACCAATATAAAAATATTAGTATATAAGTCAATTCAAGTCATTTATATATATGAAGATATATAAATGTTTCCTTGCTTATCAGAGTATTAAAAATTAACAAAGAAAATTCAATCACACAATATTTCTCATTTTTCAGAGAATTGGTGTCACATAGCCATTTCTATTTTTACATTCCCCTTTTTGATCTCAAGCTTGATTAATAATAAATTCGAATATTGCCACTTATAATTTTCTTGCTTACTTCTCAAATTAATTGGTTTCTTGGTTTACAAGCCATACATTTAAATTCCGGAATTCTTTTGTGATTTGGTACTTATCATATGAATTATGAGGTGATAAACTAGGTTGAAGTCTAAGCAGAGAAAAACAACACATGTGATCAGGGTTTAGACACAACAAGCACAAACCAATCATGACAGACAAAATACATATTTCCTGGTTAACTGAGCAGATAGTCATCACATGAGTGATGGTGTTGTGAGCTACTTTATAAATCACACAACTTCTTATATCTGGAGCTAGAAAAGTGTTGAATCCGGTGTCTTACCACTTAGTATCAGTTTTGAAGCTATAGTATCAGATTTTCCCAACCTAGTATTAGATCAGTAGTTATAGTATCAGAAATTTCCTACCTAGTATCAGTTTTATAGTATCAGATTTCTCCTACTTAGTATCAGTTTTATAGTATCAGATCTCTCCTACTTAGTATCAGTTTTATCAGTTTTATAGTATCAGATCTCTCCTAATTAGTATCAGTTTTATAGTATCATAACTGAAGTGCCTCAAGACTGTCTAGAAAAACATGTTCACATATCAGATTAAATGGCATCTTCTCCTTCAGCATTATCTACTAAAACTATTTCAGAACTTGTTACTTAAGTCCACAGCTCACAAACACATATAACATTTAAGTTTCTTTTTCTTCTTACATACTGTTTTCCAGATATCAAAGTAAAAGACACTCATTAAAATACTTAGAACATATTAGAGTTTTCCTAACTTAATTATTACAAAGACACTGCTACTTCTCTTAAACACTTTAAATTCCTCAAGATCTCCAAATATCCATGCAAGCAAGCAAGCAATTCATGCATCTTTCCCTGCAGCAAAACTTTGAACTGCCTCAATAAAATGAGACACCCCAAGTATTGCAAAGGCAACAAATAGGGTCAGAAATAAATTCTGGTGTGAGTGAAATCAAGTATGCAAAATATCTTGTAAATTCTTAAGGCTGTATAGAGAACTTTTCTATTAAATGCTATTCAAATCCCAATTAAAATCTGAGAATGTGTATATTTAAGTTTATCTATAAACATACACCCAAGCATTCATCCACTTACTTCATTCAGTTGTACAAGTACAAAACTCCTATGGATTAACTCCCTGAATTCCATAGCATAATTTCTCTGTATTTTTAAGTTTTATCTACAAACATACATCCAAGCATTCATCCATTCACTTCATTCAGTTGTACAAGTACAAAACTCCTATGGATTAACTTTCTAAATTCCATAGCATAATTTCTCCTTCTCATCTTTTCATTTTGTTTGGTCTGAACTCTTGCCATTGAACACCATGTGTGCATTGCAAAGGGGCTCAGTTCTGTTAACCCTTTACACAGAGGCCTACGGGACTTAAACAAGTCATGCACATACCCATCAACCACCTGCTGATGAGTAGATCAAGGCACTACTCCTAAATTATTTTATAATTTAGAGACCATGCTTATTTATTTCTTTCTGGGGAATTTTTCTTTTGATTCCAGAGATACTCGTATTCTTTCCTTCCTTATATAGGTCAAGAATTATTAAAATCACCCAAAGATCATATCCAGACATACAAAGCATTCATGTAAAATTGCACACCTTATTTCAAAGTCATTTTTGCTTTAATCACATTTTTCTAAAACCTACTTATATTTTTATTTCTAGAAATTTCCATTTCTTACACAAATATGAAGAAGTCATTTGCAAAACTATATTTATTCTTTTACTGTGAACATAGGGAATGGTTTTTGAGAAAAACCCATAAAAACTTATTGGTTTATGATCTGAACAAATCAGCACATATTTGTAATATTGCATTGTTCATATCATTTTTAATATAGACTAGACATAAGCATAAATCTCAATATTCACACTGCCTAATTCTTTTCTTTCATTGATACCCTATTCCACAGTAAAATATTTGATTCATTTTTCATATCAAAACTAGCATATATAAAATCTATTCCTGTGATTAGTGTATTTGTTTGATTATCTATATTTTAAAACAAAAACTGAAACCATCACAACAAGTCAAAACAGATTAAAACCTCATCCAAAAACTCAACCAGAATACCATCCATGATCAACATATTTTCATCCAGAAAATAAAATCAAATAGGAAAAACATAATGTAATGTTTATATAAAATAACTTGGCTGCCCTTAACATGGGTCTTAATGCCTTATAGATCATAAGTGATTAATCACTCACCTTCCTCCTCTCTTCCCCGAGAATGTCTAAGCTTGAAAACAGGGTGAGCTCTCCTTTCTATTTTTTTTAGTGTGTTTCTGTTTTCCCCCAGAGAAAACCTCTGCTTCCCTCTTGATTTAAATCATTTTGCTAGGGTTTTACTAAAGGAAAAACCCATTTTATCCTCACATTACTCAGAGAATTATGTGTGTGTTGTTATGGCTAAATGTGCCATTTTCTCTTGATTTCTATTTCTAGTAAAAGCAGTTGCTTCTCTGCTTTTCTGTGCACATGCTATTTGCATGATCCATCTACACATCATCTTTGTGTGACTCAGATACATTGTATACCTTGTTAGGCCTGAATGGTCCTCTTATATTATTTCAAACCATTTATTTCCTGATTTATTTTTGAGAAGGTGTTTATGCACAATAATACTAAACTGGTTCTCATGCAATTTGGTTATCAAAAGGGCTTTATCATTTTATACTTCTTTGGCTACTCATATCTAATACATATATATTTATTGAAAAAAAATCTCTATCCTCTTATTTATTCATTTCACTTACTCCTAATATTATTATTGTCAGACTATATTTTCTTTTCTTAAATATTCTCATTTTAAAATTATTTTTATCTCAATAATTTGGGTCTTCACAGCATGGTCTTACGTGATACCCTTATTTTGAAGGGTTTTAAGATATAGTATATCTGTATGATTTGAGTTTCTCATGCTGGTTTACCAGACTGATCTAGGTGTTATTTTTTTAATGCTCGGGTTAACCCCGTGTATGTTTCCATATTTAGATTTGGATGCTTTGGAGATTCTGGAGAAGAGTTGGAGTTCTACCTATCGTAGTATTTATTTCCGCTGCATTAATTTTTGTGTATCATCATCATTTGTTTGGATAGGTTGTTATAACTGTTAGGGCTGATTACTGTAACTCTGAGAAACTTTGTATCTTAGGATGACAGTTTATACTGTCTTTTGATATTATATATAATCGTTTCGTTGTGAGATTCTGATATTGTATTCCTTCTTCCTTGTTCTATTTCTTTTTATTTTGACCTAACAATTCGTCTTTCCGGCACTTGGGTACTCGGCACCTGAATACCGTGGATGTATTAGTGTCGATATTTGGGGGTCGAAAAGGCGAGTCGTTACAACTTAAGGTTAGAATTGCAAGACAGATGAGTCCTAACAGCCACTATTGAAGTCGAAATACTTTTATATTTCTTCTCGGGTTTAGTGAAACATAAAAACTAGTGGGAGACTTATTAGATAAATAAAATGGTAACATTTAACCTTTCTAATATTGTAAGAACATCTGTCATATAAAGTTATAGTAATCTACATTGATAAAAATTTTATTAATTAAAATATACAAATGAACTGGATTAATATTGACAAATAGAAATACAAAATATACTTACAAATAAATTTTTGCATATTGACCCATGCAAGCACCTAGGTATACAACCATAAATACGTTCGTAACTTGGTCACGTACGATTTTACTTGCCCGAAACTATGTATTGTCTTCAATGAGTTCTGAATTGTCAAAGCAATACAAGAATATGGATATTCAATTCATATACGATCACATATAGATATTCTACAGTGAGTGATAATAATTCATAATGTATGAAATCTCGATGAAATTAGTTCATTGAAATAAGAAGGTAAAATATAGTGTGAGATCGTGTGTTCAAAATGCTTGATTACAATAATGATCTTGTTGTGTTAAATTTAACACTGAACTAAGGCTACAAGATATATCTAATAATTCGATCACTAAAATGTTAGTTTGATTAGTTTACTTTTGTAAAGAGTCTGTTATGATATTGCAGGAAGGATTTCCTTTGAATGGTCTGATCGTTTAGAAAGAAAATCGAATGTACAAGAGTGGATATAACCTAAAGCACAGTTGGGATAAAAAGAGTGAATGTTCACTTCTGCTTCATAAAGAAACATCAGAGACGTGAATTGTAAAATAATAGTTGATACTTAACTTTGGAATGAAAAATATAATTTTTACTTTGAAAAATGTACAGAAATATGGACTTATTAATTCCAACATATGGTTTTTTTGCAGGACAAGTTATGAACATATGTTGCACTTATTTTTTAGGGATAGTTTGGCTCACATCCCTAACTAGTTTTAAAATAGATAAAACATCCTTCACAACCAACATTTGCGTTTCCGCTCCCTATTTTCAAATTCACGCACGCAAAAAGACCCAAATACCCTTTACGTTTTTAACTTTTCAAACGTGGATAACTTTATTTACAAAAACCGGATCAACATACCGTTTTCACCAAAAATCCATAAATTTTATGATCCTTAAAATGAGATCCATTGTTGATACCAAAAATTTATATTTGTATTAAAGGTGCAATTATTTCAAATATTTGCAGACAATTCAACAAATATTGAACATTTTCGATTTTTTTTTTCAAATTTATAAAAATTGCAAAAAATTGCAGATATTTCTGCAACTATATGGTATAGTTGCAGAAATGTCTGCAACTATTGGGTATAGTTGTAGAAATTTATGCAACCATATTGTATAGTTGCAGAAATATCTGCAACTATTGCATATAGTTGTAGACATTTCTGCAACTATTGCAAATAGTTGCAGAAATGTCTGCAACTATTGTGTATAGTTGTAGAAATTTCTGCAACTATTGCTTATAGTTGCAGAAATAACTACAACTATTGCTTATAGTTGCAAACGTTTCTGCAACTATTGCATATAGTTGAAGAAATGTCTGCAACTATTTGCAATAGTTGCAGAAATTTCTGCAACTATTGCGTATAGTTGCAGACATTTCTACACTATTGCATATAGTTGCACAAATGCAACTATTGCGTATAGTTGCAGAAATGTCTGCAACTATTGCGTATAGTTGCAGAAATTTCAGCAACTATCGCATATATTTGCAGAAATTTGTTGCGATTATTTATAACTGCAAATATTAAGAATATCATATTTCATAAAGAAAACTTGATTTGTCTTCAATTTAATTGCAGTTTTCTATTTAAATCGAAAAATAAGAAGAAGAATTAGAGCTCGCAGTGAAACGCAGGGGTAATTTGGGGAATAAATTGGCGGAAAACATAAATAGGGACGTAGAATATATATTTTTTATGACAGGGACCCGCTTTGAAATTAAGTTCCGTTTTAAGGATGTGTGACTAATTTTCACTATTTTTTAACCGTTCTTTCAACTTCAAACTTTAGAGATATATTCTTCTAAAATGCAGCTTGCACTCTCCTCATAAGGTCTGTAAAGTGGAATGGGACATTATCTTCAAGTCTACTGGATGGAATAATGAACATGGGCTTGCTTTGTCAACTTTGCTAAAAGTATTCATTATCCAAATTTGGAAAGAAGGAATGTTAGAAGTTTTGAAAGGAAGGAAAGTATTTCGGCAACCTTGATAGTTGCATCGAATAAGGCCCTATCTAGGGCTTTTAAAAACTCCAACTTTAATTTTAATGCTTCTTTTATTAACTGTTAGAGTTAGTCATTTAGGCTTCTATTTTTCTGATGTGTGTATTTGTTCCTTTGTATCTTCTTTCTTTTTTCCCTTTTGGAGTGGCTAGCTTGTTAGTTACTCTTGTATTGTATTTTTGTTTTAATTAATAAAACTCAAAGGGCCATTATAAAACCCTTCTAGATTTGCTAAAAAAATGAGAAATACAATTTCTATCACAAAATGTATTTTTAAATAGAAAATTGCTTTCTATAAGATTTATTTCTTTGAACTTAAGATATTTAATCTAAAGATTCTAGACTGTAAACCAATTACGGTAAATGAAATAAATAGTCTATATCAAGTGGTTGAATAGAATTTTGTATTTCATGCACTATTATGTAATAGAAGAAATAGTGGGAGCATGCCATACAA
Source organism: Allium fistulosum (assembly GCA_030737815.1). Classification (NCBI taxonomy): domain Eukaryota; kingdom Viridiplantae; phylum Streptophyta; class Magnoliopsida; order Asparagales; family Amaryllidaceae; genus Allium; species Allium fistulosum. The sequence goes on along the minus strand of CM060903.1, from coordinate 411,957,676 downwards.
CACTTATAAGTCGTATCAAGTTATGAAATTGTTTTTGTAAAACATATCAAACATTATTTATAAAATAATAACTGTTTTTAGCATTGATTGAAAAACAGACATAGTTTTATTTCAATATGACTATTATGAATATTCATTGTAAAATAAAACTATAATAATGTTATTTGAGTTGCATTGGAAAATATAGAAATATATAATTTTATTTGCAATTATTTTGGAATTATATACTAACCCACAGTTTGGAAAAATAATTCTTTGATTATATGATAATGAATCATTTGGTACCAGTGAATTATATCTCTAACAAGAAAGGAAAAGCACCATTGAGTGGGAGCATCATAAGGGTTGATGAACTTTTTCGATTAATACATATAGATGTATGCAATTGTAATTCTAATAATACCAAAACGTTTCTACATATTTCGTTATATTATTTAATGAGTTATCATAGATATGAACATTTGTATTTGATGCACATTTAGTATGCTTATGATAAGATCATAGAATATAAAATGAAAGTAAATAATATAATGTACAGTAGAAAATAAAATGATTCGGTTTGATCGAATAGGTAAGTATCTTGAAAAGAGTTCCGAGCATACCTAAAATGAATAGAGGTTCAATCTCAAAAGTCATTCCTCCATATGTACATAATGATGCATCGATAAGGAGTAACTGAACTTTGTTGAAAAAAGTATGATTAATTGTGAGTGTTGATTTAACTTCTTTCCACGAGTGATGTACTTAAGAGTAGCATATAAGGGCTAAAATTTAATTCAACTAAAGAATAGTTTACAAAATCATACAAGTTAAGGGTTTATAAGTAACCTTAATATATGCTAGACCAAGGAGTTGGCAGGTTGTACGAGTCAAAAAATGCTCGTAATAATTGTTCGTTAGGGATCTTCTATGAATCTCCCTAAAATGAGTTTGGGAACGACTGTCGTTAGATGACCTATTTATGTTTCAAACATAAGTTTCATAAACCAAAATCAAAACAGTTTATATAAGGCAATTCGGAAAGTGTTTATGAATACATGTTCCATTACATCAAGAAACAAATGTTGCTTCATGAAATACCAACTTTGTAGTGAAGGAATTTCTTCTAGAATTTATTGGCGGTAATGTGATTGGATACGATCCAAAGATGTAACTGATTACGGGGGATGAAATGAAATTAACCAAACCTAAATGAACCTAACGTATTAGATTGTCTAATAACTATTCTCGTGTATTGAAAAGAAACTATGAGTTTCCTTTCAACTCAAGAAAGATAATCCTCAACTATCAATTAAACCAGTAAGAGTATTGACTCCACGACATGGTATGATATGCAAATCTAAAGTGGATTCCAAGTACATTATTAAAATATGATTTTGATAGTTGTAGCTGATGGGATATGATTCATTGGCCACGAATGTATCATCTGGAGAAAGAATAATGAAATTAAAATATAAGGAGCAACTGTGATAAGAATAACATCATAAATTTCAATTGTTGAAATTAACTTAAAAGATTCACCATTCGATGTGCTCAAGTTGATTCAGATTTTACTGACAAAATTACCACCTGATATGACTTTATGTTTTGGTACATATGTGTTGAAATGGAAAATTCTAAATAATGATTTAGAATGTACTATTTGCACATTACAACCAAAGTGTCTCGAAGTCGATGGGAGCTATAATGAGTTTGTGCATTTTTGGATATAATCCAAAAAATGACATGAAAGTATCATTCTATAAATATCATAACTGAATAAGTATTTTGATAGAAATATTCAATAGTTTGATTTTTGGTCAAAATATAGAGGAGGTGTGTGTCCATTAGAAAGACCCACTAAAAGGTACATCGATATTCCTAGACTATAAGTAGAAAACATACGGTTGATTGCTAACGATGTACTTATGTTAAAATCAATAATAATTTAGTTGTTTAATACTTGATTAGGATTTTTAAATTATATCTTTATAACAAGTAAAAAAGGATATTAGGAATGTCCCAAATGATATTCAAAGACACATTATTAAAATGTTTAATATAGAACATGTAAGATGGATTCCCTATGTATTGACAACAGGAATTACCATACATGTTGTATTGTCTACACCATCATAATTTGCTTATGTATTTGATGCATGAAGCAAATATTAGATCCAAATTAAGATCACTAAATGGTAGTTTAGAGTATTCTTAAGTATTTATGAAATACTATAGAATTGTTTATAGAAACAATGAACTTCTTATAAAGGATTATCCAGACTTAAACGTCATAAGTGCTATAAATTATAATATGTCAATATTAAATTCATGTTCAAACCTTAATTAAGAAGCTTTAAGTTGGAAATGTTCCAATATTATGGCTGATTTAATGAAAAGGCTAAGTACATTACCTTGAATAACACCAAAATAAAAGTAATGTATAAATATAAATGTACAAATTTGTAACTGGGCTAGGGGTGATCCAAGTATTAAGAATACTACACCATTGTTATATGATAACAATGTATAAATAAGAGCTCACTAGAAGTCGAGAAACATACTCTAAATAGTTCCACATGATAAAGGTAGTTTATCAACATCATAGAGAATTGATTGACAGGGTAGACAATTAAAATACTATAGAAAATCCATTCACGAAGGGTATAACTCGATTAGTTCTTATCAAACTGATCAAAGGGATGAGATAGAGATTAATAATTAGCCCCAAGTACAAGTGGGTGATTGATAGAGTTAGGGGTAAGCCGTATGGACAATTATGTAATTGTTACATATATCTAAATAGGTAACATTTGTAACGACCCGACTTCCTATGCCCAGAAAGTCGCATCATTATGAAGAAAGAAAGGGGTAGAAAATAGAAAAGAAGAGAAGAAAGAAAGAAACAACAACAACGATCTCACAGCGGAACGAATAAATTATATTAATAACATAAACTATTACATAGTTTACAACAATTAACAGAGTTACACAGCATATACATCACTTACTAGACAGTTATAAACATCTGTCTAGACATTACAACTCAAATACAAGACAAGACACTATCACAGATATCAACACAGCGGAATACTATATCTATGAACGCCGAAGCCTCCTGCTCCATTGCTCCTCCAGAATATTCGTCAAAGCTAAACCTGAATCCCTTGGCTACTCGTAAAAATTTGAGTACCCAAGAGTTTATATAAAACAGAAATAAACACTTGGGTCAGACATGGGTCTGGTGTGAGTAACAGGTTAAACTTGTTTAACTTCAAAACCTTTTAAAAGAAAAGGTATCACGTAAGACTCCCCACAAATAAACATGGGTAAGTTTTTACCTTATGCTAACCAAAACATTTGATAGGAAATCTGATTTTTATTATAATAGGGTCTAGGGTTTTCAAGTAAAATATAGAAATAGCTGAAATGCTTACATCTCACATTCCAACATAGTTGGGCACAACTAATACGTACGACACTTATTGGAGTTTGGATTCCATACAATGGCAAGGCTACTGGGGTACCGCCCATCACAGTACGTGGCCTAGATCACCGTACCGAGGAGTACGCCCGCTCCCCTGCAACACAAAGCCGGAACCATCCCTTACTGGATAATTCCGAACAAGATAACCCCGTAGTTGGCGCGACCAACCACACACTAAGCCGAATAAAAAGAAAAGGGACCTCTAGACAGGGATCTATCTTGCTCTCAGTGGGTGCTACCCACGAAGCCTTGCTGCACCTCCCTTGTTTTAGCCATTCCCGGTTGATGAGGCTTGAGGTTACGATTACCTTTAATCAGAACATATCACTTAGAATGCTCATCGTCCGCCTGACGATGTGCTGAAAGCATTCAATCCATACAAGTTCGTTCCGGGTTCGAATGAAACCGAAGGCATTATCTCGTTACACTCGTTTTGGAATCACCCTCATAGTTAACGACAATAACCCTTGCACTCTGAATCTTCATCTTCACTTGAGATTCACGACCTATCGTAAATTTGGATCGATGTGGTATTCGGGTCTCCAGACCTGGAATTCCGGTATACGGAAACCCGATCCCGGTCTCATCGAAATCCAAAACGTATCTTTTAAGGGCCAAGTTGTTTTAAGGTTAAAACAATTCAATTCTTATCTATACTACACACAGATAGATAATTTACAATAGATAATCCATATTATCATCCAAACAGATAATTCATATTATCATTTCAATCCAACCAAACATCTATATCATAGATCAGCACATCTCTTATCAGAGATATCAACAATGCAAAGCATTCAATATCATTCATCCATTCTTAAGTAATGATTTATCATCTCTAATTAATTTAAAGTGAATTAAATTAATTACTTCATCCTATAAATCCTGCTTAATTAATTATTAATTAAACCAATTAATTAATCATTACTCTAAGTATCCATCTAAATTAATCATTCCTGATTAATTACCCTTTAATTACTTTAAGTAATTAATACTTAATTAATTTCACAAATTAATTATCTTAAACCATTCAGTAATTAATCTTTAATTACTTCATTAATTAATTAACTATATTTAATTACATTAATCCTTAATTAATTACAATTAATTAATTACTTTAATCACTAATTATTTATTAATTAATCTTAATTAACCAATCCTTAATTACATCATTAATTAATTAATGATCCTTAATTATTCTTAATTAATTATCTTATTTAAATTAATAATTAATTAGTCACATTTATAAATCACCTTTGATTAATAACATTTAGTAATTAACTACCCTTAATTACTCTTCCATAAATTAATTTCTCCAAAATTAATTATCCTTTAATTAATCCCTTGATTAATTATACAAAAGTAATTAAACTAAAATTACTTTTATTATTAAAAATCTTCTTTAGTTAATTACATCCTCTAATTAACTTAATTACTTTCCTAAGTAATTACTCTTCACTAATTACATTTAAGTAATTATATTTATCACATCTCTAAGTGATTATCTTAAATTAATTTAATTAATTAATTTAACTTAATCAAATTTATTTAATTAATTACCTTAAGTAATTAATTACCTTAATTACTTCCATTAAGTAATTCATTTAAACAAATTCTATAATTGATTATCTTTAAATTAATTAATCTAATTAATTATTAAAATTAACCACATTAATTAATTATTTAATAATCCATAATTAATGACTTCATTAACTATTAATAACTCTTTAATTACTTTTCTTAAGTAATTAACTTAGATTAATTATTATTAATTCCAAATTAATAAATCTTAATAACCAATTTATTAACCTTTAATTATTTAATTAATTAAGTGTTAACCATAACTTAATTAATATTTAATTACTTATTAATTAATTCCTAACCATTAATTAATACTCTAATTTATAATCCTTAATTACAAATTAATCATCCCTAATTAATTAATCTTAATCATAAATAAATTAGTTTAAACCTTTAATTACTTATTTAATTAATCCAAATGATTAATTAATCAAACAAATTAATTATCCATTAAATTTCCTAATTAATTTAATGAACACAAATCTTTAATTACTTTAAGATAAACTTTGTTCTTATTGAAAATCAAGTTATCATTTACAAAGTATTTTAAATTAATTTACTTAAATTTTATCTTCAAAATTTCATTTAAATTTAAAGATTCAAAATGAAAACAAATTATCTTTATCAATGTTTTAAACATCATTTCTAAAACTCTTTTATTTACAAGTTAAAGAAATACTCATCTTATAAAAGAACTTAAAGAATTTAAATTGAATTTACTTTTAAATTCTAACCATATAATATACATTTTAAACAATTAAAATTATTAAAACAATTTAATTTAAAAACTGCTTTTATTTTAAAATCTGAGATACAGATTTATACTTTTCCAGATTAACTTTAGATTTAAACATTCTGTTTTCATATCTCTTTACAAATTTAAATTCTGTTTAAATTTAAAACATACAGGCTTTTAAAAGCCTGGCAACACAAATGTTCACGAGACCCCTAAAATTTACTTCGAGTCGCCTGCCTAAAAACTTCGAGCCTCTCACGCAAACACTTGAAAATCTCAAGACCTTCCTTTGTTAAAACCCAGGCTTCACCAGATATCCCAATCGTGTGCACGTGCACGATCATCAGCGTCAACTCCGGTCATCTTCGACGACTCCACCATCTCGACGTTCATCCCTACACCATATCACGATCGCGATTTCTTCGATCACTGCTCGAATTCGAAATTCGATCACCTCCCAGGCCTGGAACTCATCAGTTCGAATTCGCCAAAGCCTGTCATCACCCAAAGCTCGCCGTTCCGATCATCTGCAGGTCAACCCTTTCGGCCGCGACACCGTCTACGTGACTACTACTCATTCCCAAAAACTCGACGAACTCGATCCACTACAGGGATCACGACGATCGATTCTTCCAAGCTTCATTTTCTAGGGTTAAAAAATTCAAATTCTAAATCATTTCTTCCTCAATGTTTTAATTCGATTTCTAGTAATTTTCCTTATATCCTCGATCATTCCTCCATCACTACCGAAGATTTCAACATCCCAATTTCACTGAGATCATCAAAATTACCAAAAATTCATTTCTAACTTAAACCAGAACTGCTCCTTTAATACTAAACTAAAAATTATGATATTAATGCTAAAAATAATGTTGTAGTTTATGTATTCCATATATAATCCTGAATTTATAAATTACCCAGTTTGGAATTTCACTTTTTTATAATATTGCTCTGTTATTTTTGGTTACAGAGACACTCAGGTTTGAATTTGACTTAATTTTAAATTTTAAACTTTAGTTTATGGTAAAACAAACATATTTTGTTTAAATATTAAATCCAAATTAACACTAGATTATGGGATAATGATTTTATATCAAACTGGAGCCTGGAATTTCAAAATAACAGAGACACACTGATACAAACAACATACACACCTATATACATTCATGTACATGCAGAATCATCTATAAACATTCACATCAAAACAATATTTATCACAGAATTAAGCATGCAACACAATTATACTTAAGTTATTTTAACAAAAATTGTTACTCACATTTATAAAGATGACAGAGCCTATTTTTGAAAACTTGAGACTGGTTTGAACTTTAAACTGGAATGCCCCTTTTGATTTGAGAAGTTGAGTTGTTGAAGCTTAAATTGTTTTAATCTACATGCATGCTTGTTTCCATGTTGAAGAATGAATGCAGACAGTTTGAACTGATTCCAGATTGAAAAAAATGAAGGCAGACAGGTTGCTTTGAATTGATTCTAGAGATGAAAGAAAGTGTTGCAGACAGAAGACTTGATTTTGATTTAGAAACTTGGTTACAGATCTTATGTTTGAGGAATTTCCAGATTTGCCTTTGAAGTGTAGAAATGAATTAAGGCTGAGGATTTGATACTTGCAAATGGAAATGAGATTACAGGGATCTTTGATTTTGGTTGAAAAAGATTTACAGGTTTTTGAAATGAATTGAGAAAATGATATTACTGACTTCAGATTTTCAGTTTTGAATTAGAGAAAGGAGTTTGAGAAGGATTTACTGATCTGATTTTTCAGATTTTAGATTAGAGAAAAAGTTTTGAGTTTCTTGTTTTGAAGAGGAAAAATAGAAAGAATGAAATGAAGATATGCAAATGTTTATATATATGTAAATTTATGATTTTATAAAAATAAAAGAAAAATGAAAATAATAAAGACACTTGTCATTACATTGATTACTTACATTACACATGTTAAGACAAAGCTTTAGATAAAGACACATGTCTTTTAAGTAATTATTCATATATATATTTATTTTTAAATGTAAATAAAATGCCTTTTTCTTATTTATTAAACACTTATCCTATATATAAATTACTTTTTAAAAGAAACAAAACTAACTATATTTATAAATAAAAGTTTATACAAATATTCTAAAATCCAAAACAATTTAAATATCTATTCTTTTGAATTTCAAAACTTAAATTAAATTCAAATCAAATTAAATCCTAAGATTCAATTTAAAAATTAAGTTATATATATATTCATATACAACTACTTATCAATTTAAAATAACAATTCCATAGTCTTTAAAATCCATTCATATTTATAAAAATAATACATTATACTTATTATTTGGAAATAACATATTTGATACTTATTTAATTAGATTATTAAATTCAAATTCAAATTTTATTATCAAGATTATCAAATCAATTTAATTATTTAAACAGATTATTAAATTGATATTGTCCCAAATTTCCGGGATATCACATTCCTCCCCCCTTAGAATAATTTCGTCCCCGAAATTTAAAACAAAGGTAATTTAATAATCTATTTAAATCACAACCATAAATTATCATCCATATGCTAACAACCATAGCAAACAATTCACTCAATCAAACAATTCAAACTATCCAGAAAAATTCTAGATAGAATTTTCTCGAGTTTCCCCAAGTATATATACCGAGATACTCGCTCTACAGAATCCAAACAATCAATACTACTAAGCTATAGAGCTCCTACTCATCTAGATCTACAGAACTAAACAGATATCAGACTACAGACGAGTCTGACTCAACAACCAAATCCTCCAGAACTGCTGGTTCCAAAACCAGAGATAGATCAAACACGTACTCCCTCAGAGATACATAAAACACAATGAATTCCAGTTATCCAAACTGACAATTCAATCCAGTAGATCAAAGCACTTATCCAAATCAAAACACAGAAAATATCCAAAACAACTCGGAGCTGACTTCCCAGACTTACCAAATCTTATAGCTCCCTTTTACCAGAGAAAAACTTCACAACAACGAAGTCTCCAACTTCGAATTCCAAATTCCTCCGTCTCTTATCTACAAAATCCTTCAGACGATCCTGTGCTGACTACAAATCCTTCCTGATCAACTCAACCTTCGCTGATGCTTCTTGAAACAAACAGGACCAAAGATAACTCAATAGAATGATCTCTCCAAGATCTACCCATAATCCAAAACACAACTCTACTCCATCAGTAGATTCCAAACTTACTTCTTCTATCCAGAAATGCACTCCCAAACTGCTTCTGCTGCACCACTCTGATCTGGAGTAGAATGCTGATGAAGAACACAAGAACAAACTGGACAACTGTGATATCCCGGAAATTTGGCAATATCAATTTAATAATCTTTATTAATAATTAAATTGATTTGTTGATTTATTTTATAAATTGACAAGTTTATTCATTTTAAAAGGTTAATAATATTTTAAATTGGCAAATTTATTTCTTTTGAAAACTAATAACATTTTAATTTGGGAATATCTTTTCTAAAATTTTAATTAGGAAGATTTATCTTACTAAAACTAATATAAGTGTTTATATTTATAATGTATATATATATGTATATATATTATAAATAGGGAGTCTTTAATTTAATAAAAGGATAAGTTATCAAATTATAATATATATGTATATATATATTGTTATTTGAAGTTATGTATTAAAATTAAATATGATAATTATAAAGCTAATGTTAAAAGTATTTTCCATTTAGAATATATATATTTGTATATATTGGAATGGAAAGAATATTGAATTTGAATTTAATAAGATGTTTTCAAACTTTAATATATATATAATTTGTAAATTGGTTTAATACTTTTGAAAATGATATTTTAAGATTTAAGTAACAAGAATAATTTCTTATTTATTATAAACATATATTTTAAGTTTTATTTTGGTTAAGGTTTAAATTAAGAAGTTCAATTGTTTTTTTTTAGATTCTTTCCTTCTTAAAATTCAAAATGGTTTGTAAAAATATATATATAGTTAAGCTCAATTTCTCAAGCATATATAAGTATGTTATATTTAATTGATATAAGCATAAGTTATTTTAAATAATTGTTTTTCACATTTGTATATTTATTAAAATCTAAAAGCTTAAATTATAAAAAGAGATAAATACATTATATACTTATAAATATTTCATAAAACATATAAATGTCTTAAATAAATTTATTAAAAACAAGAATAACACTTGTTGGCATATTAGAGTAGTTTAGTGACATTTGTAATTTGCAAACCTATGTGTAAGCTAATTAAAGAGACAAGTGGCTATATTTTAATTTAAGTTTTAAAATAAACAAAATTAGTATGTAAGAAGAAATATCTGTTTTCATTTTTCAGTCTAAGATTATCTTTTCTTCATCTCTCTACTAAATACAATTCGAATCTAAAATCAAAAAGAAAAATGAAAACCTGGAAATCAAAATGCAAAGAAGCAAAATAAATCTGGAAATGAAAATCTGGAAATTCAACTGCAAATCAAAAGGAGATCAAAGGCAACATCAGTTTCAAATTTTCTCAAATACAAATCAGTTTCAAAAATCAACAGCAAGTTTAAATTCAACAAGGCAAATAGAAGTTCAAAATCAAACATGCAAGCCTGGAAATAGAAAATGTTCTCTGTTCTCTGATTTCTGGTGAGTAAATTTAATTTTAAAAACAGTTTTAAAACCTGCTACTATGTCTTGATATGCTAATAAATGTTACAGTAACATGACATGAAATGCTTATTTGAAAATGGAATGAGAATAGATGATTATATAAGAGTTATTATGAAACATTTGTATATATTGATGTTCATGCTCCTCTGTTTAGTTTTCCAGTAAGTAAACTTACTTGAATCTACCTATATATTTTGATGTTTGAATTGACACTGGAAATATATTTTGAAAAATGTTTATTTATTGGTTAAATAGGCCTGCATGCTTGTATATATATGTGAAAATTAGTGTGTGCATGTCTGTATATAATTATTTCCTCTGTTCATTGATAACAGGTTTTAAAACCTGTTAAAAGTTTTCAAATCACTCCACCCAAATGATTTTAGGCTATAATCTATGAGTGGAAAATGTTGGTATATAGGTGATATCATTTTAAAAATTAACTTCAAGTGTTTAAGTTAAATATTTATTTTAAAATGATACATAAACAGTGAAACCTAAAGTATGTTAAAAATTCAAATGTTTTAATTTCATAATTCGATTATATAAATCGACTAGGAATTGAAGATGATGATTTTAGGAAGTTATTTCAGGATTTTTAATATATTAAATTGTGAGAAAAAGAGAGTTGAACGGGATTGTTGTTTTCTTCAATTTCTGGCGATCAATGGGTAGTGAGGTCTCGGGTTTTCAACTGGAGGTGGAAGGAGGTATGGCGAGCTTAGGAAAAATGACTGGAAGTGCTCCAGTTCATTGTGACAACGTGGAAGAGAGGATTTAGGTTTCTAACCCTAAGTTTTGGTCATGTCTGTAAAATGTCGAATTCGATGTCTATACGCGATCGAGTGTCACGAGGTTTTGGGCATGGCTTCGTAGATGGTCAGAGAGGGTGAGGTCGAAGTCTGGGGTCCTCCGGTGGTTAGCGTTGGGAGATCGAGGTGATTTCCGGGCGTTGGTTTTTAAACGTTTGGTCGAGGTAGCTTGATTTTGGTCGATGACGAGATTGGATGGTCTGGGTGGTCGCGAGGCTTGTGAGTGTTGAGGTCGACTTGTAGAAGATCGCGATGGAGGCCGGAGCGCCGCCGCGTCAGTGTGCACGTGCACGAGGTCGCAATTGTATCTGGGTCGGTTTGAATTGGGGAAGAAGATAAGTTTCTCGGGTTGTTTTTCGAAGTCAAAGCATGATGTCTCGAAGAATTGAAATGGATGTGTAGCTCCGAGTTGAGCCGGGTTTATCTCGAGGGTTGCTCGAGTTTGTTGAATCTGATACCAGGTTTTCATGTTTAAAAAGAAAACATGTTTTCAGGTTTTTAAATTTGAAAGTAAATTATTTACCAGATTGGAAAATAAAAGAAATATGAGACAAAGATTTCGATGCAAAGAAAATTAAAGTTTTAAAGTTTAAATTGAAAACTAGTTTAAACTATTACTTATTAATGTTTAAAACATTTAAGGGAAATTATGTTTTATTAACTTTAATTTATCAAGTTAAATGTTTATTTATTTTAAACCTTAATTAACGATTTAATTAAGAAAAGTTAGTTATTAAGATAAGATGTTTTAATGATAATTAAGGCATTTATAAGATAATGTTTTATCTTAAGATAATTAAAGTCTTAATGTCTTGACATTAATTAAGTTAATTAAGGAAATTAGGTATAATTAATTAATTTTAATTAATAATGATTAAGGATTAGTAAGAAATTAATTAAGAGTAATTAATTTATTTGATTAACTTAATGATTAAGTTTGATTTAATTAATGACTAAAGATTAATTTGTAATTAATAAATTAAGTAATTAGAGGTTGATTAATTTGTAATTAAGAAGTACTTAATTAAGTTATTAATTAATAATTAGGTTTTAGTAGTTAATAAATAAGAAATAATTAATCTATAAAGATTAATTAAAGATTAATTAATAATTTAAGATTAATTTATTTATTCTTAAGATTTATTAATTGATAATTAAGGTTTATTAATAAATAATTAAAGAATAAATAATCTGTAAGTAAGGTTAATTAATTTATTTAAGAGTAATTAAGGAATGAATTACTCAATTGTAAATAATAAATGGATGTGATTAATTTAAGTTAAATAAAGATAATCACTTGATAAAGAATTAAGTATGAATACTTAATAAGGTTAAAAAGTGTAATTACTTAGTATAAGTAATTAATGTATAATTACAAGATGTAATTAATTAAAGGATAATTACTTAATGAGAAGTAATTAAGGATTAATTATTTGGTGTAATTAATTAAAGTAACTAAAGGTTAATTACTGTTAAATGGTTAAGAATAATTAATTTGTGAAATTAAGTAAAGGATAATTACTTTATGTAATTAATGAATAATTAATCAAGGATGGTTAATATTTAATGAGTAATTAATTAATTAAAGGTTGTAATTAATTAATGATGGATTAAGCAAGATTAGATAATTAATTCTTAAGTAATTAATTTAATTTAAGTTAATTAAATTAATTATAACATAAGGTTAATAAATTGTTGCTTATGGATGATTGTTTGTGTAGAATATCTAAATTGGATATCTATTGGATGATATGTTATGATATTCTGTGATATGATATTGGATATATCCGTGATAAATGTGTGATATTTATCTATGTTAAATGCTGTATGAATTCAAGTATTGAATTGAATTGTTTTAACCTTTAAACAACTTGGCCTTAAAAGATACGTTTTGGATTTCGATGAGACCGGGATCGGGTTTCCGTATACCGGTATTCCAGGTCTGGAGACCCGAATACCACATCGATCCAAATTAACGATAGGTCGTAAATCTCAAGTGAAGATGAAGATTCAGAGTGCAAGGGTTATTGTCGTTAACTCTGAGGGTGATTCCAAAATGAGTGTAACGAGATAATGCCTTCGGTTTCGTTCGAACCCGGAACGAACTTGTATGGATTGAATGCTTTCAGCACATCGTCAGGTGGACGATGAGCATTCTAAGTGATATGTTCTGATTAAGGTAATCGTAACCTCAAGCCTCATCAACCGGGAATGGATAAAACAGGGGAGGTGCAGCAAGGCTTCGTGGGTAGCACCCACTGAGAGCAAGATAGATCCCTGTCTAGAGGTCCCTTTTCTTTTATTCGGCTTAGTGTGTGGTTGGTCGCGCCAACTACGGGATTATCTTGTTCGGAATTATCCAGTAAGGGATGGTTCCGGCTTTGTGTTGCAGGGGAGCGGGCGTACTCCTCGGTACGGTGATCTAGGCCACGTACTGTGACGGGCGGTACCCCAGTAGCCCTGCCATTGTATGGAATCCAAACTCCAATAAGTGCCGTACGTATTAGTTGTGCCCAACTATGTTGGAATGTGAGATGTAAGCATTTCAGCTATTTCTGTATTTTACTTGAAAACCCTAGACCCTATTATAATATAACTGGATTTCCTATCAAATGTTTTTGTTAGCGTAAGGTAAAAACTTTTCCATGTTTATGTGTGGGAAGTCTTACGTGATACCTTTGTTTTCAAAAGGTTTTGAAGTTAAACAATTTTAACCCGTTTACTCACACCAGACCCATGTCTGACCCAAGTGTTTATTTTCTGTTTTATTAAACTCTTGGGTACTCAAATTTTTATGAGTAGCCAAGGGATTCAGGTTAGCTTTGACGAATCTATGGAGGAGATATGGAGCAGGAGGCTTCAGCATTCGTAGATAGATAGTATTCCGCTGTGTTGGTTGATTTGAGTCTTTTGTTTGAATTGTATCTTGAGTTGTATAATAGACAGAAATTATAACTGTCTATTTTGTTGTATAAGTTGTGTCACTCTGATTATGTAAAGACTATGTAATAGTTATGTGATATATTATATTTTGTTTCGTTCCGCTGTGAGATTCTGATATTGTTTAGTTCTTTCTTTCTCTTCTTTTCTCTTTTCTATCCCTTTCTTTCTTATTAGCGATCCGACTTTCTGGGCATAGGAAGTCGGGTCGTTACATGTGGTATCAGAGCATAGGTTGAGCGAATACCTAAGCTATTGGTTAAGTGAATATCAGAACACTAGGTTGAGTGAATACCTAGGTTCGGAAGGATTGTTCATTAGAGATAGGATCTGTAACAACCTGTTTGAGTCTGAATGTATATATTCGAGAGTGCGTATTTGTTAGTTATATAAAATGGTTTTATATTGTGTTAATTGATCGGTTGAGTGGTATATGGATTCTGGTCAATACGAGTAGCTAACTTTATTGATAGGGATCTCTAAACACTTGAACCAGGCCAACAGACACAATATTGTTTTAAAGAGGTAAATGAAATAATTTTACCCAGAAATAATTTCTATATAAAAAGTATCATTTTAAATATATATATATATTTATTTCTACCTATTTGTTGGGTTACCTGTTCGGGTTTTCCAATATGAGTTATAAAGGTAGATAGGGTGGTAGTGTGTGTAACACAATTACCAATGGTTAGAGTTTGAGTGTTAAGGTTGGAAGTGTAATTGTCGAGACTGTAGACCTAATACTGTCTCGAGTAAACTTTGTTGTGATGTAAAGATTTCATCAATCTCCGAAGGAAACTGTTTAAGTTCGGAGTTTATCTTTGAAGTTGGATGAATAGAGTAGATCTATTGGATGAGCTGAAGCGAGTTATAGTATCTTGGTAACTTCAAGAAGTAGTAGCTGTGTGGTGAGATGCGGTGACTATGGACGCTTCTGAAGATGTTTCTTCTGGAGCAAGTTTGAAGAAGTAGGTCTGCTTCGGTGTTATGGCTGAGTCCAGCGAGGTGTTTCTGTTTGCTTTGAAGTCCGAGTTTCTCGAGGAGTTTTGGAGTAAGAAGTCTTTGGTCTATGGCAGCAGTGCGGCTCGGAGTGTTCTGTGTTGGCAGGAAGTTTCTGTCTGAGCAGTTTTTCTAGAGATGGAGTCCAGAAGCAGCAGAGTGAATCCATTTCTTCGATGAATTGGATAGTTAAGTATAAGCTCTTCTGATTTGTGAAGAGAGAACAGTATCTTTGGAAGTTAGGTCGGGTTGATCGCAAAAGAGACTTGCGATTATTTGAGTATTCTCTTGGTATTATTGGAGATTGAGATTACGTATCGACTTGATTCGTGGAGTTACCGATGGTTCAGCTTAATAGAAGGATGTCTCCGAAAGAAGAATTTGGTGAAGCGGCCCAGGATTCTTTGGAGAGGAATTGATCACACCTAATTTTCTGAAGGGAATTCTACTGGGATGTTTTTGACCAAGTGGAAGGGTTCACTAAGATTTTATGGTTTGGTGAACTGTGGATGATCAAGTTTGTGCTCGAGTTTCTCCGATGGCATTCTCATCTGTTCCAGATCAGAGTTGTGCAGCGAAAGCAAGATAGCAGCTATTCTAGAGTGGAAGCGACCGGGAGTTGCAATTTTCTTGGAGTAGAGGATTTCTATAGGAAATTCAAGTGTATCTCTAAGTATGAAGAATTTTTCAGGATTTGGAGGTAAGGTTGTCAAGTGCAACTGTTTGGCTATTCCAGATAGGAGAAGTAGTTCGAAATGCTCTAATGTTGTGGAGTAGAGTTGTGTTCTGGATTTCGGTGATTTTTGGGAAACCATTTTGTTGAGAAGGATCCGGAAATTGGTTTGATGTTGGTCTAGATTATTTCAGGAAGCATCAGCAAGAGATAAGCTGATCAGGAAGGATGAAGTGACTCAGGATTATCAGGAGAGTTATGCAGTTAAGAATTGATGGAATTTGGAAATTGAAGTTGAAATTTGGGATATTACTTAAGTTTTCTCCGATTAAAGGAGATATAAGATTTGGAAAAATTGGAAAGTAAACTCCGGAAGTATTATGAGATTTTTTTCTGTGTTCTCTGGAGATTAGATTTTGATCCCCAGAATTGAATGGCCAGTTCGGATAACTGGAATTCATTTTATTTCACATATCTCTGAGGAATATGTGTATGATTCATCGAGGGATGGAATCAGCAATTCAGAATGATTTGGTAGTTGAGATGGTTTTGAGTTTAGTCTGATATTTTGTTCAGATTTGTAATCTAGATGGGAAGGAGTTCTAGACTATTGTAGATAGTTAGTTAAGATCCTGTAGAACGAGTATCCCGGTATATATATATACTTGGGGAAACTCGAGGAAATTCTATCCAGAATTTGTCTGGATAGTTAAATTTGTTTGATTAAATTGTTTGCTATGATTGTTAGAGTATGATTGATATGTATGGTTGTTGTTTGAAATTAAAATTTTGCTGGGTTATTAAATTATCTTTGCTTTTAAATTTCGGGGACGAAATTATTTTAAGGGGGGAGGAATGTGATATCCCGGAAATTTGGCAATATCAATTTAATAATCTTTATTAATAATTAAATTGATTTGTTGATTTATTTTATAAATTGACAAGTTTATTCATTTTAAAAGGTTAATAATATTTTAAATTGGCAAATTTATTTCTTTTGAAAACTAATAACATTTTAATTTGGGAATATCTTTTCTAAAATTTTAATTAGGAAGATTTATCTTACTAAAACTAATATAAGTGTTTATATTTATAATGTATATATATAGGTATATATATTATAAATAGGGAGTCTTTAATTTAATAAAAGGATAAGTTATCAAATTATAATATATATGTATATATATATTGTTATTTGAAGTTATGTATTAAAATTAAATATGATAATTATAAAGCTAATGTTAAAAGTATTTTCCATTTAGAATATATATATTTGTATATATTGGAATGGAAAGAATATTGAATTTGAATTTAATAAGATGTTTTCAAACTTTAATATATATATAATTTGTAAATTGGTTTAATACTTTTGAAAATGATATTTTAAGATTTAAGTAACAAGAATAATTTCTTATTTATTATAAACATATATTTTAAGTTTTATTTTGGTTAAGGTTTAAATTAAGAAGTTCAATTGTTTTTTTTTAGATTCTTTCCTTCTTAAAATTCAAAATGGTTTGTAAAAATATATATATAGTTAAGCTCAATTTCTCAAGCATATATAAGTATGTTATATTTAATTGATATAAGCATAAGTTATTTTAAATAATTGTTTTTCACATTTGTATATTTATTAAAATCTAAAAGCTTAAATTATAAAAAGAGATAAATACATTATATACTTATAAATATTTCATAAAACATATAAATGTCTTAAATAAATTTATTAAAAACAAGAATAACACTTGTTGGCATATTAGAGTAGTTTAGTGACATTTGTAATTTGCAAACCTATGTGTAAGCTAATTAAAGAGACAAGTGGCTATATTTTAATTTAAGTTTTAAAATAAACAAAATTAGTATGTAAGAAGAAATATCTGTTTTCATTTTTCAGTCTAAGATTATCTTTTCTTCATCTCTCTACTAAATACAATTCGAATCTAAAATCAAAAAGAAAAATGAAAACCTGGAAATCAAAATGCAAAGAAGCAAAATAAATCTGGAAATGAAAATCTGGAAATTCAACTGCAAATCAAAAGGAGATCAAAGGCAACATCAGTTTCAAATTTTCTCAAATACAAATCAGTTTCAAAAATCAACAGCAAGTTTAAATTCAACAAGGCAAATAGAAGTTCAAAATCAAACATGCAAGCCTGGAAACAGAAAATGTTCTCTGTTCTCTGATTTCTGGTGAGTAAATTTAATTTTAAAAACAGTTTTAAAACCTGCTACTATGTCTTGATATGCTAATAAATGTTACAGTAACATGACATGAAATGCTTATTTGAAAATGGAATGAGAATAGATGATTATATAAGAGTTATTATGAAACATTTGTATATATTGATGTTCATGCTCCTCTGTTTAGTTTTCCAGTAAGTAAATTTACTTGAATCTACCTATATATTTTGATGTTTGAATTGACACTGGAAATATATTTTGAAAAATGTTTGTTTATTGGTTAAATAGGCCTGCATGCTTGTATATATATGTGAAAATTAGTGTGTGCATGTCTGTATATAATTATTTCCTCTGTTCATTGATAACAGGTTTTAAAACCTGTTAAAAGTTTTCAAATCACTCCACCCAAATGATTTTAGGCTATAATCTATGAGTGGAAAATGTTGGTATATAGGTGATATCATTTTAAAAATTAACTTCAAGTGTTTAAGTTAAATATTTATTTTAAAATGATACATAAATAGTGAAACCTAAAGTATGTTAAAAATTCAAATGTTTTAATTTCATAATTCGATTATATAAATCGACTAGGAATTGAAGATGATGATTTTAGGAAGTTATTTCAGGATTTTTAATATATTAAATTGTGAGAAAAAGAGAGTTGAACGGGATTGTTGTTTTCTTCAATTTCTGGCGATCAATGGGTAGTGAGGTCTCGGGTTTTCAACTGGAGGTGGAAGGAGGTATGGCGAGCTTAGGAAAAATGACTGGAAGTGCTCCAGTTCATTGTGACGACGTGGAAGAGAGGATTTAGGTTTCTAACCCTAAGTTTTGGTCATGTCTGTAAAATGTCGAATTCGATGTCTATACGCGATCGAGTGTCACGAGGTTTTGGGCATGGCTTCGTAGATGGTCAGAGAGGGTGAGGTCGAAGTCTGGGGTCCTCCGGTGGTTAGCGTTGGGAGATCGAGGCGATTTCCGGGCGTTGGTTTTTAAACGTTTGGTCGAGGTAGCTTGATTTTGGTCGATGACGAGATTGGATGGTCTGGGTGGTCGCGAGGCTTGTGAGTGTTGAGGTCGACTTGTAGAAGATCGCGATGGAGGCCGGAGCGCCGCCGCGTCAGTGTGCACGTGCACGAGGTCGCAATTGTATCTGGGTCGGTTTGAATTGGGGAAGAAGATAAGTTTCTCGGGTTGTTTTTCGAAGTCAAAGCATGATGTCTCGAAGAATTGAAATGGATGTGTAGCTCCGAGTTGAGCCGGGTTTATCTCGAGGGTTGCTCGAGTTTGTTGAATCTGATACCAGGTTTTCATGTTTAAAAAGAAAACATGTTTTCAGGTTTTTAAATTTGAAAGTAAATTATTTACCAGATTGGAAAATAAAAGAAATATGAGACAAAGATTTCGATGCAAAGAAAATTAAAGTTTTAAAGTTTAAATTGAAAACTAGTTTAAACTATTACTTATTAATGTTTAAAACATTTAAGGGAAATTATGTTTTATTAACTTTAATTTATCAAGTTAAATGTTTATTTATTTTAAACCTTAATTAACGATTTAATTAAGAAAAGTTAGTTATTAAGATAAGATGTTTTAATGATAATTAAGGCATTTATAAGATAATGTTTTATCTTAAGATAATTAAAGTCTTAATGTCTTGACATTAATTAAGTTAATTAAGGAAATTAGGTATAATTAATTAATTTTAATTAATAATGATTAAGGATTAGTAAGAAATTAATTAAGAGTAATTAATTTATTTGATTAACTCAATGATTAAGTTTGATTTAATTAATGACTAAAGATTAATTTGTAATTAATAAATTAAGTAATTAGAGGTTGATTAATTTGTAATTAAGAAGTACTTAATTAAGTTATTAATTAATAATTAGGTTTTATTAGTTAATAAATAAGAAATAATTAATCTATAAAGATTAATTAAAGATTAATTAATAATTTAAGATTAATTTATTTATTCTTAAGATTTATTAATTGATAATTAAGGTTTATTAATAAATAATTAAAGAATAAATAATCTGTAATTAAGGTTAATTAATTTATTTAAGAGTAATTAAGGAATGAATTACTCAATTGTAAATAATAAATGGATGCGATTAATTTAAGTTAAATAAAGATAATCACTTGATAAAGAATTAAGTATGAATACTTAATAAGGTTAAAATGTGTAATTACTTAGTATAAGTAATTAATGTATAATTACAAGATGTAATTAATTAAAGGATAATTACTTAATGAGAAGTAATTAAGGATTAATTATTTGGTGTAATTAATTAAAGTAACTAAAGGTTAATTACTGTTAAATGGTTAAGAATAATTAATTTGTGAAATTAAGTAAAGGATAATTACTTTATGTAATTAATGAATAATTAATCAAGGATGGTTAATATTTAATGAGTAATTAATTAATTAAAGGTTGTAATTAATTAATGATGGATTAAGCAAGATTAGATAATTAATTCTTAAGTAATTAATTTAATTTAAGTTAATTAAATTAATTATAACATAAGGTTAATAAATTGTTGCTTATGGATGATTGTTTGTGTAGAATATCTAAATTGGATATCTATTGGATGATATGTTATGATATTCTGTGATATGATATTGGATATATCCGTGATAAATGTGTGATATTTATCTATGTTAAATGCTGTATGAATTCAAGTATTGAATTGAATTGTTTTAACCTTTAAACAACTTGGCCTTAAAAGATACGTTTTGGATTTCGATGAGACCGGGATCGGGTTTCCGTATACCGGTATTCTAGGTCTGGAGACCCGAATACCACATCGATCCAAATTAACGATAGGTCGTAAATCTCAAGTGAAGATGAAGATTCAGAGTGCAAGGGTTATTGTCGTTAACTCTGAGGGTGATTCCAAAATGAGTGTAACGAGATAATGCCTTCGGTTTCGTTCGAACCCGGAACGAACTTGTATGGATTGAATGCTTTCAGCACATCGTCAGGTGGACGATGAGCATTCTAAGTGATATGTTCTGATTAAAGGTAATCGTAACCTCAAGCCTCATCAACCGGGAATGGCTAAAACAGGGGAGGTGCAGCAAGGCTTCGAGGGTAGCACCCACTGAGAGCAAGATAGATCCCTGTCTAGAGGTCCCTTTTCTTTTATTCGGCTTAGTGTGTGGTTGGTCGCGCCAACTACAGGATTATCTTGTTCGGAATTATCCAGTAAGGGATGGTTCCGGCTTTGTGTTGCAGGGGAGCGGGCGTACTCCTCGGTACGGTGATCTAGGCCACGTACTGTGACGGGCGGTACCCCAGTAGCCCTGCCATTGTATGGAATCCAAACTCCAATAAGTGCCGTACGTATTAGTTGTGCCCAACTATGTTGGAATGTGAGATGTAAGCATTTCAGCTATTTCTGTATTTTACTTGAAAACCCTAGACCCTATTATAATATAACTGGATTTCCTATCAAATGTTTTTGTTAGCGTAAGGTAAAAACTTTTCCATGTTTATGTGTGGGAAGTCTTACGTGATACCTTTGTTTTCAAAAGGTTTTGAAGTTAAACAATTTTAACCCGTTTACTCACACCAGACCCATGTCTGACCCAAGTGTTTATTTTCTGTTTTATTAAACTCTTGGGTACTCAAATTTTTACGAGTAGCCAAGGGATTCAGGTTAGCTTTGACGAATCTATGGAGGAGATATGGAGCAGGAGGCTTCAGCATTCGTAGATAGATAGTATTCCGCTGTGTTGGTTGATATGAGTCTTTTGTTTGAATTGTATCTTGAGTTGTATAATAGACAGAAATTATAACTGTCTATTTTGTTGTATAAGTTGTGTCACTCTGATTATGTAAAGACTATGTAATAGTTATGTGATATATTATATTTTGTTTCGTTCCGCTGTGAGATTCTGATATTGTTTAGTTCTTTCTTTCTCTTCTTTTCTCTTTTCTATCCCTTTCTTTCTTATTAGCGATCCGACTTTCTGGGCATAGGAAGTCGGGTCGTTACAACAACACATCCCAGAAAATCTCAGATAACTCAAGAGAACACTTAGCAATCGCAAGTCACTTTTGCGATCAACCCAGCCTAACTGCAAAGAAAACTGTTCTCTCTTTACCAATCAGAACAGCTTATACTTAACTATCCAATCTATCGAAGAAATGGATCCACTCTACTGCTTCTGAACTCTACCTTCAGAAAAACTGCTCAGCCAGAAAACTTCCTGCCAATGCACAGAATACTCCGAGCTGCACTACTGCCACAGGTGCCAAAGACTTCTCAATCCAAAGCTTCTCGAGAAACTCGATTCCCAAACAGAATCACCATGGTGAACTCAGCCACAACACCGAAACAGACACACTTCATTAACTTGTTCCAAAGAAAACATCTTCGGGAACATCCATAGTCACTGCGTCTCATCACACAGCTACTATTACCTGAGATACCATCACTCGCTTCTGTTCTCCGACAGATCCAACTCTACCCATCCAAACTTCAAAGATGAACTCCGAACCTTAACAGGTTTTCTTCAGAGATCGATGAAATCCTCACAATTGCAAAGTTCACTCGAGACGGTATTAGGTCTACAGTCTCGACAGATACACTTCCAACCTCAACACTCAGACTCCTAATCCTAGATGATAAATTATTATCATCTCAACCAATCTTTACAAATACCATATACATTTAAAATGATACTTTTTTATATAGAAATTATATCTGGGTAAAATTATTTCATCTACCTTTTTAAAACAATATTGTGTCTGTTGGCCTGGTCCAAGTGTTTAGAGATCCCTATCAATAACGTTAGCTACTCGTATTGACCAGAATCCATATACCACCCAACCGATCAATTAACACAATATAAAATCATTTTATATAACTAACAAATACACGCTCTCGTATATATATACTCAGACTCAAACAGGTTGCTACAAATCCTATCTCTAATGAACAATCCTTCCGAACCTAGGTATTCACTCAACCTAATGCTCTGATATTCACTTAACCAAAAGCTTAGGCATTCGCTCAACCTATGCTCTGATACCAAATGTAATGGGACGAGCCAGTGGCGACTGGTAGGCTTTGCAACCATCCCAGACCCACCGTGGCATACAGTGATACCTCGAATTTGCTTTTACGGCCAGCCTCTCGACTCGCAACCAACCCTCACAAGGCCTTTACCTCTCAGGGACATGTAAGGGTAAGAGTCTCCCGTTCGCCACCAAACCGCGAAGCGAGAACCCCCTATCATGCTGTAATGTAGCAAACCCGATCCCAGTCTCATCGAAATCCAAAACGTATCTTTTAAGGGCCAAGTTGTTTTAAGGTTAAAACAATTCAATTCTTATCTATACTACACACAGATAGATAATTTACAATAGATAATCCATATTATCATCCAAACAGATAATTCATATTATCATTTCAATCCAACCAAACATCTATATCATAGATCAGCACATCTCTTATCAAAGATATCAACAATGCAAAGCATTCAATATCATTCATCCATTCTTAAGTAATGATTTATCATCTCTAATTAATTTAAAGTGAATTAAATTAATTACTTCATCCTATAAATCCTGCTTAATTAATTATTAATTAAACCAATTAATTAATCATTACTCTAAGTATCCATCTAAATTAATCATTCCTGATTAATTACCCTTTAATTACTTTAAGTAATTAATACTTAATTAATTTCACAAATTAATTATCTTAAACCATTCAGTAATTAATCTTTAATTACTTCATTAATTAATTAACTATATTTAATTACTTTTTTTTTGGCAAGGCAACTATATTTAATTACATTAATCCTTAATTAATTACAATTAATTAATTACTTTAATCACTAATTATTTATTAATTAATCTTAATTAACCAATCCTTAATTACATCATTAATTAATTAATGATACTTAATTATTCTTAATTAATTATCTTATTTAAATTAATAATTAATTAGTCACATTTATAAATCACCTTTGATTAATAACATTTAGTAATTAACTACCCTTAATTACTCTTCCATAAATTAATTTCTCCAAAATTAATTATCCTTTAATTAATCCCTTGATTAATTATACAAAAGTAATTAAACTAAAATTACTTTTATTATTAAAAATCTTCTTTAGTTAATTACATCCTCTACTTAACTTAATTACTTTCCTAAGTAATTACTCTTCACTAATTACATTTAAGTAATTATATTTATCACATCTCTAAGTGATTATCTTAAATTAATTTAATTAATTTAACTTAATCAAATTTATTTAATTAATTACCTTAAGTAATTAATTACCTTAATTACTTCCATTAAGTAATTCATTTAAACAAATTCTATAATTGATTATCTTTAAATTAATTAATCTAATTAATTATTAAAATTAACCACATTAATTAATTATTTAATAATCCATAATTAATGACTTCATTAACTATTAATAACTCTTTAATTACTTTTCTTAAGTAATTAACTTAGATTAATTATTATTAATTCCAAATTAATAAATCTTAATAACCAATTTATTAACCTTTAATTATTTAATTAATTAAGTGTTAACCATAACTTAATTAATATTTAATTACTTATTAATTAATTCCTAACCATTAATTAATACTCTAATTTATAATCCTTAATTACAAATTAATCATCCCTAATTAATTAATCTTAATCATAAATAAATTAGTTTAAACCTTTAATTACTTATTTAATTAATCCAAATGATTAATTAATCAAACAAATTAATTATCCATTAAATTTCCTAATTAATTTAATGAACACAAATCTTTAATTACTTTAAGATAAACTTTGTTCTTATTGAAAATCAAGTTATCATTTACAAAGTATTTTAAATTAATTTACTTAAATTTTATCTTCAAAATTTCATTTAAATTTAAAGATTCAAAATGAAAACAAATTATCTTTATCAATGTTTTAAACATCATTTCTAAAACTCTTTTATTTACAAGTTAAAGAAATACTCATCTTATAAAAGAACTTAAAGAATTTAAATTGAATTTACTTTTAAATTCTAACCATATAATATACATTTTAAACAATTAAAATTATTAAAACAATTTAATTTAAAAACTGCTTTTATTTTAAAATCTGAGATACAGATTTATACTTTTCCAGATTAACTTTAGATTTAAACATTCTGTTTTCATATCTCTTTACAAATTTAAATTCTGTTTAAATTTGAAACATACAGGCTTTTAAAAGCCTGGCAACACAAATGTTCACGAGACCCCTAAAATTTACTTCGAGTCGCCTGCCTAAAAACTTCGAGCCTCTCACGCAAACACTTGAAAATCTCAAGACCTTCCTCTGTTAAAACCCAGGCTTCACCAGATATCCCAATCGTGTGCACGTGCACGATCATCAGCGTCAACTCCGGTCATCTACGACGACTCCACCATCTCGACGTTCATCCCTACACCATATCACGATCGCGATTTCTTCGATCACTGCTCGAATTCGAAATTCGATCACCTCCCAGGCCTGGAACTCATCAGTTCGAATTCGCCAAAGCCTGTCATCACCCAAAGCTCGCCGTTCCGATCATCTGCAGGTCAACCCTTTCGGCCGCGACACCGTCTACGTGACTACTACTCATTCCCAAAAACTCGACGAACTCGATCCACTACAGGGATCACGACGATCGATTCTTCCAAGCTTCATTTTCTAGGGTTAAAAAATTCAAATTCTAAATCATTTCTTCCTCAATGTTTTAATTCGATTTCTAGTAATTTTCCTTATATCCTCGATCATTCCTCCATCACTACCGAAGATTTCAACATCCCAATTTCACTGAGATCATCAAAATTACCAAAAATTCATTTCTAACTTAAACCAGAACTGCTCCTTTAATACTAAACTAAAAATTATGATATTAATGCTAAAAATAATGTTGTAGTTTATGTATTCCATATATAATCCTGAATTTATAAATTACCCAGTTTGGAATTTCACTTTTTTATAATATTGCTCTGTTATTTTTGGTTACAGAGACACTCAGGTTTGAATTTGACTTAATTTTAAATTTTAAACTTTAGTTTATGGTAAAACAAACATATTTTGTTTAAATATTAAATCCAAATTAACACTAGATTATGGGATAATGATTTTATATCAAACTGGAGCCTGGAATTTCAAAATAACAGAGACACACTGATACAAACAACATACACACCTATATACATTCATGTACATGCAGAATCATCTATAAACATTCACATCAAAACAATATTTATCACAGAATTAAGCATGCAACACAATTATACTTAAGTTATTTTAACAAAAATTGTTACTCACATTTATAAAGATGACAGAGCCTATTTTTGAAAACTTGAGACTGGTTTGAACTTTAAACTGGAATGCCCCTTTTGATTTGAGAAGTTGAGTTGTTGAAGCTTAAATTGTTTTAATCTACATGCATGCTTGTTTCCATGTTGAAGAATGAATGCAGACAGTTTGAACTGATTCCAGATTGAAAAAAATGAAGGCAGACAGGTTGCTTTGAATTGATTCCAGAGATGAAAGAAAGTGTTGCAGACAGAAGACTTGATTTTGATTTAGAAACTTGGTTACAGATCTTATGTTTGAGGAATTTCCAGATTTGCCTTTGAAGTGTAGAAATGAATTAAGGCTGAGGATTTGATACTTGCAAATGGAAATGAGATTACAGGGATCTTTGATTTTGGTTGAAAAAGATTTACAGGTTTTTGAAATGAATTGAGAAAATGATATTACTGACTTCAGATTTTCAGTTTTGAATTAGAGAAAGGAGTTTGAGAAGGATTTACTGATCTGATTTTTCAGATTTTAGATTAGAGAAAAAGTTTTGAGTTTCTTGTTTTGAAGAGGAAAAATAGAAAGAATGAAATGAAGATATGCAAATGTTTATATATATGTAAATTTATGATTTTATAAAAATAAAAGAAAAATGAAAATAATAAAGACACTTGTCATTACATTGATTACTTACATTACACATGTTAAGACAAAGCTTTAGATAAAGACACATGTCTTTTAAGTAATTATTCATATATATATTTATTTTTAAATGTAAATAAAATGCCTTTTTCTTATTTATTAAACACTTATCCTATATATAAATTACTTTTTAAAAGAAACAAAACTAACTATATTTATAAATAAAAGTTTATACAAATATTCTAAAATCCAAAACAATTTAAATATCTATTCTTTTGAATTTCAAAACTTAAATTAAATTCAAATCAAATTAAATCCTAAGATTCAATTTAAAAATTAAGTTATATATATATTCATATACAACTACTTATCAATTTAAAATAACAATTCCATAGTCTTTAAAATCCATTCATATTTATAAAAATAATACATTATACTTATTATTTGGAAATAACATATTTGATAATTATTTAATTAGATTATTAAATTAAATTCAAATTTTATTATCAAGATTATCAAATCAATTTAATTATTTAAACAGATTATTAAATTGATATTGTCCCAAATTTCCGGGATATCACATTCCTCCCCCCTTAGAATAATTTCGTCCCCGAAATTTAAAACAAAGGTAATTTAATAATCTATTTAAATCACAACCATAAATTATCATCCATATGCTAACAACCATAGCAAACAATTCACTCAATCAAACAATTCAAACTATCCAGAAAAATTCTAGATAGAATTTTCTCGAGTTTCCCCAAGTATATATACCGAGATACTCGCTCTACAGAATCCAAACAATCAATACTACTAAGCTATAGAGCTCCTACTCATCTAGATCTACAGAACTAAACAGATATCAGACTACAGACGAGTCTGACTCAACAACCAAATCCTCCAGAACTGCTGGTTCCAAAACCAGAGATAGATCAAACACGTACTCCCTCAGAGATACATAAAACACAATGAATTCCAGTTATCCAAACTGACAATTCAATCCAGTAGATCAAAGCACTTATCCAAATCAAAACACAGAAAATATCCAAAACAACTCGGAGCTGACTTCCCAGACTTACCAAATCTTATAGCTCCCTTTTACCAGAGAAAAACTTCACAACAACGAAGTCTCCAACTTCGAATTCCAAATTCCTCCGTCTCTTATCTACAAAATCCTTCAGACGATCCTGTGCTGACTACAAATCCTTCCTGATCAACTCAACCTTCGCTGATGCTTCTTGAAACAAACAGGACCAAAGATAACTCAATAGAATGATCTCTCCAAGATCTACCCATAATCCAAAACACAACTCTACTCCATCAGTAGATTCCAAACTTACTTCTTCTATCCAGAAATGCACTCCCAAACTGCTTCTGCTGCACCACTCTGATCTGGAGTAGAATGCTGATGAAGAACACAAGAACAAACTGGACAACACATCCCAGAAAATCTCAGATAACTCAAGAGAACACTTAGCAATCGCAAGTCACTTTTGCGATCAACCCAGCCTAACTGCAAAGAAAACTGTTCTCTCTTTACCAATCAGAACAGCTTATACTTAACTATCCAATCTATCGAAGAAATGGATCCACTCTACTGCTTCTGAACTCTACCTTCAGAAAAACTGCTCAGCCAGAAAACTTCCTGCCAATGCACAGAATACTCCGAGCTGCACTACTGCCACAGGTGCCAAAGACTTCTCAATCCAAAGCTTCTCGAGAAACTCGATTCCCAAACAGAATCACCATGGTGAACTCAGCCACAACACCGAAACAGACACTCTTCATTAACTTGTTCCAAAGAAAACATCTTCGGGAACATCCATAGTCACTGCGTCTCATCACACAGCTACTATTACCTGAGATACCATCACTCGCTTCTGTTCTCCGACAGATCCAACTCTACCCATCCAACTTCAAAGATGAACTCCGAACCTTAACAGGTTTTCTTCAGAGATCGATGAAATCCTCACAATTGCAAAGTTCACTCGAGACGGTATTAGGTCTACAGTCTCGACAGATACACTTCCAACCTCAACACTCAGACTCCTAATCCTAGATGATAAATTATTATCATCTCAACCAATCTTTACAAATACCATATACATTTAAAATGATACTTTTTTATATAGAAATTATATCTGGGTAAAATTATTTCATCTACCTTTTTAAAACAATATTGTGTCTGTTGGCCTGGTCCAAGTGTTTAGAGATCCCTATCAATAGCGTTAGCTACTCGTATTGACCAGAATCCATATACCACCCAACCGATCAATTAACACAATATAAAATCATTTTATATAACTAACAAATACGCGCTCTCGTATATATATACTCAGACTCAAACAGGTTGCTACAAATCCTATCTCTAATGAACAATCCTTCCGAACCTAGGTATTCACTCAACCTAATGCTCTGATATTCACTTAACCAAAAGCTTAGGCATTCGCTCAACCTATGCTCTGATACCAAATGTAATGGGACGAGCCAGTGGCGACTGGTAGGCTTTGCAACCATCCCAGACCCACCGTGGCATACAGTGATACCTCGAATTTGCTTTTACGGCCAGCCTCTCGACTCACAACCAACCCTCACAAGGCCTTTACCTCTCAGGGACATGTAAGGGTAAGAGTCTCCCGTTCGCCACCAAACCACGAAGCGAGAACCCCCTATCATGCTGCAATGTAGCAAACCCGATCCCGGTCTCATCGAAATCCAAAACGTATCTTTTAAGGGCCAAGTTGTTTTAAGGTTAAAACAATTCAATTCTTATCTATACTACACACAGATAGATAATTTACAATAGATAATCCATATTATCATCCAAACAGATAATTCATATTATCATTTCAATCCAACCAAACATCTATATCATAGATCAGCACATCTCTTATCAAAGATATCAACAATGCAAAGCATTCAATATCATTCATCCATTCTTAAGTAATGATTTATCATCTCTAATTAATTTAAAGTGAATTAAATTAATTACTTCATCCTATAAATCCTGCTTAATTAATTATTAATTAAACCAATTAATTAATCATTACTCTAAGTATCCATCTAAATTAATCATTCCTGATTAATTACCCTTTAATTACTTTAAGTAATTAATACTTAATTAATTTCACAAATTAATTATCTTAAACCATTCAGTAATTAATCTTTAATTACTTCATTAATTAATTAACTATATTTAATTACATTAATCCTTAATTAATTACAATTAATTAATTACTTTAATCACTAATTATTTATTAATTAATCTTAATTAACCAATCCTTAATTACATCATTAATTAATTAATGATCCTTAATTATTCTTAATTAATTATCTTATTTAAATTAATAATTAATTAGTCACATTTATAAATCACCTTTGATTAATAACATTTAGTAATTAACTACCCTTAATTACTCTTCCATAAATTAATTTCTCCAAAATTAATTATCCTTTAATTAATCCCTTGATTAATTATACAAAAGTAATTAAACTAAAATTACTTTTATTATTAAAAATCTTCTTTAGTTAATTACATCCTCTAATTAACTTAATTACTCTTCACTAATTACATTTAAGTAATTATATTTATCACATCTCTAAGTGATTATCTTAAATTAATTTAATTAATTAATTTAACTTAATCAAATTTATTTAATTAATTACCTTAAGTAATTAATTACCTTAATTACTTCCATTAAGTAATTCATTTAAACAAATTCTATAATTGATTATCTTTAAATTAATTAATCTAATTAATTATTAAAATTAACCACATTAATTAATTATTTAATAATCCATAATTAATGACTTCATTAACTATTAATAACTCTTTAATTACTTTTCTTAAGTAATTAACTTAGATTAATTATTATTAATTCCAAATTAATAAATCTTAATAACCAATTTATTAACCTTTAATTATTTAATTAATTAAGTGTTAACCATAACTTAATTAATATTTAATTACTTATTAATTAATTCCTAACCATTAATTAATACTCTAATTTATAATTCTTAATTACAAATTAATCATCCCTAATTAATTAATCTTAATCATAAATAAATTAGTTTAAACCTTTAATTACTTATTTAATTAATCCAAATGATTAATTAATCAAACAAATTAATTATCCATTAAATTTCCTAATTAATTTAATGAACACAAATCTTTAATTACTTTAAGATAAACTTTGTTCTTATTGAAAATCAAGTTATCATTTACAAAGTATTTTAAATTAATTTACTTAAATTTTATCTTCAAAATTTCATTTAAATTTAAAGATTCAAAATGAAAACAAATTATCTTTATCAATGTTTTAAACATCATTTCTAAAACTCTTTTATTTACAAGTTAAAGAAATACTCATCTTATGAAAGAACTTAAAGAATTTAAATTGAATTTACTTTTAAATTCTAACCATATAATATACATTTTAAACAATTAAAATTATTAAAACAATTTAATTTAAAAACTGCTTTTATTTTAAAATCTGAGATACAGATTTATACTTTTCCAGATTAACTTTAGATTTAAACATTCTGTTTTCATATCTCTTTACAAATTTAAATTCTGTTTAAATTTAAAACATACAGGCTTTTAAAAGCCTGGCAACACAAATGTTCACGAGACCCCTAAAATTTACTTCGAGTCGCCTGCCTAAAAACTTCGAGCCTCTCACGCAAACACTTGAAAATCTCAAGACCTTCCTCTGTTAAAACCCAGGCTTCACCAGATATCCCAATCGTGTGCATGTGCACGATCATCAGCGTCAACTCCGGTCATCTACGACGACTCCACCATCTCGACGTTCATCCCTACACCATATCACGATCGCGATTTCTTCGATCACTGCTCGAATTCGAAATTCGATCACCTCCCAGGCCTGGAACTCATCAGTTCGAATTCGCCAAAGCCTATCATCACCCAAAGCTCGTCGTTCCGATCATCTGCAGGTCAACCCTTTCGGCCGCGACACCGTCTACGTGACTACTACTCATTCCCAAAAACTCGACGAACTCGATCCACTACAGGGATCACGACGATCGATTCTTCCAAGCTTCATTTTCTAGGGTTAAAAAATTCAAATTCTAAATCATTTCTTCCTCAATGTTTTAATTCGATTTCCAGTAATTTTCCTTATATCCTCGATCATTCCTCCATCACTACCGAAGATTTCAACATCCCAATTTCACTGAGATCATCAAAATTACCAAAAATTCATTTCTAACTTAAACCAGAACTGCTCCTTTAATACTAAACTAAAAATTATGATATTAATGCTAAAAATAATGTTGTAGTTTATGTATTCCATATATAATCCTGAATTTATAAATTACCCAGTTTGGAATTTCACTTTTTTATAATATTGCTCTGTTATTTTTGGTTACAGAGACACTCAGGTTTGAATTTGACTTAATTTTAAATTTTAAACTTTAGTTTATGGTAAAACAAACATATTTTGTTTAAATATTAAATCCAAATTAACACTAGATTATGGGATAATGATTTTATATCAAACTGGAGCCTGGAATTTCAAAATAACAGAGACACACTGATACAAACAACATACACACCTATATACATTCATGTACATGCAGAATCATCTATAAACATTCACATCAAAACAATATTTATCACAGAATTAAGCATGCAACACAATTATACTTAAGTTATTTTAACAAAAATTGTTACTCACATTTATAAAGATGATAGAGCCTATTTTTGAAAACTTGAGACTGGTTTGAACTTTAAACTGGAATGCCCCTTTTGATTTGAGAAGTTGAGTTGTTGAAGCTTAAATTGTTTTAATCTACATGCATGCTTGTTTCCATGTTGAAGAATGAATGCAGACAGTTTGAACTGATTCCAGATTGAAAAAAATGAAGGCAGACAGGTTGCTTTGAATTGATTCCAGAGATGAAAGAAAGTGTTGCAGACAGAAGACTTGATTTTGATTTAGAAACTTGGTTACAGATCTTATGTTTGAGGAATTTCCAGATTTGCCTTTGAAGTGTAGAAATGAATTAAGGCTGAGGATTTGATACTTGCAAATGGAAATGAGATTATAGGGATCTTTGATTTTGGTTGAAAAAGATTTACAGGTTTTTGAAATGAATTGAGAAAATGATATTACTGACTTCAGATTTTCAGTTTTGAATTAGAGAAAGGAGTTTGAGAAGGATTTACTGATCTGATTTTTCAGATTTTAGATTAGAGAAAAAGTTTTGAGTTTCTTGTTTTGAAGAGGAAAAATAGAAAGAATGAAATGAAGATATGCAAATGTTTATATATATGTAAATTTATGATTTTATAAAAATAAAGGAAAAATGAAAATAATAAAGACACTTGTCATTACATTGATTACTTACATTACACATGTTAAGACAAAGCTTTAGATAAAGACACATGTCTTTTAAGTAATTATTCATATATATATTTATTTTTAAATGTAAATAAAATGCCTTTTTCTTATTTATTAAACACTTATCCTATATATAAATTACTTTTTAAAAGAAACAAAACTAACTATATTTATAAATAAAAGTTTATACAAATATTCTAAAATCCAAAACAATTTAAATATCTATTCTTTTGAATTTCAAAACTTAAATTAAATTCAAATCAAATTAAATCCTAAGATTCAATTTAAAAATTAAGTTATATATATATTCATATACAACTACTTATCAATTTAAAATAACAATTCCATAGTCTTTAAAATCCATTCATATTTATAAAAATAATACATTATACTTATTATTTGGAAATAACATATTTGGTACTTATTTAATTAGATTATTAAATTAAATTCAAATTTTATTATCAAGATTATCAAATCAATTTAATTATTTAAACAGATTATTAAATTGATATTGTCCCAAATTTCCGGGATATCACAACATTCTTGTTCGAAATAAAAGATGTTTTCTTTCTATTATATACTTGATATAATATGATATATTAATTAATTTAATTAAAAGTATATTTAATAGAAACTCTATAATGTCCCAGAATTTTATCGCTTTGATTTATGAATATTTAATTAATTTTAAATATTCAATTAATGGTTTTTAATAATTAAATAACTCTCTTTTAATTAATAATAGTAATGGTAAACTCATTTTGAAAGTTTGTTTAAAAATAAATAATTCGATGAAAATTGAAAAATGTGACCGAAAATGTTTTTTGGAATTTTTGACATTTCATCAGACAGAAGTTGTTGAAATGTTTTTACACACACACACATATATTTGTACATATACATTTAACAAATAAGAGTTGGTTAGCACCAAAAATATAACTAGCAAATTAATTACTAAAGTAATTAAAGTAAAAAGTAGACTTTTCTTCCTTATTTTAAAATAATAAAGTACAAGTAGTACATGTCATCATGATGGAAGTACATGACCATGTGAAGGGGTGTGGTGTAGATGAGTTGGCACTTCGGAAAATGTATGGAAGAAGTCATTTTGGAGGGGTAATTAAGTCATTTGGCTAAGGGGCATTAAAAGTAATTTGTCATTTTTCCATTTCTACAAAAGAACCACCTTCCACTTCATTTTCCATCTTTATTTCATTTTTACACTTTTGCTCTCTTTTCTTCATTCCTTCTTCACTACTCTTCCACTTATGTTTCATAAAAGAGACCACATCAAAACCACTTCTTTTCTCCACTAACTTCTTGCATAAGCTTGTATACACTTAGTGCACACCACCATCGTCTAAAAAATGCAAACCTGAGTGCCAAATCCCCACTTTGGCCTTGGGCCGTTAGCATATAAGGTTGGGGAGGCCTTTGGACATGAGCATATAGGGAAGGAAAGGCCTTGGCCAAGAGCATCTAGGCTGGAGGCTTGGACATGAGCACTTGAATGGGTAGGGAGGTCTTGGAGCCTGCTTTGGAGGTGAGGGTAGAAGTAAGGTGTGTTGCTTGGTTGTGGTAGCTTCATCCTTGATTTGGAAGTAAGTTAAACTCATTTTAAAATGGTTTTAAGAATTTACTAGATGTTGTAAAATATAAATTGTTTATATGTTGTTTGTACTTGTGTATATTTCTTGTTTGGATTTGGTTCCCGCTTGGTAGCGGATGACATAAATAATTGTTTTTGCAGGAGACGTAAATGACTTGTAAACATGACTATGATGATGTTATATAGCCTTGAGCTAAAACACATAAGGATTAGTAGGGGACTAGCTAAAGCGTATGGATGTCGAAGTGTCTTCATAGCAACTAGGCTGCTATGAAAGCACTTCAAAGAATAGAAATTTTATACAGGAATCCAAAAGTATTCCTCGCTCCATTGATTTAAATTTCATTTATATACGTGTATATGAAGTGTTTGCATGCTATGGTTTGGTAACATTGAATACGACTTGTAAATGATTTGGAATGTTGACTCCTTTGATATGAAAATAAGTGGTAACTTTGTTTAAGTACTATAGTGGTCGCTAAGCCTCTTTTCATATTTGAAAAGTTATTCTTATGGATTTTAATGTCGACTTCAAACTTTTATTTCGAAGTAAAGTGTTTCCATACTTATAGTGGTTTGAAATATAGAAATGTGGTTTAAAATTTATTTTATTTACAAAATAAAGTTTGAAAAGTTATGGTCCATGTAGCAATAATCACTATGGATGCACTTTGGAATGATACGAATTTTGTAAAGTAAAGTGTTGTTCTATTTAGATAAACTATAAAATCTTTTCAAATATGTTTTATAAAGGTTATATAAGTATTTTAAAAGGAGTTTGAAGTTTTAAATATGTTTTAGAATAATTAAACAAGTGGTTTATTTAAAGGAAATTTCTTTACTTTTTCAAAGTCGAATTCTTTTTAAAAAGTGATGATTTTAAGTTATGAGTTGAATGGAAGGTTTAAACTTTGTTTAAAAGTGTTTAAAAGAGGTTTGAAATTTACATAAATGATTTTAAAGGATATTTGATAGAACAAAGCAAGTGTTACTTCTATAAAGAAAAGATCTTATTTTTTCAAATCAAAACTTTGTTTTAAGCAATGATCTTCAAGTGGTGTTTGTATAGAAATTATTAAAACTATGTTTTAAAGAGTTTTTTGAAAATAAATTTTAAAAGAGGAAGAAATCATAGATTACAGCACCATTGTTGTAATAAATGTTTTCCAAGAAAAGGAAGGAGATTATGTACTATAACACTCTTATTATAGTAAATGGTTTCGGGAAGAGTGGATAGAAAGTTTGTTTTATAATACTTTGTTATTGTAATATAGAATTTATGAAGTCTTATACTTGTCATTAAGTTTCGGGGTAGGTAAACTTCTACCTATCCTGAAAGATAAGAATTTTGCTGGGTCAAGGTTTGAGAGGTAATAATACCCCAATTTGAACGGCTTCATTGTTAACCAAAAGAATAGTTTAAGTTTGAAATCATAGATTGATGGTAATTATATAAAGTATTATTACTGTATACGAATTCAGTTACTTATGAAAATTAAGTAGTCCTATACTTGGCACTAAAAGCCAATGAGTAATTGATCCTCAATCTATGGGATCTAGAATCGGAGTGTTTAATGAAGGTAAGGCCAGGAGAAACCAATGTCCCGACTTACCTGGCTTCGTTTCTGGGCATGGGATGAGTAAGTCGAAATATCGGTAATGTGACAAGTGTAGGAGATTTGATTTCCATAAATGCATCTTTATAACTTACAGTGGTATGGAAAGTATTCGTTTCATACTTAACACCAAATTCCAAGGTATGGAAACTCGTCTCTATCTATGAAAATTAAGAATGTATGTTGACGCAAGGATTGTTTTCTAACTTATCCGACTTCATTGTTAATCAAGGGATAACGCAAATTTGAAATCGGAAAGTGGTGGTAAGTATGTTCGGTCTAATTCTCATATGACCCATTTACTTGCACCAAAGTAGGAAAGTGGCTTTAATTAATGAAAGGATCAATTAAAGAGGCTTAGTGGTTGCTTATGTGTTTAATCACGCTGGGTCTATATGAAATTAAATCGCTGATTTGATTATTTTCTTATTTGATAGTTAAATAACCGACTATCAAA
The DNA here is from genome assembly GCA_030737815.1 of Allium fistulosum. Taxonomy (NCBI): domain Eukaryota; kingdom Viridiplantae; phylum Streptophyta; class Magnoliopsida; order Asparagales; family Amaryllidaceae; genus Allium; species Allium fistulosum. The sequence goes on along the minus strand of CM060903.1, from coordinate 411,920,609 downwards.
TCTTGGTCAGATTCGAAACTATCATTTGTTGGTTTGGAGAGACTGGGATCTTATAAGCATGAGTTATCCGAAAATAACTTCGAACCGGCATAAGCATTTGAATTGGGACATCTTGAAGATGATGGAATCGAAGACGGAGTTCTTTAAAGTGCAAGGACTACTTACTACTAATCCTGAGGGTTTTTTCAAAAAGGATGTAGTAGAAGTAATATCTCTGGTTTGTTTATCCTAAACAACTTGTATAGATGAATGTTGGCATTGCATTGTTGCCTGGAAGGCAGCGTTAGCATTACAAGTGGGATTTGCTAAAAATAGTAAAATGTAGCCTCAAGCCTCACACCCAATAGAGACTAAAACGGAGGATATGCAGCAGGGCTATGTGGTTCGCTACCATTAGGACATGTTCATTACCCGACCTAGATCAATATATATGGATTTATGTATGCTAGGAGCCCAGTACGGTTGTAGGCTGCAACCAGGGTGATGACATATTCAATACTATCTAGGAAGGAGTAGGTCGGTTCTGTGTTGGCAGTGGTCATATAAGGCTCTTAGTACATTTTTCTAGAGGTGTACTATGATAGACAGTACCCCGGTAGCCTTGTAATTAATGGAATCCATTTTCCAATACATGCCTTATGGACTAGTTATTCCTAAATACTAGAATGTGAGATGCAAGCATTTCAACTATGTTATATATTTATTTTAAACCCTAGACATTATTATAATATCACAAGATTTTGTAATAAAAAAGAGTTTGGTTATCGTAAGGTAAACCCGTCTGTGTTTATGTGTGATGTGGTCTTACAAGATACTTTTATTTTTAAGGGATATATATATATATATAAATCCACATGATTTGAGTTTCTCATGCTGGTTTACTAGACTGATCTGAGTGTTATTTTCTTATAATATTCAGATTAGCCCCGAGTATATTTCTAGATTTAGCTGGACGCGTTGGAGCTTCAGCAGACGACTGGATGCCACCAAGACCTGACGTATTTTATTTTTGCTGTATTTCTTGTTTTGTATTTATCAACAATTTAAGGACAAGGTGTTATAACTATCCAGGTTGATGATAGGTTAGTTTACTCTACTTGTTGTATGTATATTAGAGTTTTCTATTTGTAAAGATCATCTGGACATTATATATTATGTATCACGATGTGAGATTTTGTTCCGTCTTTTCTTTTCTTTTACTCCAACAATCTGTCTTTTCGGCACTTGGATGTTCGACACGTTGATATTATGGATGTATTAGTGTTGACTTTGAGAGTCGAAAAGGCGGGTTATTAGAAAATTGACAAGTGGTATGTTCTATGATAGTTGTTACAGTGTGTTGTAACCATGAGTGATTTATCACAATAAAATAAACATATCATTTTAAATATTCTTAGCCAAGATGTATTAAGATTGGATATTGATAAATTCTTTGAGACTAGAGTATATAATGCTCTCCAAATGTTGGCCAATATATTACTCATGACAGCTGAGGACACCAAGTGGTTACATACAAATAGTTACTGGATAACTATGGAATGACTCACTCGATAGTTATTTGTTAGTTAATATAACTAAGGTGAAAAAAATTATCAATGTGACAAAGTTATACAGTTCTCTTCACTTGAGAATACTGTTGATCTTCAACGTGGAAGCTCTATATTGATTATAGTTAAATAATGGTACGGTGTCCATCGAAGGACTATGGTTGGGTCGAGTGGAAGCATTGAATGCAAAACACTATTTAAGGGAGGATTCGTTTCATCAGTTATATGGGGTTAGTATCACGGCCAACTGAAATCAACTCAAAGTCAAAGTCTCTGGCCATAGCAATTCAATTAATAATAATTATTACTATTGAACCAATGAATTTGTGTTTGAACTATAAAGTTGAATGTGGATAATATTGGAATTTTGACCATTACCAAATTCCATAAGTGCAAAGTGATATACTTTTGATGAAAAGAATTGGTGTAAATAATTGTCACTATCGGGCAATGCTTAACAAAGTAAAATTGGATCTTACCAAAACCAAGTAAGTGATAAATTTTACCAAAACGTCACATGACCTGCTAAGTGACGTGTGATCGTTAATATTCGAATTGTTCGATAATAATTACTGGCCAGATTTAAACCTAAGAGTCACACAGCTGAAATGTTGAATGCTCCTTTAACCACCCCATTTAATTAATTTATAATTGTTATAAATTAGTTAAATTAATATTTATGAAATATTAATTATAAAATTTTATTTGATGTGTGTTGAACAATATTAAATAGTGTATTTACAAAGTTATAAATATATTGATCGATATGCAATATCGGTACGCGTTTAAATTGGATTTAAATGCAGCATTTGTTGTTTGGGATTGAAATATTTTTAAAGCCCAGAAGAGTGCTTGCATAGTTGACTATAGGAAGCAGCCTTAGATTGATATGGTGAGTGGTTTTTGAACAATGAATAAAGGAGAGAATGTGTAAGAGAAAAAAGAGGATCTAAATCCACGTTTTGCTCTCTTATCTTTCCTTTCTATAAGCCTCGTCTCCCTCACTTAGTTAATGACTTTTTGGATCCTCCATGTCACCAAACTAAGGTCGGCCATACACTCCTCTATGCCCTAGAAATTAGAACACAAAATCAAATAAAATTTGTTCGATTCAATCGTCGGTAATAAGACAATTTGGGAGCTTGCAACTTCAGAATTGAAATTGGACTTAAGGAGTTCCATTTTTCATTTCTTCATGTACGTACTATGCTTTGGTGAAAGGTATATTTCTGATTTACTCATCATATCATATATATAAATGTTCGTTTGTAATTGTAACGAACCTGTATATCTATATGTTGTCACATTTTAATGGTTGGATATATGTGTGTGTATATAATTTAAAATTCATTTTTACAAGGCAATATTTTGCTCAGGCCTGGTAATAAAAAATTATTATATATAAAGAATTTCCGTTTTAATTAAAACTAGTATACAGACTATAATACCACATAATACATATTCTATATTTAAATAAAAATAAAAAATTACTTTTTTATTAACATACAAATGCTCTCGAATTAAGAAAAACATTTTATTTTTTTATTTAAACTATACATATGCTAAATACCTTTTACTTAACATAAAATTTGTTTATGCAACTAATATATATATACATACAATATAATATAAGTATAAAATTTTATACAAAATATATCATCATTTTGTTTTCAAGTTATAAAAAAAGAATTAAATTATTTGTAAGTTTTCCGTATAGAAATTGAAAATAAATAAATTATTTAATATTTTAACTTAATAATAATAAAATATCTTTTTTAAACTTCTAGGTCGAGAGATATATATATAAATATTATTATTTATTATTATATATATTAAATGTTATGTAAGTATTTATATATTTATTTACTTATTTATTTATAAGTATTATATATATTGTTTCCTAAAAAATTAGCTTTCAAACTATGTATATAACAATTTTGTATATTTATATAAATTTATATTGTATTTTAATTTTGAAATCATTTCGTAATATAATTATATCTTGTGTACATATGTATAGAAATATTTATTCAACTGCATTACTAAAGATTATTTTATAAGTACTATTTTATAATATATATTCTACACACACACTATTTTATAGTACATATATACATATATATATTTAATTATATTATATTGTTCATATGTACATTTAAACAACATATTTGTATATGATAGGGACTAACATGTTTGTTGCGGTGTAAATCCCAACGTTTTACATGGGCATGTCAAACCTTGTATGCTTTGTTATGTTGCACATGCACGTATGCACATATGTGTATATAATACATACATACATACATATATATTGTAACACAAAATTTTACAAAATAAAATATTATTTATAAAATAAATAAAATGTGAAATTTATTTAAAACAAAATTTAGAGAAGTTCTAAATAAATTTAGACTATAACAATCGACCTTTTCGATTCTCAAAAGTTGAACATCCACGATATTCACATGCCAAGCATCCAAGTGCCGAAAAGACAGACTGTTTGGTTGAAAGAAAGAAAAGACAAAATAGAATTTCACATCATGGTAAGTAATATATAATATACAACAGATATTTACAAAAGAAAACTTTAATATACATACAATAATCAGAGTAAACTAGCCTATCGTCAGCCTGTACAGTTTTAACAGCATGTCCTCACAAATGCTAATAAATAAAAAACAAGAAATGCAGCTGAAAATAAAATACATGAATAAGTCTTGGAGGCATCCACTTCGTCTTCTATAGCTCCAAAGCATCCAAGGCTATATACTCGGGGCTGACCCAAGCATTATAAAAAATAACACTCGGATAAGTCAGCGTGAGAAACTCAAATCATATGGATTCTTATATTTATAAAACCCTTCAAAAATAAAGATATCTCGTAAGACCACGCCGCATATAAACACGAATAGGTTTTTACCTTAAGATAACAAAACCATTTTTATTAGAAAATCTTATGATATTACAATAATATCTAGGGTTTAAAATAAATATATATATATAACAAGCTGAAATACTTGCATCTCACATTCTAGCATATTTGGTATACAATTAAGTCCGTAAGGCACATATTGGAAATTGGATTCCATCAATGACAGAACTACTGGGGTATCGTCCATCATAACACACCTCTAGTTAAAATGTACCGAGGTTACAAACCTTGCAACCCCTACATGGCAAGACCGGTCTACCCTTCTACTGGATAGTACCGAATATGATCATCACCCTGGCTGCCAACTTGACAACCATTTCTGAGCGTACATAATCCATAAATATCTATTGTGACGCCCCACCTCTATTCTCACGCTAGCCAAGGACACTATGGGGTAATGCCATCGACTAGCATGAAGAATAAGGCTGTTGAGGAGCGACCATCTGTGTAATTGCTTTGTGCGAGTACCGATATGTCAGATAATATAACTTACATTACATTTTAAGAGGAAATCTGACATATCAAATACAAACTCAAAGCTACCACACAGTGGCTATGAGGCCTTCAGAAACAAATATAGAAGTAAAGATAGCACAAATCAGTCACAGATATTCATATCACAAAGGCGGAAACAGGTATGAATATAACACATAAAAGTGTACATCAAAATAGTGGTCAAATTAGATCCACTATATCACAAAAGAATAGATACAAGTACTAGACAAAAGAATAAGTATACAACAAGGAGTCTCTATCTTAAATGTATACTAACAAAAACTACTATGCTAAGTAGTTAGCCAAAAGTCAGGTGACGGACTCTGATAAGAAGTCAAGAAGGAGCACCTGAAATACCTCAGTCTGACCCGAGTATTATTTAAGAACAAAATAATAAACGGATCAGTCTAGCTATAAATATCAGATAAAATGAGATAGGATAAGAGATATCATGAAAACGCATGATAACAATAATTCCATACTATGACAAGTATACATCAAATAACAACAAAAATCATACAATATCTCAAATATTCTCAAGCACCAAAAGAATGTCATATTCTTTAAATTATTCACCAAACACAAATATTGATAGAGCTTACCAATGCAATCCACGAAAATTGGTGAAACACAAATTCTTGAAATCATCAATTAGAAATCCAGAAATCACAAAGGGGGAGGCCTATCACAAACGGGAGCATGAAAACTTACCAACACGTGTATCACAAACGAGTCGCTAACCCATGGTCTCTAACCATAGAGCCGGTGCAACGACGTAGTACAACGGTACGCCCGAGGAACCTGAAACTCAGATAAGCCGAAACAACGACGTAGTACAACGGTATGCCCGATGAACCAAACTCCATAAAACCCATAGGTCACTAGCCTATAAAAATGAGCCGAAGCTCCACAGAACGAGGTACAGTCCCCCATGCGGACAAAGAGACATCGCACATTGCTAGTCTAAACCACAAAATGATCATCATCGATCATCAAGAAGTGTCGATTACACTAAGGTAGTAAATAAACGAGTTTAGCTTCATGTCCTATAACCACTGGCTTAACTTAAATATTTACGAACAAATTGTAGATTTCCACTCGAAGATTGTCACAAGATTTTCAATCGAACAAGTCCAAGAACTAACCGACGAATTAAACGCAAGCGTTTCATACCACTTGTTTTACTAAGCCGTTTAATTAGATTTCTCATAAAAATGAGGTAAAGGTTTGTATATACTAATAGATTGGAAAAAACGGTTTTATAAACGAGCTTTGTATTAAAAATAGGGTTGAAATCATCTTTGTGAAAGAGTTTGAATATTTACTACTAGTATAGAAACCTTTGTATTTTAATGTGACAAGTCACAGAAATGATTGTAGAAACAATCAATCACCAAAAATTCACATACGAAGACGTGAATCAAATCCATAAAAGTGATACCGAGTCCATCAAAATGGAGATTCCCAAAAATCCCAAAAAAGAAGTCATCAAAGTCGATATAAATGATAACAACAAATCGGATCAACACGAATCGTTAAAATTGGAAACCTACGCAAAATAGGCAAATTGGGCTGAGACAAGCAGATTAGTCGACTGAACCAGGTTGTCAGTCGACTGATACTATGCCTGGAAACTTTCGGTTTCCAGGTCAGTCGACTGAACCATAAGGTCAGTCGACTGATACAGGTACAAAGTATTTTTTGTCCCCTGGTTCAGTCGACTGACCTCCTGGTTCAGTCGACTGAACCTGCTTCTACAGCATTATCAGCCTAGCCCCCAAGTGGGGCAAAATCCTAACCGGAGGCGAACGTACGAGCAACGGAGACTAAGGATTTATGCCAAGCGACAATCCAGCCTTGTATGGCTCTTCGAAACACCCCAAAAACGTGTTCATACATCGAAGATAGGATTTTTAAAGATTTGACCTCGAAACACCAAAAATTGGAATATTCATCAAACCAATTCAATCCAAAAGCAAATGGACAAGGAAGAGATGTTAGGAATTACTACCTAACAACTATCAAAGATATAGGCATGGATATGAGTTCAAAAACTCACCTTTTAATCCCAAAAACAACAAATGAGAAGCTCTAAAGCAAAGGAAAGATCAACTACCCTTCAATTTCAAGACTAGAAGCTCTAATCTAAGATCATAAGCAATATTTCCTAAGTTAGGTTATAGGAAATTTCTGAAATTGGAGAGAGATTGAGATGGAGAAGAAAAAGAGGATGCTTACCTAAGCTTCTCTTTGATGTTGGAGCTAGAATTTGTATTTCTTAATCAATCTAGGGCTTGGAATTCTAATTTCCTTTCTCTTTCCCCATTTTTACTTTAGCTTGAGTGTTAGGAAATGCTATGAAAGAATGAAGTGGAGTAGAGTGGGAGTTTGGGTATTAGATGGGTTGGATGTTAGGTTATTGGGCTAAAACCCAAACCCAAAGCCCTAAATGAAAATATCAAAATTTCACTCAACTCCAAATATATCGATGTTTATACTCAAAAAAGTCGCAAATGCCATTTTGGACTCAATGGAAGTGGTCTCGAGTCTTAATTCGACTGTTTGCAAAAAGTGACATTTCGGACTTAAATCCGACTAACGATGCTATATTTAAATAAAACATTTAAATATACAATCATAAAATATGCGGGTTGTTACATCTATCTAGATATAAGTGATGATCATACTAATGATCATACCCTAATGGTAGCGAACCACATAACCGTGCGGCATATCCCCTGCTTTAGTCTTTAATGGGTGTAAGGCTTATGATTACATTTTATCATTTTAGCAAATCCTACTTGGAATGCTAAGGCGGCTCTCTAGGCAACAATGTAATGCCAGCATTCATCCATACAAGTTGTTCAAGATATGAATAAATCGAAGGCACCACTTCTACAACATCCTTTCTAGAATCAACCTCAGAATTAGTAGTAAGTAGCCCTTGCACTTCAAAGAACTCCATCTTTGATTTCCATAATCTTCAAGATGTCTTCAATTCAAATGATTATGCTAGTTCGAAATGATTTTTGTTTAACTTTTCTGATCCTGGGCTTTCCAAAATAACCATCAATAGTTTCTGATTGACTCAAACCCATTTCATTCAGAAGTAAGTAGACGATATAAGAGTCCTCAGTGGATCTCAAATATCCTCCCTTAAAAGCGAGAGACATTTCATTGGGATGAGTTCAGCCGAGATCTCAAACCATATAAACACGTGAAGCTTCCATATACTTCCTAACTCAAAACTAGCCAAGATATGATAGTCGGTTATTTAACTATCAAATAAGCAAACAATCAAATCAAAGATTTAATTTCACATGGAAACTAAGCATGATTAAGCATATAAGAAACATCAATTCATGCAAAGAACGATCAAATCACATAAACGACTTTTAATCCCTTTTTAATTAATTTATCCTTTATTAATTAAAACCCATTTTATTAGTAAAACCTCTTTTCATCTAATAAAACCTCTTTAAGTAATCAAAACTTCCTTTATTAATTAATACTCATCTATTAATTAAAACTCTATTATATACCTCTGTGTGCGCACACGTGTGTGTGTGTATAATTTCTCTTTATAAAAGATATATGATAGTATTCCACTAATTAACTATTCATTTATACTCTTTTCAATACTTCAAAAAGTATTCATATACTTATCCCAATAGTATAAGTATATTCAAAAATTACTTAACAATATTTTCCCCTTTAAAAATATAATTCAACGGATTAAAATCAAATGTTGTTAAAATATTGTTTTCTATAAACCCCGAAACATTTCATACTTAATCATTATCTTTAAAACTTCCTTTTAAAGATAACTTTTATAGGGGTTTAAAACAAGTGTTATTAACATTGCGACTACAAACCCAAAATATTTCATTTGTAATTATCTTCAAAATGTTCTATTGAAACATCCAATTATACTCCTTCGTATAATTAATAAGGGTTAAAACCAATGTCATTAGAAACACCATTTACTATAAACGCAAAAGCATTTCATATTTATCGTGATCTTTAAACCAATTTCATTTAAAGACCCAAGTATATCCATGCTTACTAAATAAGGTGATATACCCTTTAAATTAACTTTACAAAACCCTTCATTATAACATAAGTGTTATAATCCAAAAACCTCTTTATATTCTTTAATAAAATACTTAACTTCTTTTTCCCAACTTCTAAATATACTAAAATAATTTTAAAAAGATACACACACACACATACTGATTTATTTATAAAACTAAGATATTTAATAAAATACTACAAACAATTTGAAAGGTATTATAATATAATAGCCTTTTATTGCTTGAATAAAATCATTATCTAATTTTTCTAAAAACTATATTTACGTAAAAATATAGTTTAAATATTTTTAAAATATTTATACTATGGTTTAAGACATTTATTTCAAATATTACTTCAAACACTTATTTTATAATTTAAAACACTTTATATTAAAAAATCCATAAATAATCATTTAGAAATATATTTAAACCTTGATCTTTTCCAATAATAAGTACACTAATAGTACTTATTAAAAATACAAAGAAGTCATAGAAATTCTTCCAAAGTTAACTGCAAAAAAATCGTCGAAAACAAGGCATTTTTAAAGTGCATCCATAGAGATCTTTTCGATATTAATTTTCACAACTTCCATTCACAATTTATATAATTTCCCAAACCAATTCATTTATATCAAACACACCAAAACATGTGTAGAGACAAATATATATATTCACAATTTAACCAATTTAACAATTATTAAATACAAGGAATTTCAAAGTGTGTTTATAGCGATAATTTCACTTCAACCATTCATAACACTCTTTCAACTATTCATACAGCAATACCAAACATGTAAATGAGGTTTGGACCATAATACATGTTTCAGAGGGGTTATAAGAGAAATTATACTACATATACTGTTGTCACTTGCTTTCCAAAGCAAGAAGGGGTCCAGAAGTAATAACTGGCATTGTTATCCATTTATATTTATATTTATATTTTGCACAACAACATTATATACACAACATATACAAATTTACTGGTAAGTAAACTTACCTAAGCCCAAGCCAAACCAAGACATAGAAATCTCGCTATGAGTGCAATGGTGAAGACGATGTTTCGATTGGACCTCATATGTAAAAGTTATGGATTTTATAAGATTTTGAATTAATTAAATAATTAAATAACTAAATTAACACATTGATTACCATTATACCTTTAATCTCTCGTCTTCCCCATTTCTAATTGCCTATACATGCACAAGCTTGCACACCTATTCCCATGCACCTCCCCTCCCCCTAACTCGAGCTACAGATGAAACTTCATACCATCACTTCCGATCATCTTCTCTTCGTGCGTACTCTCTTTCCAACCCAATAAATTCACACTCGATCCCCTATAGCCAAACGTGACTTGACATCTCCTTGCGACTGCAATGAAGTGTATCTTCTTGCCATTGACGACTACACCACCTCAAAATACCATCTTTGACATTCACACGAGAAGAACAACACCACACTCCCCTTCATGTATCGTCGCCTCTATCCTTGCCAAACTCAAACCCTAGTTAGGCTAAGAAACTATCGATCTCCACCAACCACCATTGCACGTGCCAAACCCTACATAGATTTGAAGCTCTCACTCACTAGAGTTCAACGGATCTGACGATTTTGATTTTCGTTGAGCGAAGATCTAGGAAGAATTAATTATACGAGGTGGCTGGCTTTATTTGTTATAGGAAAGAATATAAAGAAAAAGAGGGAGATAGGAAGAGTGGTAGAGAAGAGTGAGGTAGAAGGGTTTATATAATAATTTATATTATTATTACATTCTCACATTAATAAATTTGTGTTTCAAGCTCGCACGATCTCACGGGACGTTGGATCGCTATGAACTCGTCGGCATACATCGTCTTATTATTCCAGACCCAATGATACTAGTTTCGTAAAAATCGAAGACAGTGCCTCAGAATGATAATTCATGCGTTTCGAGACCGTTTATCGATAAAATGATTTTCGATCACACTATCTATATTAATTCGAACTATTTATTTTTGTAAAATAACTTTCAAAATGAGTTCACCACCAGTACTTATTAACTAAAAGAGGGTTAGTTGATTATTAAAACCATTAATTGAGTATTTAAAATTAATTAAATATTCACAAATCAAAGTCATAAAATTTCGGGTCATTACATCCTTCCTTCCTTAAAAGGATTTCTTTCTTGAAATTCCCAAAGGAAGAAAATGTCTCCTAACCCATAGGCTTTTAAATCTCTACACATTCCAGGAAATTTCGACAGTACCTCCTTTGTGCAACTAGGTCTAGAGAAATCACAACATCAATATACGCCCATATCTAGGACCTCCCGTATCTGGGGACAACACAATAACAATATTTACGTATGATATACCTTATAGAGTGTGTATGTCACATAGAAAATATAGCCGTTAAGCATAAACACGTACCATGTTGCAAGAAATCAAACTCTACTCATGAAACCAAAAGCAACAAGCAAGCCTTTGCTTCTATGCACTTGTATTTCACTTACATAAACTAAAAAAGAGTTAAACATAACAAATGAAACAATATAATAACTCATTCATCATATCATGAATTTAAGCCTACTAAATCATATATAGCAATCATCTCACATAAATATGCCACATCAAACCATGTAACATGCATTGTGATGCAGCGCGCTGCAATGCTAGGTCGCAAATTTTAGGTCGCGAGCGACCTAACGACTTACAGATGGAACTGGGGGATGGCGATGTAACGACCTGATATTTTGGACCATTCGCATCCATTATAAGTGTATAGGTAGACACTCATGCCGGAATTGAATTGCTCAAAATACCGCGTTGTTAATTTAAATTTGGCAAAACTGAACATATACAGTAAATAAATATAATCACAGATCACAGACACAGAGTAATAAATGCAGCGGAAATAAAAAAGATAGTAGTTCATGAAGCTACTATATAAATGTATAAGTTACATCAGAGTTAAACCAGATACAACGGAAGAGTAATACGATACATCAGATACAAATCAGAATACATCACTGGAATCATCGAATACTGAAAGCAGAATAGATGGATGGATCTTCAAGCAAAACTCCAACTTCAAAGGTGAGTCTCGAATACTGGTATACTCAGTCTGACCCGAGCGTAAAGCAAAAACACAAGACACTCGAGTCAGGATTAACATTCTTATATTAATAAATCCAACTCAAGTGAAATAGCAATTGAAATACAAGTAACTCAAAGGATGTTGGAATAACCATCCTTTAAGGATCCGTTAAACTATCTACTATGTAGTAGTGTACGATAAGTAGATAATGCCTATCAGTAATATAAAATATCAAAATAGTGTTAAGTCATGGCCCATTCCACCCTTAACACATTTTTATTCCCAAGAGCATATACAAGACCGTAGTTTCCCCAAAACCGGAAGTCACCAGAGGGCAATCCATATACTAAAGGTACAAAACAAATCGTAGTGGTCGCGTATAGGGATACAAGTATGACAAGGCACATGAGGCAATACCCAAGGTAGTGAAACTACCGTTTGCCTGATCCGGACTGGTGAGAACGCATCGCCGCAGCGACCGCAACACCGCGAAACAACACTCCCAAAATCAAGGGTGCACCAATCGACAACAAGTAATGAGTAGTTCGAAGAAGTGTGTTCGCTTGAGGTAGCTGACCTCCATTTGGCCCGGCACGGCTCCTGTTTTAGTCATTTCCAATTTGACACAAGTGTCAAGGCTATCCATTATCGTTCTCTTTCTTCAGTCATCACGTACATCATTCCAACCACTTCATTCTGGATCACACTCCGTGTATAGTTATTAAAGTGGGTTTCGGTTTAGACAGAGAGTATGTCCATAACCGATTCCGGTCTCTTTAATAACTTTCGAAATTATTACACCGATTGGTCATTTATGTATTTCGAAAACCAAATCAATTTCAATTTCAGTTAGAATTTATAAATCAACATTTCATTTGTTCTTTCTAAACCAATTTCCAAAATTTACGCTTCAAAACTTCCAAATTACCATTTCAAAATCTTATAATACAATTTCAAATTTTATTTAAAACAATTCAAATATTGATTCAAGTTCGTATATAAGTTTCATTCCAAATCATTTAAATTAATTTAATTTAACATTCAAATCAATTTAAATTCATTAATCGATTTTATTCAGTATTCATTAAGTAAATTTATCATTTAAAACAATTTCTATTTAATTTCCAATTCATTAAATCAATCACTGAAGTTCAACTCCATTATATCAAACTTACAATTTTATTAAATTAAATTCATCAAATCAAATTCTTTACATTTCAAATCTTACATTAATTTAAATAAAACACATTTTATTTCTTGTTGAAGAAATTCAATTTCACTTATTTCTTTACTCGGTTACAAATTTCAAAAACTCAATTAATAAAGAAACTGAATTTCACATATTTAAGCAGTTCAATTTCACTTATTAACTTACTTAAATAATTTTCCAAAACTTAATAAATAAAGAAACCCAATTTCATTTATTAATAAAGTTCAAATTTCACTTATTCAAAAGTTCAATTTCTCTTATCAAAGAATTCAATTTTTATTCAATTATCAAATGATTCAATCTTATTCAATTATTAAATAATTTCAATCTTAATTATTAATAATTTCAAAACTTAATTCAATCATTTCTCAAATTAAACAACGTTCTTTCATCAATTACATTGTTAATATTTTGTTTCAGATTATTAAATATTAACATTTTCCTTTCATTAAAAATTCAAATTTCAACTTCATTTCAAAACCATATTATTTATTCAAATAAATCTTCATTTTATTTTTAAATCAAATTATAGACCAATCGGGTTTTATTAAATTCTCTATCCTAGGTCAAGTTCATTTGGGTATTTATCATTTCAACCCGATTCCAATTCAATTCGAAATCAAAACATAGCAAAGGGAACTTGCATTGTGATAACTGGGATGGTGTCAAAGTAAATAAACAAGCAAGAACAACAATCAATATCAATCCAATAATCAATTCAAATAATCCTGAAATAACCGTATTAATTCGCATTGTTATTTGTATGAATTAATATAATTATTTCTAGAATCTACACTATCATTTCATGTAGATTAAAGATCATTACATTACGGTTTTCACTTGTCATTCAATTTCAATTTTTACACTACAACAATTAATCCAATATACGTCGATGGTTCAAAGTGTAATTATCGCTATTCTATTTGTCAATTAATTTAACAATTAAAAGGGGTCATATTCACTAATCAAATTTAACATATAAATCAGTTTTAAAATTTTTAACTATCCTATATCCATTTCAATTTTGCATACTATTTATCATTTAACACTAACAATTTAACGTCCAATATAAACATCAACAATCAATCAATTATCAGCCAAACTGCATTATCATCACATAAATAATTAACAGATAATGGTGTCAAATGTCAAAGGTGATATGATACAGGCAATAGCATATATAACAGTGTAATTAACTAACAGCAGCATATTTCAATTGTCGTTTCAATTGAAATCAGATTTAATAAATAAAAGAACATTAATCGTGAGTGATTGCTCACCTTTCGAGGTTAGAGGATAAACAAAGAAGTTGAGTCACGAAATCCAGTCACGAATCCCAAAACGACAAGATCGGCACGAATTTGATGGACGAAGCTGATAAATTAGAATTGACGGAATCAAATCAGAACTATCTAGATATATACAGTATATACATTATTATTATATATATATTTCAATATTTCAATATAAGACAAATATTAAAATAATATCAATTTTCAAAGTCATGATTATTTACAAATATGAAAAAAAACAAGACAGCCCAAATGCAAAATCTCAAACTATATACGGTACATCAATATCAACTATTTATAAACTAATATATAAGCAGATTATGTATAAACAGATATGTATATATAGTATATGAAACATTCATACTAGAACAGTTATAAAATAAATAGTATATACCAACAACTTGCATATATATAATTCGACAGGTCAGATGGGTAACAAATAAAAAAATCTATACATTGTATATACTGCCTTATATATATTTATATGTATATAGGTGATTTTAAAATCAATATGGAATAAACAAATACACTACCAAAAAAAAATCATTTAAATCTTATATAAACCTATTTATATAGCTACAACAGCATAAAAGTAACTTGTGCTTTATTACCCTTATATAACTTATATATGCACTCGAATTCCAAAAATCCCGTTTAACCCAAATCTCAGTTTATCGATTTCACATCAATTCAAACTCTAAATAAGTCACTAAAATTTGATAACAATTCCAAATACATATTTGCATTACAACTTAAACCATTTTGATTTCAATAGGTTCAAAGCTTTTAAATATTCAAACTTTTACGCAACATCAATACATACATATAATATCTTAAGATCAAAATAAGCTTTATATATACAACCGATTGCATGTTATTGATATGAACATATATATACTACTGTACATACTCACTACTGCTTTATATAATATAATGAACACTATAACGGGCATATATATAATATATAAAACTAACGTAATATTTTAAAGCAACAGATCTGTACTAATGGTAGACAAGTATATATAACTTACTTAATCTAATATTCATATGTAGATTTTTAAAGATTATAGATCCATAAATAAACCATTTCGAAAATATATGAATATATATAATAACAACATATAATATCAACTTATATACATACAGTGACATATAAAATAAAATATGTAGACCAACATAAACCCTTATGCGAAGATATAGATATATATATAACTGTTATAACACATGTATAAAAACTGATGCACATTTTTTTATAGATATCCTATTTCAAAATCATAAGCATATGCCGACTACAGACTTGTTTACATACAAACCAAACATAATATAAAGCAGATTATATAAACCAGATGTAAAAAAAATAGGCATAAGCTTTAATATATATATGCTTATATATAACAAACACTATATATTACCTATATATATATAAAGAGTGTTGCAGCTTCCAAATGCTAGGAGGCTTGGC